>BMAV01026154.1:174200-185774 GCA_019973955.1 Trichonephila inaurata madagascariensis | reverse complement strand
TTTTTTTTTTTTTTTTTTTTTTTGTTATTCCTATCTAGTATTAAGCCTTCGATTGTTTTGAAAATTATTCTTATCGTTCTCGCCTTTTGATTTATAAAGGGCAGAACTTCAGTTTCTATAACGCAAGCACATTTATTATTTGCTCCCCTGTATCCCCCCCCCTCGTAGTCGGATTTCCTCAAACACCATTTTTAGCAGATCTCTACTCATTAAAAGAAACTTGCTTGCCAAATTCCAAGTTTTAAGTCTTAATTGTTGAAAAATGGAATTTTTTTTATCAATAACGCCCCGTAACCCCCTTGGGATTCGATTCCCCCAAAACTCTACTATTTCTACTACCATACCACGAATCTCTACTGCCGTATTTATTCGAATCTAAGCCTCCGTCGATTCTAAGCCGCACCCTGAATTCTCAACAAGTTTTTGTGAAAAATGAAAAATAGTGTAAAATTGTTTATCAAGATATCCAATGGTACGAAATTGAAAATTTAAAACGAGAGTTAATAAGAAGCGAACAATTAGTTAATTTACCAGTATTATAAACTTTTAAATATGTACAGGTATAACGGGTTCTATTCTGGCTTTCTTCTAATCCTCTTGGGTAAAGTACTCTTTTTAAATGTAATTTCAATTAAAAACCGCTTTCCGTAGAGAGGAATCGGTTTTATGTTAATGAGAGCTTCTATTTAAGTGCTAGTCGTGGAGTAGTGGGAAATCGAATTTTTTTTTTTTTTTTTTTTGATAATTGCATTCTGAAGGAAAAATGATTTTTTAATGAATTCTTAAAATTAAGAACAAGAAAAAAGCATAGAGTTAGCGACAGGTAGTCGTATTTAGTATTTTTAGTGGCATTGATATTGGGGAAAAAAAGCGTGGCTTAGTTTCGAGTAAATACGGTAATTAAGGGGAATATTTCTGCCAAATTTCAAGAATGTATATAGGTCTAACATTTTCGGAGATCGCAGTAATGAGCTAGTGAGTGGCTTTTTTCCTACATATATGTATATGTATAGATTAAATGTTACGTAATTTATGTAGAATCAATTTTTAGAATTTATCTGTAAAATATCAAATGAATCAAAAATGTATAAAAATATAAAAACGAACACACAAGCTTCTATATCGAATTCGATTTTATGTGGAATCAATTTACAGAATTTATCTGTAAAATAAGCAAATGAATCAAATATGTATAAAAATATAAAACGAACACACAAACTTCTAGATCAAATTCGATTTAAAAAAAAAATTTTTTTTTTTTTGAAGCTATTTATAATAGACAAAGAAAAGAGAATATATTTTTTCAAATTTTATTTAATACCATGGCTTTTTTGAAACCGAAGTAATATTAGGTTTTTAATTAATGAAATATTTTAATTTATTAAAACAAAGGACGAAAAAATATATATTTTCTCTATTCATATGTTAGATTCATTTTTTTTTCTTGCGTTTTAATTTAGTTCGGTTTTCTTTAATTTTTTACCATCGCGTTGAACCTTCTGTCTTTGATAATTGCATTCTGAAGGAAAAAGGAAATAAATAACTGTAATTTCTTTTCTTAGAATTTTAAGTTTTTTAAAAATTTTAAAGCATTCTGAGGGTTTGTTAATTTTGTTAAATTGACTTTAATTTTGTTTTTCTCTCTTGCCTTATCATCGTTACATTTAAAAAAAAAAGGGAACTTTTCATTTTAATTAATCCTTAGGGAATATTTTTTGGTTTATTGTGTTCATTATTCTCTAAATTAAATGCAATTATTTGAAATGAATGTTTTTTCATCTTAAAATAAAGGGAAATATGAATTGTATTTCAAACTCCTCATAAATTAAATTTCATGTTCTAAAGCTATTTGAAATATTGATGATAAATTTTGAAAAAGATTCAAGGAAACAGAAAAGATGACGTACTTCGTTTTTTTTAAACAAGACAACTGTGTGTTTAAAATGCTGTCTTTGCTAAATGGTCAAGAGTCAGAATTAAACGTGGAGCACATTTTCAGACAGAAGAATACCTCCGTTTTTTCATTTGCAACATTCTAATCTGTATATATATATATTATACTTTAGCGTTTTTAAAATTTCCAAATATTCCATACATTAATTTTTTCTTTTATCATGTAAATCAGGGGCGGGTAAAATTTCCAGGGTACGGTCTACTTCTAACTTTTTCAAGGTGTTGCGGTCCACCCAGTGGCGTAGGTGTGGTGAGCTAAGAAAAAGGTCTACAATATCTAATATAACTTAATAATAAATACGGAATATGTACTTAAAGGCATAACTACAATAAAATAAACTTGCACTTTTAAGACTGCGTGTAAAGCAAAACGCAAGATACAAACATAATAACAACCACAAATATAATAATATCGTGATGCATTTGTTACGAAACTATTCAAAATACATTTAAAAAAAAAGTAATAAAAAAAATTTTTTTAAGTCAATTCCTACTTATATCAATAAAGAAATTTTATTTCAACTGCTTTTCTATTTAAATAGTTACAATTAATATAAAGATGTATACACATATGACAGAATCTCAACATTAAGTGGTCATTAATTTTTATTAATTATTATTAAAGAATCGTATTGTAAATCCAAAACAATCGTGTATATAAAATTTCAGTTCCACGAATGCTTTAAAACGTGAGAAAAAAAACCTTTTCAAGTTTTGACGCAAGTCGCAAAAATGGTCGCTAAGTCGCCACCGTGGTTGTATTTGTAGTTCTTTAAATAATTAGTCTTAATCAATTAATTTTTATTAATTATAATTAAATTATATTGTATATTGTCATTCAAAATAATCATGTATATATAATTTCAGCTCAATTGAGCGCTTTAAAATGTATTTTATATTATTAACGATTGAAAATTCCACTAAGATAAATAAACAAATAAATAAATATATAGAGAGAGTGTGAGTTAATAGTAGGAATTAAATAAAACATATTCATCTAAGTTAGTGCTCTTAGTTATAATCAGTAGAAAACTTAGATACTGTCAGTGTTTCGGTATATATTGATTAACTACTAATCTTCTGGTGGTCACCCCAAAATGTCTTGGCAGTCCACTGGTCGACCGCGATCGACTTAATGTTTATCCCAGATATAAATGGATAGCTCATTTAGCATTGTGATAGAATATCGAAGACAATATTAATGTTGCAGTACTTTTATGTCTGAAAAAATATTCTAAATTCGGGTCCTATTTTTCAATTCCTACTATTAGCTCGCACTGTCTATATATTTATTTATTTATATATTTGTATATTTATTTATTTATCTTGGTGGAATTTTCAATCGTTCATAAAATACATTTTAAAGCGCTGAATTGAGCTGAAATTTTATATACTGGATCATTTTGGATGACAATACAATAATTTAATTATAATTAATAAAAATTAACTGATTAAAACTAATTATTTAAAGAATTACAAATACAGCCACATTGGCGACAATTTTGGCGACTTGTGTCAAAACTTGAAAAGGTTTTTTTCTAACGTGTTAAAGCATTCAGTTGGACTGACATTAAAAGGACAATACGATACTTTAATGATAATTAAAAAAACTAATGACCACTTAATGTTGTGATTCTGTCCTATGTATATACATATTTATATTAATTGTAGCTATTTAATAAAAAGTAGCTAACATAAAATTTTTCGTTGTTGATCTAAGTAGGAATTGACTTAAAAACTATTTTTTTATATTACTTGTTTAACATCAAGCGGACAGCTTTAAATCATGGGTGCAAAGCCTGAAGTCTTTGTGTCACGAAATTAAACAGACCGAAGGAGTTCAAACGTTGAAGAAAAACAGAATTAACAATTCTAATAGTTATTAATAATATTCTCTTTCATAATCTTTTGTTTATTTACAAATGATAGTATATTACCGATTTATTTAAAAGGTCAGTAAATAATGTTTTTTTTAATATTACCTATATATTTG
Organism: Trichonephila inaurata madagascariensis; assembly: GCA_019973955.1. Classification (NCBI taxonomy): domain Eukaryota; kingdom Metazoa; phylum Arthropoda; class Arachnida; order Araneae; family Nephilidae; genus Trichonephila; species Trichonephila inaurata. The sequence continues at coordinate 181,828 of BMAV01026154.1, read as the reverse complement.
AGATGTATTTATGCATCTTTACTAAATAAAATTTTAAGAAAGGTTAGGTTGGCATCATCATGTTAATTCTATTCAAAGAAAGTTGGTTTTGTTGCTTAAATAAGTACAGTGGAAATCGTTTAACACGAAACTGAGGAAGACTGAAGTATTTTTTCGTGTTAAAAGAATTTCGTGTAAAACGATATCACATATACAGCAAAATTAAATTTATTAGAGTATATTTTATTCACATAGATATATATGTATGCATGTGTATTTAAGGTATCCGACTACGTTCGGAACCGTGATTTTAAGAAAGCGTATAAATGGATAATTGTCATGATATTTAGTGTCACTTAGATTAGAATACATGTATAAAATTATTTTAAAGACATTTTGACAAAAAAAAAAATTATTTTTAAATACAATATTTTGGCAAAAAATTAACTTAGAATAATTTTTCTCCCAAATGTTCTACTTTTGTGAAAAATGCTTCTATTTTAATAATATTTTGCCTATCTATAGCTCAGACCTCTCTACAGAGGCTCGACTAGAAGTTTTGAAATATTCCCATTATTTTCAGAGTTACCACCCATTTAAATAATTATTGGAGTTTTTTTCTTAAAATTGCACCGCTCTGTTGTCATAAAATATGGATAAACCCACTTCTAAGTTATATATTTCAAAAATTCTAGTTGAGCCTCTGTACAGAGGTCTGAGCTATATACAGGCAAAATATTATTATAATAGAAGCATTTTTTTACAAAAGGAGAACATTTGGGAAAAAAATTATTCTAAGTTAATTTTTTGCCGAAATATTGTATTTAAATAAAAATTTTTTTTTTTGTCAAAATGTCCTTAAAACAATTTTATACATGTATTCTAGTCTAAGAGACACTAAATATCATGAAAATTATCCATGTGTGTGCTTTTTTAAAATCACGGTTCCGAACGTAGTCGGATACCTTAATAAAAAATAAATGAATAAAAAACATTCAGAATGAAAGTGAACGCAAAAGTTTCAAGACTTTGAAAAAACATTTATTGAGTTTTGGGAAAATAATATTTTTTTTTTGTACGGCCTTTTTTAGCTTCAGTCAACAAATTGTTCGATGTCGTCCATTTTGTTACTCATTTCACCTTTGGAATTTGTGTCTAAATAACTGAGCAACTTTTCATGGTGTTCCTCATTTCCGATTCCGCGAGATCAAGAGCTGCATTATTCATCTGACTTTCCTCTTCGGAATCTGCATCAATGATATTTTTTGAGCATTAAACAAACTCCAAAATGTTTTTGTCTGCTATAATTGGGACTGTACACACATTATCATCATCTACTTAAACGAATTTTTCCGATGATTAACTTGCGTAACTGGTGCTTAACGTATTTCGTTCGTTCCCAGAAGGGAATTTTTTCGTGTTGAGCGATTTTCATTTCGTTTTAAGAGAAAGAAATGGGTAGTAGTTTGGCGGGACCTTTGTAATATTCCGTGTCAACCGATATTTCGTCTTAAACGTTTTCGCGTTAACCCTTTATCTACCGCATTATGATTTACTGCACTTTTTTTCATGCATTTTTTTTTAATAGCTACATTGAAAATTAAGGGATATACATAAGCAAAAAACTCAACTTTGGGGAATTTAATCCGTTAGAGCTAATTAATTAAAGATATTCAACTGTAAAATTATATACACAATTCACTTAAAATAAATAGTCATATCGTTTTCTAAGGTCTTTATTAACATACAAAAAAAAAAGACACTTACCTTTTGACATTAACCATTTTTTCGGAACAAAAATGACTATATTCTCAGTCCGCTGAAAACGTTGTCAGCTGAAAGCGCGATTTCTGCTATAAAGCTATTCGCCTTACCCGCTAAAATACTCATCATAGAACCCGTGCTGCTATATATCTTGGAAGAGTAGATTTAAAACAATATTCCTACTAAGTATCGTCAGAGTATTTGTAAAAATGGTTATTCTATGTAATTTTAAAGAGAGTGGTACTTATGAGTATCGTCGGTAGATAAAGTGTTAAACTTATTTCTCTGTACTTTGTTTGTCAGTTAAATTATTTATATCAATCAAGATGTACATTAAATATAAAAGGAATCATTTAATATTTTTAACAATAACACATACGCATAAAAATAACTATCTCGCGCGAGAAACAACAATAAATAAAATAAAAAAAATGGAACTTTTAAATCTGTTAGGGTTAAGAATATTTCTGTAAAATAAATGTGGAATAAATACACAATACCAAACGAGTGAGAACATTATGAATAACCCAGAGAGAAATTTTTGTTTCATATCTACGAAGTATATTACTAGAACAACCTCCTAGGCACCCGACACAGATGCCAGGTATCTACCATTTTTCCTCTACCAAGAAATTCGTTCCAGCATTTAAGAATGGGACCACCTGCCTATTGCTGTGGACTCATCTCGTTAACCTTAAACCACTCGTTGCCAGAAAAAAAGAACAAATAATGTAAAATAATTGTTCGCAGCAATACCCAGAGACCGAGAGACTGGTTTTTTTATGTGGAGGCAAGGTAGTGGCTATTTGTTTTAGAGGCAATCTATCATGAAGAACTGGCGAATGCCGTGACGGATTGTGGGTAGTTATGCCCCACCTGCCCCTGAAAGGCAGAAAGGTAACAAGAAAATGGAGATAGAGAAAAGAATTTGGAATCTGGAGGTGGAGAGTTATGATTATTTAATTGTAGCTTTTCTTTTAGATGTGACAGTTGGTATAAATTCTATTATGGTGGCTCATCCCGATGACCGTTTCCTTTGTTAATTGCGGTAAAACTATTACGAAATGTTCAATTGTTATTCATTGGGGAGCAATCATTAATGATTGATGACGTTTGATTTATGGGAAATGAAACACTCTTTCAAGAGACTGGAACTGTGAAAAATCTAGATTTTTTAAAATTTTTTACAGCTTTTAAAATTGCATTCCATTTACCATCGACTCAACCTTATCAATCATATGAGGATATAACTGCGAAAATTGAGAAGATTTCTTTGTTTTAAAATTAATTTTCGTTTTCCTGTGCTTATGACATCATTTTATCTTTTCCTCAAAATCACACTTTTAATTTATATAGTAACCTATCAATAATGTGACTAACCGTCCTCCTTTAGGGAGGACAGTCCTCCTTTTACAGGTTCTGTCCTTCCTCGAAAAGTGTCCTCCTACCTGTCCTCCTTTTCAATATTTTAAAACTGATCGGTTAATCTCTGTATTCAGAGACAAACCAGACATGTTTCAAATATGCCAAAGAATGGTCTGAAACAAATATCACAGGAAATAACAGCTTTCAATGGTGTTTTTTGATTTCATCGCGCTAGAAAATTGGGAAGAATTAGAAAATTGTTGAGTTTTTATAAAAAGAGATGCCTAAAAAAATAAAATCGATGACATTTGTCTGTTTGAAGAAATTAGAAGACTGGATGTTTATTTATTTAAGTTGTAATGTAGATTAAAACAAGTAGAAAATCAACATGATGAAATTGATAAAAGATGGGTGGAAATACTTAACCATTTCAAAAATGAACCCTTTCCATATTAAAATTTAGTTTTTCTTGTTGAATTCAAGCTGTGCTGCCCAGGAACTAATGCAGCAGTTGAAAGAGTTTTTTCAGTTGGTAATAATTTTTGGGCAAGTGTGAGGGAAAAATATACTATGGTACTAATACTAATAGGAATACTAATACTAAATACTAATAGGGAAAAGATTATTCGATGAGAAAATACTTGTTTGAGTAAATAATTAAAAGGAATGTAAGCGTAATTAGAGTATTTTTGTTTGAATTAATAAAATGCTTCTTATATTTACGTTGAAACTTTTTCTTAAATTTTTCGTTTTCTTTTTCATTGTAAAAAAACTGGTCATCTTACTATCAAAGTGTTAAATGAATTAAGTTAAGTGAATTTCTTTTTAAAACATTCATAATTTTGACATCTGAAAACTAAAAAGAACTTATAAGCTGAAATTGGAATATTTTTTTGGTTGCATATTTTTTTTTTCTTATAAATTTGCGTATAGTGATGTAAAGAAAAGAATTGGAATTTCTTTTATCTCTGGGAAATTTTTAAATAAACGAATAAACTAGTTCTACTGTGTATCACTATTTATATAAGAGGAAAAGTACATTTTAAAGAATCTTATCAACATTCACGCTATTTTTAAATACGTGTTAATTATCTACAACTTACAGCTCTACTTTTTTAAAATTACATATTTTAAATTTTTTTTAATGACAGATTTGAGTTTGAAGAGACTTGAAGTATCACTATAATAAATCAGATAAGTAAATAAAACAAAAAAAGAACTCAAACCTTCGAAAATATTTTATTGCATTCAATAACGATGTACAAAACATAACTACGCTTTGTCTGAAACAAGTAAGAATTCTAAAAGTGAAATGTTTCTTGGGGATAACGTTCCATGTCAAATCGTCTGCCAACCATTTCGATATGGTCCGTTAAATATTCTTTTTCTTCACTTCGTTTCTTTTCTTGGCTTCTTGTTTTGTCCTTTTATTTGATTTTTTTTTTCGTGAAAAGTTAAAAGCGTAGCAAACGATTTCTTTTCTTCTCTTCCTAAAATCGTCTGCGTTCTCACGGTACAGGTGGAGTGGAATGGAACGGAATTTCGTCGATCTTGTCATGAGCAGATAGACCTACATTCTTCTTGTTTATGTTTTTACTTTCTAAAGCGTATGTTTGTATGTCACGGTTCGTGTTTAATGTAAGGTAAAGGTCACAAGAAAATGACGAGAAGTTTAAAAAAAAAGTTACGTTTGAGATGTCTCGTTTTCGGGTGATTATGGAAGGATGGGTTCGAGGCTACAAATTGGAATGAAATTTTTCTTTCTTTTACTTTTGTTTCATTCTTTTTTTTTTTGTTTCATTTTGAGCTTTGTAACTCTTTTACTTTTATTTTCTCATTCTTTTTTTTTTTTGGTACATTCTCCTTTAATGAGACATCTTTTTCGAGAAATCCGAATGATAGTCTTGAAACTTTTCCAAAATCCACCCCCTCTCTTCCTTTTCTTTTAATGTTAACAATCTTGGTTACGGTTCTGAACAAATTACGAACTGCTTCGCTTTTCCACGGGAACGTAAAATGTTTTTAAAAAAATTTAATGCTGTTGCCAATTTAAGAAAATTGATTGTTGGGTTTAAATTCAAGTTAATTTTGCAACATACTTTGGTATATTTTTCCTTTGAAATTGCTAGTTAATGTATTTAGTTCCTAGAAATATATTTTCGTAGGATTTTAATGTAGTTGATGTGAAGAGTTATATACTTTTTGGTTGTCTAAGTTAAAATAATTCAAGTTTTAACTGCGGAAGTGTGTTTATAAAAATAATCTTGAGTTTGTTTCCCAGTCATATTTGTAATAAATTGTAAAAAACTACATGTTGTTGTAGTTTTTATTATTTATTAATTATTCATTATTATGTACCGTTATTAGCATATATACCTTAAAGGTGCCAGAATTTTATTCAGAATTGTTCAATATATAACTGTAGTTTATGAATGCAAAAACATAAAATTTTACATTTTGAAAGCGGTTTAATTTAAAAAAAGAAGATTGGAAATGCTTTCAATATATATGTTAAATCGCATACTTTATTAAATGGTATAAATTTAGGTGATCTTAATATACCAGCTTTCTAAGGGTTCTATATTTACTGTATGGATTGAAGTATTGCTTTCCGTTATTAAAACGTAATAATGTAAAAAATTATCTAATTCTCCAAAGTGGGGTTTGACGTTTGATATTTCAAGAAATCTATTTTTGTTTTTAGTATGCGAAGTTTCAGTATTAAATGCAATATATATTATTCCCACAATTTTAAATTTTGTCATAGATTTCGGAAATTATCTATGTATTTCTAGGAGAAAAGCAACTGACACGACACGAGATTTTTGGATCTATTAGACCCAGACTTGAAATGTGGCAGGCATGTACTTTTTGTTGAGTAGAGATACGCTAGAAACGGGTTTTATGAGAATCGACTCACAAGCAGGGGCGTAATAAGTAGAAAAATTCTTGTAAATAAATATCGCTAAAAACCTAAATAGACTTGTGCAGTGGTTGCTTGATCGCCTCTGTATTTATGGGGAAAATCCCTTCTGGTACACTAAAGTTTGATTCTAATCAATGGGCACGGAAACAAATTAATATTAAAGTTTATTTTAAAGAAAAAAAAACATTAAAAAAAAACACTCAATTTGACTAGTAACACTCAGTACATGACTTAACTCCTTCGTACCCAAAGACAGAAATCCTCTTTTTCGAACCCCAAGAGGAGAAAAAGAATTTCCGTCCCCTGTCCAGCTGCGTCTTTTGACCACATGGTGAATCTTCACATTCCAAAGCGGGGAGGGGGACTAACCGTCCCCTGTAGCAGGTGGTTTCATTTCGAACCCTTACAGGTACTATCAAAGTTAAAATAATATTAATATTCAAATACGTTTTTTTTTTTTTTTTATTTGTAAGAGTGAATTTAATTTTTAGATTCGAAATTATTGCTGATCTAACTTCATTTCTTGTGCTGTTATTTTGGGAAATTACCAGATTCACGATTTTAATAAAGTTTTCTGCTCACATTTTTCATCTTCCTAAGTATTTTCATTGATACTCTCGATTATTAGGCCTAATGGTTTGATTTATTGTTATGATCATTAAAATTATTTGTAAAAATTTTTTTTAAAAAATGTTATTATTCATTTGGGTCATTTTAAAGTATTCTATAGAGAATTATTTTTTCAGTTCAATCATCATATCTGGCAAGGCTATCCTTGGGCAAGTGCCTTCCTTTGAAGATTATTCCATGTTTACCTCTTATTAACTTTAGTTCTCCAAATTTTTTCGTTTATAATCCCGAAGTCTGTTTCCACTGAGTATGCGCATCTCAGCCTTGGTCTTCTACGCTTCCAAATCCCAGTGACTTTGAACTGCAGTACCTTTTTGACAACATTATTACCTGGCATTCGAATTATATGGGCCATCCAATTCATTCTATTTATTTCTATGTATTAACCGAAAAAATTTTTACGGATACGTGTTATACGCTGAGTATAAAAATGACAGCCTTTAAAAGAAACTAGCTGCATGGCCCGGCGTTGCACGGGCTTTCTCTACTTTTATAAATTTTCTCTTTCCTTCACAAAATCAGCACTTCTAATGCTCTTTTTCAAAATGACTTCTAAAGCTTGGAATAATACCTTGAAGAAGTGACTTCAAAACATAAGAACATTGCGCACGTACATTTCATGTTTCTTCCGAAAAAAAAAGGGGGTGCGCGTAATACGGCGGATTTTATGGTAATAACGTCAGGTTGTTTATAAATTCTATATATAATTCAAAATTGTATCTTCTTCAGCCAGTGGCGCACACAGGTGGGGGGTCCTGGGGGTCCGCCCCCCCTAAGCCCTTGATTTTTTTTTCCGATTGATTATAATTCTAAGTATATAGTACGTAAAATTTAATTAAGTATTTGTTATTAATAATTTTTATTAATTAATGCTAATTATTTATTCAATCAGTTTTTTACTGTGTTTTGTTCCCGAAAATCGACAAAATCAAAAGGAGCATGATACAAGAATGGTGAACTTTCA
>BMAV01026154.1:142658-174100 GCA_019973955.1 Trichonephila inaurata madagascariensis | reverse complement strand
CCCCCCCCCCCCCCTGAAAAATTCCTGTGTGCGCTACTGTCTCCAGCTATTGTTTTCGTTCACCCCTCCAAGTATATTTCGAAGTATTTTTCTCTCAAAAGATGCCATTCGATTTTTTTCCAGTTTTGTTATTGTCCAAGTTTATTTTTGAGTTATTTGTGTAAAAAAATTAATTATTTTAAAAACTTTTTGGATCGCAACTTTCCAGGCTCTGGTAATAATCAGAAGTGAAACATTCGCTTTAAAATGCATTTTACATACCTGACATCTTCCTTATTGGTCCATTATTGCGCTGATAGGCGGCATTAATCTTTGGAAATCCCGTATTCCATTTCTAAGTTTTCCCAGTTACGAAAACTGAATTTTATTGCGCCTTTAAATGACACTTCACCGTCAAAAATAAAATCGCCACAAATTTCTCCACTGCCGTAATTCATTGACGCATAAGTCCAACCAACTTTTGCCGTCATTATTTTCGTCTTTTTAATGACTTTTGCATCAAAGTTCTACCACATTAAGCCGACTCATGATGCATTACGTAAATTTTTACAAAACTCGGTAGCTCTTGCTATGAAAAAAGATAGAAAAAAAAATCAATAAAGATACCCTTTAAAAAAAAAAAGAAAAATAAATCGAATTTTTTTTCCCTAACTGCCACTGGATTTATGTTTATGCCGCTTTGTCCCTCATCTTAGCCGTGTGGTTTAATTCACTTCATATCCAGAGTAAAGGTGTAAGAAGTACTTAACTTGTTTTTCATTACTTTTTTGTTGCTCTATTTCTCCTCTCAGCGAAGGTTGTAAATAACTTTTTATGTGCAGGGGAAGATGTTTTTATAGAGTGTCTTTAGTTTACTCTTTGCTCGTTAGCAACTCGAGAATAGATGTTTGCTTTCTTTTTTTCCTTCTAAATGTCTCGTGTAATTTTATCTCCTTTTAAAAAAAAGTCCTGTTCTTCGCTTGGGTGTGGATATGCATTCCGTTCTATGTTGGATGATCCTAGACAAATCATGTCCTGTTGAAATAATGTTGGGTTTTTTTTTTTTGATGTTTTTGTAATGTGTGAATGTAAGAAACAAAGAGTTGTTAAATATTTCCATGTCTGAATTATTTTTTAATTAATTCATTGCAGATATATTTTTTTAATTAAGTTGTTTCAGTTCATTTTGAACTGTTTTGAAAAATTTTCATTGTTAAAATTTTTGTTTAATTTCACCGTTTCTTACTGTTTTGATGAGTAATATCGGGAAGTGTGTTGTTAAAAAAACTGAGTTTTAATTTTTCATTAATTCGTTCTCAATTATTATTAATATTTTACTTTTGAATTTAATGTAAAGATTATGCTAAGTGTAGTAGTTACTTTAGGAACTTTTTTTGAAAAAATCTCTTTTTTTTTAGTGTTTAACAATACTGAAATATTTCTTCAGTATTTTTATATTTCTTTATTTCATTACATTTCTGTTAAAACTCATTTCTATAATTCTCCAAGAATCATCTTCTTTTGTTGGGATTCGGCTAATAATTGGTTTTTGCACATGCCATTTTATTCTGTCTATTGATTGTTCAATTCCTACTATTAGCTCACACTCTATATATTTATTTATCTTCGTGAAATTTTCAATTATTAATAAAATACATTTTAAGGCGCTCAATTGAGCTGAAATTTTATATACATGATTATTTTGAATGGCAATACAATGATTTGATTATAATTAATAAAAAGTAATTGATTAAAACTAATTATTTAAAGAATTACAAATACAGCCATATTGGCGACTTGTGTCAAAACTTGAAAAGGTTTCTTTCTCACGTTTTAAAGCATTCAGTTGAACTGAAATTTTATAGACACGATTGTTTTGGATGACAATACGATACTTTAATAATTAATAAAAATGAATTCCCACTTAATGTTGTGATTCTTTCATATGTTTATAAATATTTATATTAATTGTAACTATTTAATGAAAAGTAGCTAAAATAAAATTTTTCTTTAATCTAAGTAGGAATTGACTTAAAAAAAAATTTTTTTTTTATATTACTTGTTTCATAAAATTTTTTTATATATATATTACTTGTTTCATAAAAAATAAAACACGCGTCCCGCAAAGTGAACTATCATATGAAAAGGAAAAAACATATTACTAATTCATGAATACAAAAATGAGGCAAAATAAGGAGTTACACATAAAGATTTTATTCGTTGTCATTTTTTGACTACAAACTCATAGATTTGCGTAAGATTGCAATATTACTGCCATCTCATCTTGTTTATCGTCTTCGTGTTCCTTTTTTGAAATTCTTTCTGCTATCTCTTGGTCAAAATTATCCGGCACCGCAGAAACACTGGCCTCCTATGATGCTGATGTTTCAGTGGATTTAAGAACGAATTCAGTAATTAATATTCGTGCTCGTATTTTGGCTGGGTCACATTTAGGGATTGCAATACCGGATCAAAAGTCCAATGCCGGTATTCGGTATTTTTTAGATCTTGATACCGGTTTTAATACCGGTAGTAGAAATTTTAGAAAAAGAAAGAAAACACAGGTGTGTCTTTGTTTTTATTTGCCAGTTTTATTAGAGAGTGTTAATATCACAAAAAATAATTTGTAATGTATAAATTATAGCAGTAAATAAAGAATAACAGAAAAGTAAAGGAACATCTTATTTATTTAAATAACAAAAAAGTGTGAATATATCACTATTCAATCTGTGGTGCTATTACAAATTTTCGATATGTGATCTTAAAAAAAGAAACATAATGCATCAATTGTACTGTATGATATGCAAATAAAATGTGAATAACAAATTCACTAATTTAAGAAATATTGAAATATTCCGCACTTTCTTCACAACTACAACCTTGTTTTCACAAATACGAATATCATATCAGACCTCGAACCCTGTGCGTGTGCATTTTCATTCTAAGCTGTAATAGTGTAGTTTTGGCTGTTTCACATATTTTATCACTTCTCTTAATTGTACGATGCAACTTTATATTCACACAGTCTAATTAATTTCGCCCGATAGGGAGATATAAAAATGAAAAGGTGTACTATTTCGCTATGTTGGCGATCCCTGAACATAAAGTGAAGACAACTTAAAAATTTCTAGTAAATACCGAAAAAACGGTATTTAAACTTGTAAATACCGGTATTCGGTATACCGGTATTGCAATCCCTAGTCACATTGTTTTGTACAAGTTCGAGCATCAGTTTAATATCCCTTCGTCGTATATTGTTCTTATATTTCTTATTTTTCACATATCTTAATCGTGTTGTTTGGTATCGTGAGCTCGATATCTTGAGATTCGCGAAATTTGAAAAAACTCTACAAACTCCTTATTTATATTTAATTCGGGGCCAAATGTCATTACAGTCGGACCTCTATTTTGCGAACTTTTTCCTCGAACCTAGAACATTTTCGATTTTCTACGTAAAATAACCTCCGAATAACGAAATGTATTTTCTATTTAACGAACTTTTTCTCTTATGATTCGATTTTTTTCTTTCCCTATTTTAAAAATATTTTTGGAAATTTTAAATTCTCTCTTTTAACACTTTCTGGTGTTTAATGGTCTTGAACTGATTTTAGTCGATGCCTAACTCACATAGAGAGGAAATTTGTCTCAATTTTTGAAATAAACTCAAATAAAATGAACAGATTTTATCAGTAATTAAGTTTAAGGACTCATGTGGTATAATATAGGCTTAAAATTAGACAATTTCATTAAATTCATTAATTTTGATATGAATTTTTTTTAAGTTAAAAATATAGAGTGTATTTATTCCTGGACAATGTTCTTTTTCTTGTTTTCCTTATACATTTCTTTTTGATGGGTTAAGATATATAAAATATTGTAAATAGATATTAATTTAGAAAGAATAGTGTGAACAATCGAAGGAGGTTGGACTGAAATATACATTCCTCTTCTCGAGTAATACAGTTATAAAAATAAAGAAAAGCAAAATTTTCTTAAAATTTGGGCGATCATGTTGTGGCCTACCTTCAGACCCATTTTTTTTTTTATAAAAACAAATTTTTTTAAAAATTGAGTGTTTTTAGGGATAAAATTTTTTAAAAAAATATGTAAATACATAAACATTTTTAAATAAATATTGAGCTTTTAGAAAAATTGGTTGTTTTCAAGGAAATTTTACCAAATTTTTACTAAAACGCGTAACACTATATAAAAATTTCTAGTGCAATTATCATAATTTTCTTTATACACAACATACATAGTACGGTGCTCTTCAAAATGAACCAAAATCTAAGAGAAATTTTAAAATACAAAAAATTACAAGCATGATACATGATAGTATGAAAATTTTGATATTTTTTCAAGTTTTTTCTTTATAATAACTACCCTAAATGGAAAAAATATTCAACCAACAACAAAACTTATGGTCCACTTTATGAAAAGTAGTATAATAAACATTCCCACAAAATTTCAAAACGTTATCTGGTTTGGTTCTTGAGATATATCATGTATCGGGTAAAGAGTTTCTTTCGAAAACATAATTTTGAGAAAAACGCATTTAAAGTTTTATCTTATCGCTCTTTTTGCATAGAGTGATGTTTTTTTTAAATCACTATAACTTTATTTCTATTTCTATTTCGCGTAAAGGAAAAAGAAAAACTGATTTGGAAAGAAAAATGTTCAAACTATTAAGGTTTGAAATAAAAAAAATGCCTTATGTTGACGAAAAACGACATTTTCAAGGTAGGCAGTCACCTTAAATCAAAATAAGTCATTTTTAAGATAGAATTAATTCCCCCTCTCTCTCTCTCTTCCCCCCCAAATTTTTGTTAATAAAAACAGAATTGGGTGTTTACTGTTTTTGTTACTATTCAAAGATTACCGATATGGGGTATTTTACTTACTAACGCATGGATAATGGCAATGGCTTATTCATGAAAGACCTGGCGTACCTCTAACGCTAGAACTGACTCACCTCGCATAGTTCTTTCACTCCTTATTTTTTTTAAACCAAGATTTGAAAAGAACTTTGGAAAATCACAAAAATCAAGTATCCGATTTTAGATTCAGATGCCGATTTCTTAGCCTACCCATCTAAATTCTTATGCATTCTCCCAGTTTCTTTCTTCTTTCATGTTTCGGTAGCTTTTTCCAAACTTCCAGCCACACCATGGATCCCTTCATTCCTTATTCATCCCCTGATTTACAACCGATAACCCCCCGCCGAGGATTATAAATGCCGCGCATTTCTTAATCTGGCAGGCACACCTTTCCACCCCCTACTATACCTTAGAGGGTGGCTGCATCGAGTCAAATATGACAAAAGAACCGCCGTCAACCCCCGCAGCGCATCTTTATTGGACTGAGAAGTGAAGGTGTGGGTCTTTGGAACTTTTTTCAACCTCCCGTTGATACTACAAGCACCCCTTAAATTACAAATTCAATGTCGGGCCTTTCTTTGTTTCTGATTTCTAATAGATCCGGTTTATGCCAGCTAAGGAATTTCCGCATTTATTTTACCGGAATAATGTATTGCCTCTTCTTTACTTGTTTTAATCTCTTTATATGTTTAGGAATTCATCGTAATTTGTTTTCAAGAGAGATGTAGATATAAAAGTTCAATATATTGAGCGGATGTTTTTCGTTTTTTCTCTTTTCAGTGTACTGTAGAACCTCCGTTTGATAATCGTCTTGCTCTATAGTTTGTCGAAGCCTTCATTGAAATATCCTTACTATATAAATGTGTGTGTGTGATGTTTTTTGTTTTGTGATTATTTTTTCTGATTATTTAGAGCTTAATGATAACGATTTAATTTACTTTGAAGGACAAAAGAAAACAAATAATATAAAAAAAATTTTTTTTTTAAGTCAAGTCCTACTTAGATCAACAAAGAAAAATTACATTTTAGCTTCTTTTTATTAAATAGTTACAATTAATATAAATATGTATATACATAGGACAGAATCACAACATTAAGTGGTAATTAATTTTTATTAATTATCTTAAAGTATAGTATTGTCATCCGAAACAATCGTGTATATAATGTTTCAGTTCAACTGAATGCTTTAAAATGTGAGAAAAAAACCTTTTCAAGTTTTGACGCAAGCCGCCAAAATTGTCGCTAAGTCGCCAACGTGGCTGTATTTGTAATTCTTAGAATAATTAGTTTTAATCAATTAATTTTTATTAATTATAATTAAACTATTGTATTGTCATCCAAAATAATCATGTATATAAAATTTCAGCTCAATTGAATGCTTTAAAACGTGAGATAAAAACGTTTTCAAGTTTTGACACAAGTCGCCAAAAATGAGACCAACGTGGCTGTGTGTATTTGTAATTCTTTAAATAATTAGTTTTAATCAATTAATTTTTATTAAATTACTGTATAGTCATCCAAAATAATCATGTATATAAAATTTCAGCTCAATTGTGCGCTTTAAAATGTATTTTATTAACGCTTGAAAATTCCACCAAGATAAATAAATAAATAAATGTATAGAGAGTGTGAGCTAATAGTAGGAATTGAAAAAGTGGGGGAGGGGGAAACTGTTAAATGACTAAACGAGATATATAACTTTTTTTGAACTCTTTATTGCAAAGAAAATCAATAATGGAGGAAAATATGTATATCTCTAGCTACGAGAGACGTTTCGAAAGGAAGCTTTGTCATTTTGTTATTACACGGAAACTTTATAGTCCCTAAAAAAATTACATCATGGCATCATTAATTATACACCTTGCACTATTTTTTGACATTGTCTCCACCTACATAGAGAGATTTGTCGCGTAAAATCAGTTTGAAGAAAACACTGATAAAACTCCATTCCCTACGATACAAAGAATTGTAGTACAGCCTGCTCCATCTCAGCGCTGATTTGTAAGGATTTTTTCCATCACTAATGAACTCGGATGCTTCCACATCATTTAAGGGGGTGTTGGTTTCTGGCGTAATGTTTTGCAACCATGTCTCATGGCCTGTAAGGATTCTGGACAGAAACTCATTTCCTTCGGCGCTTTTTCTTTTTTTCCCCTCACTTTTCGGTAAACCAAAACATCATAGACCTGCACACTAGCCATGCGCAGTATGGACTCCACTGACACTTATGTGGAGGGATGCCCATTTCAACCTTCATCCTCGACATTCTCCCTTTTTTCATTCAATATTATTTATTTTATTTTATTTATCCAACACCCGTGCTTGACTTCTTGACACTGGCGAAGCTAGTTCTGAGTGGGCTCCGTATCAAAACTCCTTCGGGGCCCTTTTTTAGAAAAGAAAGCCCTGTTAGTGGTACTATAGTTACACAGGTTGGGGCCCCCGTAGCTTGGGGCCCCCGTATCATTGATACGGCGGTAGCTACGCCCCTGCTTCTTGTCCATTTGACGCTGAGCCTCCCAGTACCGACTGACGACGCCGTCAGTCCAGTGCAATGAAGCAAGTGGTTACCATCCATTCTGGCATGGCCGCAGAGCCGGCAGGCCTCGTCAGCAGCCAGGCCAAACCAGTGGAGATATACTCTCAAAAAGTCATGTCTGGTTTGTGGCGAAAGCGAGCAACAGCCTTGGCTCTCCCCAAATGCCTTGGGATTGGACCCACAGTGGCCAGAATTTCCCATGGCTTTCCAAATCTCTTGTTTTTTTGGGTCACGAACAGTATATTTGTCAATGCATGTGGAAGTAATGCTCTTTGCTCTTCTGAGGGTCAAGGGGACTTCCGGTTGAGACGACTCGGCTCCCTGCTTGGTCTGCTCTCTCACATTGCTGGAGATCCCTACATGACTTGAGACCCACTGTAAGGCTACAGTCCAGCCATCTGAAATGAGCTCCGCAATTTTAGTTCGACACTGAATTGTGTTAAGGCAGTCAGTTAGTGTATTACTGCTTAAAGCTAAAATTGCAGCTTGGGAGTCTGCGAAGAAGACAACTTTTGCAGGATCTAGACCAGCCCCCAATCACTGAATATGCGACCAACCATTAAATGAAACATGGCCTCTTCACCATACAAGTTCTGTAGGCTTCTATGGATGACAAACACACTACTCTCGCGTGTCCATTCATACTGGATAACAGCACACACTTCCATTGGTGGCCACGTTGTCAGTGCATGAATGCCTGCCATCGTGATTTGTACTCAAATAATCTCGGGCACGCCAGTCTGCTGCTTCTCTCTCTCTGTCTCACCTTCGGTGCTCTGCGCATGCGTCATTTTTGCTGCTGATACTACTTCGATTGTTTAACCAGCAAATGGTGTGTTTCTTTCGGTAATTGCTTTTTTACTATCACTACAGCATTTTCCCTTTAAAAAAAAACGATGAAACTTGCTTTCGAAACGTATTTTTTGAAGTTATACTTCTTTTGGGGCGTTAGAGAAATAGGATGAGGGTAAATTTTTTCAATGCGCGCGCACCCCGTCACCGATGTGACGTACACCGTCACCGGTAGCGAAAATCCTTTGTCTAGAAATATAAAGAACGGGACAAATCATTCCTGCCTTCGAAATTCTCAGTAAAATATTTCTCTTTACTTCCCTGAAGAAGGGGACACTCGGGTTTGAACCGGAGACCTCTCGATCTCCAGCCGAATGCTCTACCACTGTGCTATACCCCCGTGTCAGCGAACCTTTGCTTTGCGTTTCGTGGGAACGGATACGAAAATGCTTTGCCTAGAAATACGCTGAACGGGACAGATGATTCCCGCCTTCGACCCCTCCCCATATTATTGGTCCTATTGTTCCATTGCGGGGGTGTTTAAATATATTTAAATCGTGATTATCTCAGGTTTGGTTGGTCCGATTGACTGAAGGTTAGTATCGTTCAACTCTGCTCGTGACCGCCTTTCGTCCTTGGCCCAGCTTGCCCTGCTAAAATTTTTTAGAAAGATTTTAATCTTGTTACGCCAAAGAAGTATAACTTCTTACGTGCGTACATAAGTACACACACATTTTTTTTCTTTTAGTTAAACTTATTGTAATAGTTTCGTAATTTTCTTAAAAAAATCTCTGGATGTGGAAAATTATATTAAAATTGCTATTTAAGCTTTCTTTTTCTGCTCATGATTCTTATTTCGCCAATAATATTTTTTAATACTCGATTTTTTTTTGTTTATGTGGTGAAATATATCGTTTAATATGTTAACGGTTTAACTGAAAGTTCTCTTTTTCTAAATTTTTTCTTTTCTGTCAATTTAACAAACAGGCATTTCATTAAATTTTAAGCTCAGTAGTTTATTTCACGAATATTTATAAAATTTTAATATTTCATATATATATCATTTTCATATATATACAGTCGAACCTCTTTTTAACGAAGTCGCTAAATCCCGGAAAAAAAGTTCGTTATATGGAAAATTCGTTATATAGAAAATTCGTTATATAGAGGTTCATCTTTTCATATACTTTATAAACCACATAAAACAAAATTTAAATTCATAAACACTATATGTTAAAAGAGTAATTATTCACACCTTTTTTTAAATTAATATATATTACATATCTTACCCATCAAAAAGAAAGAAAAAAAGAAAAACTGCAAGGAAAACAAGAAAAAAGAATGTCGAAGAAACTCACTGTATTTTCAATACTAAGAAAATAATTTTACTTTAAAATTAATGAATTTTAAGGACATTTTCTAATTTAAACATACAAGTAATATTAAGCATACATTATTTTATAACTAGAACACAGGTGGGACACGGGACAACTGCACTGTGAGGATGAAAGAGGTTATCGATGATGTTTCTAGTGAACTGAGCAATGGCGTGTAAAGATTGCACTTCTTGGATGAAACGTCCAGAACTCTATTACTCTCGTTGAGTTAGTATATAATAAAACCAGTTCAAGATTTATGACCCCCATAAAATGTGTTAAAGAGAGAATAACTTGGAAATTTTTCAGAAATACTTTAAAAAACAGGGGGGGGGGAAGAGATTGAATCACAAAAGAAATAGTTCGTTATATAGAAAATGCATTTCATTAAAGAGAGGTGATTTTACAAAGAAAATCGTGAAATGTTCAAGGTTCCAGGAAAAACGCAAAATAGAAAAATTCGCAATAAAGAGGTTCGACTGTATATCATTTTAGATACAATACATCTTTTAATGTGTTTGTACAGGGTTTTACTGAAAGTAGTAGGTTCTTAAAATTTTCCTTCCACAAACCCCAACAAGCGCCCCTTAAATTATAAACTCAATGCCCCGCATTTTTCTTTGTTTCGAACGCATAATAGATCCGGTTTATGCCTGCTCTGGAATTCCCGCATATGTTTTCTCCGGAATAATTTATCGTCCTCCTTACCTGTTTATTCGAGATTTAATATCTTTATGTGTAAAGGAATTTTCTACAATTTGTTTTTCGCCAGTTGTAGAAATAAGATTAAATACATACAGAATATGTTACTTTACTCTCCCCTCCTTCCCCTTGTATGTTTCTAGTTTTGTGGTTTTTCTTTTCATTTGGTAATGACTTGTTTTATGTCTTGTGTAATTTTGGTTGTTTGAATAATAAATGTGTGTACGCTGAGGAGTAATTGTTGAATGGCTTTATTTGGCGTTTTCATATTTCATTTTTCTAACGGTACTTGTGTTAGAATTAGGATAATTTTTTTATTAGGTTCACATCGTATTATGTGGGAATGAAGTGTTTTATTGTTAAGGTATTTCTTTTTTCGACTCGTTCAAGCTAAAAAGATTAACATTTGCGACGACATCTCTTAATTTTATTTTTCGTAAGTAACTACCAAAATTGTACTTCCGAAATGCAACGTTTCGAGTTTTTTGGTGGTTCGTGCTGATTGTTTTAAATGTAATTATTGTTTTGTTTCCAGACGTAAAATGATTTAGTGCTACAACAATTCTACGTCTCTGTTTTGTGATTTGCAATTTATTTGAAGGGGCGAAGGTAATGACTTAGGTTTATGCCATAGATTCGAGACTCTAAATCATAAAAACAATAGAAATGTTCTATTTACTTTTTTTCTTTTGTTGAAACTTTTTAAAGAATTCTATTTAATAATTATGCTAGAATATTACTTGGAATAATATTGAAGAGGTTTATTCCTAATGTCATAGAGCAAAATTTGAGCTCTAAACATTTTTTAGGAAGAAAATTGTGCAAAAATGAATCTCGTATGTTAATTTCATTACCACATAAATAAAGAGCAGCGCATTTTTTTTTGTACAGCCCATTTCTTTTTTTCTCAATGAAATATTCCATATTTTATCCCTACACAATTATAACTTTTTTTCTCTCATATGCCGCATTAAAAATAAATATTTTTTTCTAGATGCATATTTCAGTAATATAAATTTATTTATCCGTTTTTGTTCATTTTCAAAAATAGTTATGTATTTAATATTTGCTAAATTTGTACATTACAAATTGTTTACGATTATCTGTATTTGCTAGAAATTAAGTGTATGTGCTCTACTTTTATTAAGGGGTTTTGTTGTATTTTACTTAAACTTGGACAAATTTTTATTCTCTGTAATTATGATGCATGTGTTTTGAATATTTTATGAATTTTTGCTCTTGTTATACATTTTATTTTATGTTTTTAATTAACAATTAAAGTTTTTCCATGTAAAATTAGTTTTTTGTATATTAATTTAAATTTTTCCCCCCTGTATTTCCCATAAGTATTCATATGCGTAATTAATGTGTTTAAATCATGAATACACTAATTTAATTTTTTCTCTTTTAGGTAATAGTCTTTTGGTGTTTTATAAAAAATATGGTTGCCTCTTTGTAAGTATTTTTTATGTAGACAATCCTTAGCTGTTTTCGATGTACCTTTTCTCAAAATCTGTTATATGTACATGCTTGAAATTTTTCACACATTTAAAGTACACATTTCTCATTATACTGAAATAAGCTTTTAGCTAATTTTGATTTTTTTTCAGAATTTATAAAATATTTTATCAAACATAGTAAAATTTGACCCATTTCTTACATAAAAAAAATTGTAAAAAATAAATTTGAGTTTTTTTACAAAAAGCTCATTTCAGTATATATTAGCAATCATTATAAATATATCATAACAAATTTACATACCTGTGAATAGTAATATCTCAGAAAAGGTATATCGAACATCAAACATTTACATTTTGAGATAAATTGATTTCTATGTATACAGTGAGGCTTCAAATCGACTAGGAAATAAAAAAAATAAATAAAAGGCTTAATTTACAATAAAAGATAAATGTGTGTTTTGGTTTATCTCAGATGTTCAACTTTTAAGCAAAAACGAAGTACTTTGCCTACATTTTTCGCCATTCAATTGGGCTTCACCAAGTTTCAACGATTATTTAAAAATCGGTTTTTTTATAAGGGCTTCTAATTATCTTAGAGGTTAAAGTAAGGTATTTTTAGAAAGGTTAAAATCTATGTAATTTAGCTAGCAATTGTCAAAAAAAAAAATAAGATTTTATGTAAGAATTAAATTCATTCAGCTATATAACACAGTTGTCTTTTCTCTAAATCACATTTTGAGAAGTTACCATAGCAACCAAGTTAATGCCATATTAAAATTATTATTACCAATAACTTTACTGACTATTGATGTCACCAAACGGATGGAAAAAAAATTCTTGATTCCATTCGTATAAATGGAATGTTATTTCTGCATTTGTCCGGACTTTTTCCCTCCACTTTTGAAGTATGAAACCGTCATAACATCCGACATAACGAAAATATGTAGAAGTGAAGAAAGAAGTCTAGTTCTAAATTATAAAAAATATGCTTTTAAACAGGAATTTGTCTGCATTAAAGTGTTTACTCAAAACAAGAAAGAAAACTCACTGAAGTCCTGCTTTCAGAACCTGCCTAATTATGTTAGTGATATTAATAACACTTCTTGTTTTCGGACTCCCACGCGTTAAGACTGATTCATTATGAAAAGTTTCTGCATGATGAATTGGAATCTTGGATGTAATTCATTACAAAGACTGGGATGGGTCGTTGAAAAGTGGAAACGAATGGAACGAAATGAAAGATTTTCTGGAAGCATTTGCTTTGTTCCGACTATTTATAGCTTGTGCCGAGTTCTTGATATATTTTTATGGATTACATGTCGCACTATGAAGCTGCACGAGGGCTATTGGCGATGGACTTCGTTATCTTGAACCATAGTCAAGTGACGAGGACGACACCTGTGAGCTGACATGCTCTCTCTCCTAACTTCCACACCAATAAAAGAACGCTTATAAGCCGGGACAGATTTAACGTACACGGCGGGTTTTCAGCCGTACTAGGCTGTGTAACCCAGGGGTGTCTAACCCAAATGACCTTGCGGGCCACTTTGGAAAAACATTGTAATCTCGCAGGCCGCACATAAAAATATGTACATTTACATCAGATTTGGAACCAAAAATCAGTCATTGGAGTGAAAATTTAAAACAAAATGAATTATTATTATTGTTTTCATTATTTTTCATGTATACAGACATAGATAATACAATAATGTTTATATAATGTAATAATAAAATGATCAAATAATGTTTAAAATATTACAGTTGCCATTTTCTTGAACAGTGCGACGTTAATATTCAGTCACTCACTGAGCAAAAAAATGTGTCTCTATGAAGAGGAAAATATGTAGTACTATAGTCCAACACTGTGTTTCCCAACCTTTTTATCACTGCGGGCCGCGGTCAGCTTTTGATAATTTTACTGTGGCCCACTGAGGTGGGGGGAAGCGTTGATTGTTTATATTTTTGATTGTTTTGATTTGAATTTAATTGTATTTAAACATGCCTTCAGAATAAAATACAGTTACACCAAAAAATGAATATTAAGTGATTTAACTTGGAATATGTGATTTCCATAAAAAGTCGCACAAACCTGAGAGGAATGCACCACAGTAAATAAAATGGATATAATTTAATGCTCCTTATGCTACCCGGTACTATTTGATCCACGGACCGACCGGTCCGTGGCCCAGGGTAGGAGCCCATTGGTCTAACACAGTTGTCGCCAAATTTATGTACCTTCTGATCTAACGTGTCTTTTAAATTCTTACTGTAAGCAACCAACCAAAAGAATTGACAACTTACCATAAAACAAGTAATATAAAAAAGAAATTTTTAATGTCAATTCCTACTTAGATCAACAAAGAAAAATTTTATTTCAGCTACTTTTTATTAAATAGTTACAATTAATATAAATATGTATATACATAGGACAAAATCGCAACATTAAGTGGTCATTAATTTTTATTCATTATCATTAAAGTATCGTATTGTCATCCGAAACAATCGTGTTTATTAAATTTCAGTTCAACTGAATGCTTTAAAACGTGAGAAAAAAACCTTTTCACAGGTTTTGACACGAGTCGCCAAAAATGATGCCAACGTGGATGTATTTGTAATTCTTTAAATAGTTAGTTTTAAACAGTTAATTTTTATTAATTATAGTTAAGTTATTGTATTGCCATCCAAAGTAATTCTGTATATAAAATTTTAGCTCATTTGAGCGCTTTAAAATGTATTTTATTAACAATTGAAAATTCCATCAAGATAAATAAATAAATATATAGAGTGTGAGCTAATAGTAGGAATTGAAAAAAAGTCGTACATTTGTTTATTTCCAATAAACTTAGATTTCCATTCAATATGAAATCGATTTTAATTAAATTGTATTTTACAAAAAGAAACTGAAATTGAATTGTACATAAGTAAGAAACTGAAGTGTAGTTAGTAATAAATAACAAATGCAACGCAATTTTTTTTTATATCAAATTTATTAGCTTTAACTCAGTTATATATCAAAAACTTTTTTAATATTAGAAGGGAATGTAGTGGCTGCGCCATTGGAATACTGTTGTCCAAGTTATTCTTGAAGGAGTCTGTTTCTGTGCTTGTTTTTGATAAATTTCATTTTGGATAAAGAAATTTCACACGTACAATGCAGAGTTGAACATTGCTTTCATTTTGAGACAAACCTAGACCAAAATTGGGTGCTTTTCTTTAGGAACAAGAAGCCAAATATTTTCAGAGCTTGAAAAAGGCGATATTACTGATAAATGAATTTGAAAATCAATCTGCTCCAACTCCACTGCAACACTGGCATTCTGAAAATCAAGTACTCCATGATACAAGTGGTCTTCAGCATCAATCTTGGGGGGAAAAAAGCCACCGGATGAGTTTACGTGATCAACAGTTCAGTGGCGTAACGTACACCCCGCGACCCTCGCATTGTGTGTGAGGGAGGAGGCAGGGTTCTAGAGGACCCGAAGCCTGACGGATGCCTAGTACGTATTTAATCAATTTATAAAATGTTAAAGGGGAAGAGAGCCTGTCTTTGCAGGAGGCCCTAATGTTCTCCATTACGCTACTGTTGGCGATCCCTGGTCTAACATATATTGGCAAAGTCCGTTTGGTGGCTCTAAGGTAGCGTGCCTGCCTCATAAGTCCAAAGTTGCGGGTTCGATCCTGGCTAGAACGATAGATTCTCTGGATGCAAAAATCGTAAGCACGCGTGTCATATGATTATTTGACATGTAAAAGATCCCTTGAGTATCAATTTGGCTCTGGTACTCTCCGCAAAATTAAATCACGGTGACATTCAGCATCTGACGAGAGTTTGAATTCAAACGTTAAAATCTGGTAGCGGGAGCCGCCACTAGATGGTGCCACAAATGAAATGGCTCCCATTCTTGGGGACTTGCCATGTCTACAAATAGCTTAGCTGCCAAATTGCAGCCCATTTGAAACAAACAAAAATATTGGCTGATTAATATTCATCAATTTTGATCTTAAAATTGCGTGTTCATAAGCAAATTGCTTAAAACAATTTTGCTCAAAATTGCAGTGTCTTTATTTTACATATGTACCTTCTCCTTTTATATAATTTACTAAACCATACTATTAATTTACTGCATAATACCAGTTATGTGAATCTTTTATTATTGTTTACCAAAGTTTTGAAATTCTTATTCTTAAAGATTCCAGTGCCACACAGATTTTTAGAGCATTGCGTGCCCTAAACTATCATCTGCAGTGAATGTGATTTGAGTGTGTGTGGGTGGGTGGGTACTTCGAAATGAACGAAATCATAGAAATTAGAACTATCCAACTTGGGCGGGGGAAATCGAAATCACGTTCTTCTTGGTCACGTGATCCTGTAGGAAAGGGGCAGTTTTGTGACACAAAATAGGAATGGGAAATAGGTGCTGAATGGGAAATGTTTTCCTGATGAAATGTCTCGTCGAAAACGCGACCATCATTTTCGGTAGAAACGTCCGAACTGAGTTCTTTATCATCACTCCGAACACGTGTCGGAATCATTAATAATTTTTATCGTCTGCACTTTTCTCCTGCTCGGTTAATTTTTTTTTTTTTTTTTTTGGTTTTGTTTTAGAGTGAGCTTTCTTTCTGTACAGGTTTATGGGACAAAAGTTTCAATTTTTATTTATTTACTGTTTTTCTTTTGGCAGTTTGTTGTTTTATGCTTGAATTGGAATGTGTGATTTGTGAAATGTTTTGAAAAATAGGCGTTGTGCCAAAACGTTTCTTTTTGTGTATGTGTCACTGATCAGTGAGACAAATGGTTAAAAAATGAGTTTGCGGTGAAATTGTTTAAAAATAAAATATCGAATTCCTGTTGAGATGCGGTTTTTTTGTTGTTATTTTACTATAAGAAAATACTGTTGCTGGAGGTACTAATTTCGTAATCAGTATATATTCAGGTCTTTAAACAATACAATATATATTTCTTAATACATATTGGTCTTTTTTTTTATTGCATTTAAACCACGTTGGAATGGGAAGTACTCATTTTCTTTTAAGTGATATTGGGGTTTTGAAGCACAAAATATTTGACTGCTCATGTATTAAGACGCCCCAGATTTTGCTAAATTGTTCCGATTCGTGTGTATTGGAGGGGATATGTACGCGAACTCGTAGCCGGTGAGTAATGGGAGGCCGGACTCGAACCTGCAACACATCGTCCACAATTTCGTGTCCATAACCACTAAACTTCGGCAGCCACTATTTATAAATTAAAACTGTTAAGAAATAGGCATTTTTGAGCGTATATCTTAATGCTAAATTATTAGGTGTTCAGTTTTATGAGGAAAATGAATGGTCACATCTCATCTATACATCTAGACGTCCCCAAAGTTTAACACAGTGATTCCCAAAGTGCTCTATATGGGGTCTATGACGACCTGCAAGGGGTCCACATCAGCAAAAAAATAATTTGGGGTCCATAAAGTGTAAGGGTGTCTATATGATAGTGGCTCTCATTAAACAAGATCGTGACAATTAAATGGAAACCAAATTTTACCTGTTTAACAAATTTATTTACCAAATTTAATGAGGTTAATTTGCACTTAAAGAGAGGGGATAACATAAATTTTATTCAAACAAGAACCATTTCAGCGTTTCTCTCCAGAGTTCAGCTAAAGAAGTATAATACAGGAGGTCCCGAATTTTCTCAATTTGACACAGACAATCAGGAAATTTTTAATTGCTTTTCCTAGTGTGAAGGAGTTTCAGCGCGGTTGCCAATCTCCAAAACAAAAATAAAAGAAAGAAAAAAAATTGGACACTACTAAAAAAAACGGAGGAGATTTAAGGTTAAACCTTACAAGATTGATACCAAATATTGAAATTTTGATATTGTAGCACCAGATTCATCCCTCCCATTAAAACAATTTGTTTATTGTTTAGTTATTTTATTTAATAGTTTTCTTTATTAATTAACTTTTAATTAAATTAATTAACATGGGCTTTTTAAATTTTATAAACACTTTTTCATTACAGTTAGAAATTTAATTCTTTTAAAGTAGGAGTAGTAGTACCAGTTGTCGAAAAGAGATTTAAGCTGATAAATTTGCAAAAGCTCAATATTTATTAAGCAGACAAAAAAAGTTTGGGAACCTCTGGTTTAACACGTCGCTTAGATTCAGTGCATATTCCATAAAATGCCCCAGTCCATACATCTAAAAGACCAATTTATTTAACTCTGCAGTTTATAACCTATTTTCCTGATTTAACTTACACGTTCCTAAAAGTGCTCCATTTCGTACCCTGTGTTTGATGCTGTTTTCTAATCTTTACATTCACGCTAGTTATCGGAAATCACGGATGGTATTGACTATAATTGTATGTAAAAGTTTTTGGTGTGGAGATTGTGTGTGTGCTGTTTATTTCAAAATGTTCTGTCGGGGAAAAAAATCGCGAAGAGCTCGGAAAATCTATTTAAAATCTCTAGGAGGAGGGGGTTAAAATTTTTAATGTTGTAAACCACATTAAATATAGTTTGAGATCGTTTTATATTTTTATTTAAATAAGAATAGGTTGTTTCAAAATCAAATCATACAACAAGGGTAGGGTAAGCTATCAGATACGTTATAGCAAAAAGATTTCGGAGAATTAATTGGTCGGTTCACGAGCGTATGTACCGCAGATTTTTATTTTGCAATAATCAATATAAAGAATAAAGAACATTTAAAATGTACTTTATAGTAAGAGCTTTGCAATTAAAGACTCCCAAAATAAATCAATATACGGGATAAAATGTATTAGATTGAAAACTTTCTGTGAATGAAATATATCCGCCATTTCTGATAACCTCGCTAATTAGGATTAAAATGATTAACTGAATCAATTAAAAGTTTCTCGGCTAGTTGTTTTTTCCTCGGTTCAGTTATTTTTGGCCGCTATCTCTTCCATGGACAATTAAAACTAAAGATATTTTTCTAATATTTCCCATATTGTGTGATATTTCTCAATGCATTACGTATTTTAAAAAAATTGCAAAGTTATTACTAACAATTCTGTTCAATTCAGGTTAGCTTTCATACAGAAAATTGATGTTATTTTATTTGTTTTGTGATTATGTTTTTGTATTAATATTTATCCTTACTAATTGCTGATAAAAATAATTATTATTGATATCATTTTAATAATTACGTATGATTTTTATATTTCTTCTAACTATAAACGAAGTGTTTCAAAGGAAAGCTTAAAAAACGACGTTCAAAATCATACAATTTTTATTAAAGTTGGTCATATTTCTCAGTTTCATGTAACATATTATTTTAATCACTCAAACCTCTGATGCCACTAAAGTGATTTTTATATATATTGTAATAAAATAATAGATGTGTGTGTGTTTAGAGATAAAATACTTGATAGATGCTCAAAACAAAATCTTTTTTTCGCATGAGAAATAAATCATAAATTAGCTAATGAAAAATACATATTGATGATTATTTTAACATTCCTGTGTGTTCCTCCTAAATTAAAAATAATATTCTGAAAAATAAAAATTCTTAATTGCCATTTCTAGGTGAATGGAATGAACTCAACGCAATCAAACGTAAATAAATGTTCTGCGTTCTACGGTTAATATGCATCACAATTCATTATATTTGGACTTCTTCAGGCATTAACTCTTTTGAATGAAAAATTCTGTACGGTTTTTTCTTTCTTATATCTTTATAACCATGGCAACTTATTTTTACGACAGAAGTTTAGGACGCCGCAGCACAAACCACAAAAATTGTTGCTCTTAATAGCGCAATTAGCGCGCCATAATCATGCGTTGATAGATGCAAACAATTTTTTCTCCATCTGTGGAATTTTAAATGTTTATTACTACTTTCAACTGAAGTATATTTAGCTTATTATAATGGCGCTGTTAAAATTTTCTGGCTTAGCTTTGAAAAATGTAAATGATGGCTATACTTTTTATTTCTCTAACAAACGTGCAATATTTTGTTTGTGAAAATTTATTACGGAATTAACGTTATTTTAGAAGAAACTTCTTTCAAAATGGTTTGTATAACTCGCTTTTTTTTTCTCTGGAGATGAAAATTATTTGTTTTAATGCATTGCAATATGAAAACTCCTTACGATTTATTTTTTTATGGTTGTTCTAAAATACTGAATAGTTTAAATTATTGTTTTCTCGTGTATTATATGATTTGTTGGATAAATAAGAACATAATGTTGTTTGAATGGTGCAGAAATTAAATTTATTTTTCAGATTTTTCCCTTGGGGCTATATTTTATTTTTATCTCGATTATATTAATAACCAAACAATTTTATGGATGGTTACTTTTTGTTCCATGTATCCTCGTTTTTTAGAAATATAATTCGATATTCCAAAACAGGATTTAAAAAAAAAAAACTTTTTATTTGGAAAAAATTTCGACCATTAATAATAAAGCAACGCGCGAAATTGCTGTTACTGGGTAAAAATTATTTTAATGAAAAAATTAAATTAATAAACTGGATGAGATTTTCAGTATCGGTACTGAATATTTGTTTTTATGTTATTACAGGATATAATTTACTGTATATACATTAGACGATCTGATAATAGCTATAAAAACTGATAAATTTAACATTAAATTAAATGTTTCCATATTTTGGATCGAATGCTCTTTTTAAAGCTTTCAAAACTTTTAATCGACTTTTTAAATGAATGTAATTTAAATAATATGCAAATATGGATGTTCTTAAAAAAACCAATTTTTTTAAAATTTAAATCCTGCACTTTTCTTGAAGAATTTGGGATTTTTAGAATATACAGCAATTTTTAATACATGCTAAATGAAAAAAATAAATATATTTTTTAAAAAAACGCACGTATGTTTTAGAAATAATTGTTGGTAATATATTACCTGCTTAGTAAAATATATTTAAAATATCAGGCAGAAAAATACCTATAATTATTGATATTAAACCGCAATTGCTGTATACGAGTATAATGGAAATGGTAATTGAAGTATAGAAAATTTTATTTTTAATCTCAACATAAAATTTCTCAATAGAAAAATGCTTTTATTTCAATAATTCCAAAAGTGCATTAAACTTGCAAAAAAGAGTTATTTTCAACAGAGGTTATTTCTAACAGTGAAATCGTAATTAGTTTTGTTATTTCAATTTTCGTGTTATTCAATGATTAATGTATTTTTATTTTATAAGTTTTGTGACTAAATACCTGTTTAAGAAATGCGAGGAAGAGTTCCTTATATAAATGAGGATTTTAAAATTTTTTATCAGTCTCAAAAAATAAAAGAATATTATTTTTAAAATAGGCATTTTTTTTTAAGTAATAGACTTATGCAAACACAGGATAAAAAGTTGAGTTTTGTAGGTGTGGTAATTTTTTATATTAGATTGGTGTATATATGAAACGTCGGCATTTTTTTACATCCGAATGTTTGCTTCAGTGTTTTCGTTATGTTTTTATTTTTGACAAAACATCGTTTATATATATATATATATATAGCTGCATTCTCCATTGCTAGGGTAACATTTCATCAAAGATTTTCTCAAAAATGTTCTATTTTGTTATTTGGGGCCACCCAAAGATCGAAGTTCTGCCTTCATTTTCAGTGCTTTGCGCCGTCTCTGAAGCTATTTTTCTCGCACTTAATGCATTTAAATAATTTAAATTTTTATTTTTTCTAAATCTCCTGTATTTTTATTATATTTTTAACGCATTTAATTTTAACAAAGGGCAATAGTCAATTAAACAAAGTCACTCAAATACCTACTGATATGAGGTTGTAGCTCGAAAGAGCTGGGTACTCAAGCCATCCATCCAACGATATTTTGTTATTTGTGTTTAATTCGAAACAAATAACAAAATAGAATTCGAATAGAATCGAATTCGTGTAATTTCTTTTGTTTGATTATGAACTTGGTAATATTGTTGCAAAAGTGGGTGCTTTATGAACAGGCATTTGGGGAAAAATACTGTCAAAGATCAAAAAGTACAGTGTTGGTTTGAAAAATGTCGGTGTTGTGATTTTTTTCCCCTACTAAATGAACCACTTGGAAAAACCATTTGTAAAAAGTGATGATTTGAAAGTCGTAGTAGAAACGAATCTTAACTGTATCTATTACAATGGCTGTATGTTGATGCAATGCATGAAAAATCGAAAACTATACGCCCATCATTTGTGAATCGGCATGACCGATTACTTCTCCATGGAAACGCGCTCGGCTGCATGCGTCGTACAAAACAGTTGTGAAATTAAATGAATTAAAATACGAAATTTTGCAGCACACCCAGCTTATTCATCGATCTTTTCGCCTATCGACTTACATTTTTTAAAAAACATTTAGAGCAAGGCTAATAGTACGAAAATGAAGACAGTCTGAAAAATTCCGCATCAGAGTTTATTGACTCTTTAAAATCAGAATTTCATAAAAACAGGCATCTATGCATTAAAATCTCATTGAAAAAAAGTGTATTGAACCAATGGAGTACATTTTGATAAAATGAAAAAAAAAAAAAAGATATGCAGCTTTATATATTCAATTAAACACCCGACATTTCATACGCATCAACCTTTTATTATCGAGCAACAAATTTTAATTAAAATGCACAAAATTTGTACTGATTATTGTTAATCACTGATTATTACTATTAATGATTGTTTTCCCGTAACACTACTTTCATCTGGAACGAGAACTCGCTTTCGAAGTACTAGTATGTAATATTAAAGTGGCAATCAGCAATCTATAATGTCTTCAATAATTATTATTGTTAACAAAATCCATTTTTTTTTTATTAGGGGAAAGAATTCATCGAGCTAACTTTGAATTCCAATTACGAACAAAAAAAAAAAATCTCCAGATTATGGAATATGAAATAACTACTATTGTTCACACTCAATTATCTTTTTATGTTCTGTCCTATCCCAAATCACTTGGTCTCACGTGACCTTTCCTTAACAGAGTAATTACCCTTGTTGTAATTGCAGTGCTGTCGGCGCTCTGCTATCTGCACGGCCGCACGTCTCCTCTTCCTTTTGTTTAATGATGCATTTTATGGTAAGACTAGCGAGGTTATATTTGCTTTTCGCAAGGAGTGTATAACAATTGTAGAACTGGTTTTATCGCTCATTATGTAGTGTTATGTGAAGTTTATCGCGATTTTGGTTTTTGTTTGTTGCTCTTTTTATCTTTTGTGTGTTTATTTATTCTAAACGCGAGTGGAATGAAGCGGGAATCTTCTTTTGTGTTGACTCGGAATTAATTATAATGGATGAAGAAAAAGGCTTTTTTTTTTTTTTTGGTACAGTTTGCAGAGAGGATGTAGAAAATATATAAAAGAAAAGAGATGATGAAATCTGTTGTAATGAATCATTAATCCTTTATAATGTCTTGTTGATTGCGGTTGAAAATATTTTGTTGATGTTGATGTGTAATGAGCTATTTTTTTTTTCCAGTGATTTGGATCATGTATTTTATGTTTACGTTTTCAAGATCAAATTATATGTTATAGATACATGTTATTGAAAAGTGCAAACTTATTATATATTGTGAATATTTTGAATAGACTGAATTATAACTTTAGTTTTCAACTTTCTGTACTTACCACCCCTCAGGGGGGTCACCTTCTTTAGGTGAGTACGGATGTCACAATCCCGAGGTACCCTAGTGATCTTTTCCTTTTCCCAAGGAGTACTATCAGCTTTTACTGTTTTAATCATAAAATCTTTTACTAATTTTATACTTTTAATACTTAAAAAGTTGTTTGGCGCAGCTTAGCCAAAATTGGCTCTTGCGCCATAAAATCCTACATTCACTCACTCACTTCTGTATTTACCATGTAGAGGAGCTGATACACGAAGTCTGTCGAGACCTGAAATCCTCACGCTTGTGTGGTGTGGAAATTCGGAGATTAGGATGCCATCTCAGGAGTCATCCTTGTCACTTAACCTGGTTAAAAATAAACCAATCTAACTTTTTATTCAATCCTTTTTGTTTCTGTTTGACATGGGACGCATTCTGTAACGGGACTCTGGAAATACATATTACTGTTATTATTATTTGTAGATTTGGAGAGGCGGTATGTTACCGAATATAAGCCCGAAAGTGCTTGTTTTTTTCAAAAATTTACCCAGAATTTGAAACATGTATATATGCCGAATTGAAAAACATTCAGTTCACTGTAATTTTCAAACATGTCACCATGAGAACGAAAATGTTTCTAGTGAATAAAACGGGTGGATTATTTTCCAATCAAGCTGCTATGAAGTAAAATGCCGACTACGGGAACTTTATTTCGGATAACCCTGTTTGCAGCTAACTCATTTTTTTCATTCATTTATTGTTTTCTGAAATATCTGTGCCAATCGTGATTTCTGCGCTATTGCTTTTGGAAGAGGAGGGAGTAGAAAAATTCGTATACACGGCACGTGATCGTTGACCAATGTTTCATACATGAGGATGATATTCATTCAGATATCCTGGTTGAGTGAATATGACTTCTTCAAACTATTCGGAAACTTGTATTCAGATACTGATTTTGAAGGATTCATTTGGCTTTCTTTCCCTCCTTTTTTAGAATAAAAGTTCCATTAAAAAAAAAATTAACGGACTAAAATCGCTTGAGCATGGTTAACGGAAAAAGTTAGATAAACCGTTTTCCCTAAACTACTTTTTCTTCGAAGATCACAGCGGATTATATATAAACCATAACCTTCATTTTAAAAAAAGTACCAGAAATTCTCAGCTTATAAGGAAGGGGACATATACGGAATTTTTTTTTCAAATGGATTATTTAAAACTTCCTGTGAAAAAAATTGCAGTTTTAATTAAAATTTGCAGTTCTATAATACATCTATTAAAAAAAAAGATAGGTGCTGAATTATTACTTTTGGTTTTTACAACAATAAAGTTTTACCTGATTTCACAATATATAATTTTGGAGAACACTAAAGTTTCGCGTAGGTCTTCCAAAAAATAAAAGTGGTCTGCCGTAAGTTGGAGTTTAATCTGGACGGACTAAAAACTACTTATTGAATGAGGGGATTCAGAGGCGTAACGTACACCCCCGCACCGTGAGGGGGAGGCAGGATTCTATGGGGTCGAAAGCCTGATGTTATAGTTTTTGCAGTCCTGTGTAAGATCCGGTTTGGAGCCCAAAACCTGACTTTGCAGGAGGCCATAATATTCTCTATTACACCACTAAATGGGATTCGAAAAAACAGAATTCGTTGGAATTCACGTGACGTCGTTAATATTACGTCGATTAAAAATTTTCTTAAATTATTGTTCTTCATGTGAAGGTTTCAAACAGAAGTTAGAAGTAATTATAAAAGGGAATTCAAAATATATATTAATTTGGACATATTTCCAAGTCTTATTTTCTACATTGGGTTGAGATAGCCTAATCCTCCATCCTGAATTCTCTTTCATCCCCTACCAACAATAACAGAATTCGCTTCTGGCTTTCAAAACCTGAATCTTTTGTACCTCATCCAAATCCACTGTTTGCTCTCGGCCAACACGGCGCCAGTCAGGAGTTGTTATCCATCTGTCAAACCCTACGCTGATAACGAGCCTTTCCACCAGGTAAAGCTATCCACCCCAACAGAAACACCGCCCTGCTACAGTTGCCACCCAAGCACACAGTTTCAAGATGTAGTATTTTTTTCAACCCTGCCAGTGGCCTCTCGATGGATTTCTCAACAGCAAGAACGTCAACAAACAGCAGGAAGCCAGCTCTGTATGGGATTTTGTGAGGATGGTGAAAAAATTCATTCTTTTGTGGAAGGTTTTGCATTGGTTTCTTTCTCTCTTTTTTCACCCCAGTTCTTATTTTTCGTATACGTGCATAGGTGTTGGAATTTCGTTGCATTTCTTATGGGATTTGGATGTTGTAATTATTGTTGTGAATTGCTCGCTTTGTGAAAAAGAAATCTGAGTGTTTGATTTCCTTAGTATATTTGCGTTGAAAATCTATTCATGCGGAACGTCGGTCATTTTTAAATACAGTCGAACCTCTATATAACGAAGTCGCTAAATCCCGAAAAAGTTCGTTGTATGAAAAATTCGTTATATAGAGGTTCATCTTCTTTCAATTTTCTTTATAAACCACATAAAACAAATTTTAAATTCATAAACATTATATATATTTTATAAAAAGTAATTATACGCTCCTTTTTATAAATTTCATAAAATTTATTTTATATATCTTGCCTATCAAAAAAGAAAAGCTGCAAGGAAAGTTTTATGACGCCTTTATCCAATTCCTGAAGAATTAATTTTTTTTTCTTTGATGCTCAAGTAATGTTTTGACATTTTCGAGCTACAAGAAACGAAGTTATCGGTACGACTGATCAACACTGCAAATGAACGTAGACTAGTTCAAAAACACGAGACAACTCCACTCAGGGTAAAAGGTGATATAGAAGATGTTTCCAGTGGACTAGACAGTGGGGATTAAAGGTTGTGTTTCATGAATGAAGCGTCCAGAATTCTATTGCTGTTGTCTAGCTAGGTACTAATAAAACCAGTTTAAGATTTATAACCACCATAAAATGAGTTAAAAGGAAGAATTACTTGAAATGTCCAGAAATACTTTTAAAAAATAGGAAGGAAAAAAATTGAATTTCGAGAGAAAAAGTTTGTTATATAGAAAATGCATTTTGCAAAAGAGAGGTTATTTTACGAAGAAAATCATGAAATGTTCTTGGTTCCGGGAGAAAGATCGCTATACAGAAAAATTCGCAATATAGAGGTTCGTAATATGGAGGTTCGACTGCATTTTAAGAAGAATTTAGTAATACTTTTGGTAATTTATAACTGAATTAAATATTTTTTTGTGATTTATAATTGAATTCAACAAAATATTTAGTGATTTAAAACTGTGTTTGATTGCATTGTTGATGATTTATGCAATTGAATTTTTCATTTTCGCTCAGTTATAGTTCAAATTAACATTCTATTGTGATATTTTTTTTTTTGGCTACATCTCTCATTTTTTTTTTACGTTAATTTTTTTATGCTGCCGGTTGATACGATACTATTACAAATAAAACAGTTTCATGTGGAATTTGACTAGAAGGTTTGTCATGCATTGTCCGGTTTATGAAAGAGAAAAATTGAGACTGTCTTCGCGTAACGCGTTAAAGAATAGAGTTGAAGTACTCTTATATCTGAAAAAACTATTCCCAATTCAGGTCCTAATGTGTATTATTCTGGATTATCTGTTTTGTAGAGAGCAACTTATTTTATCATATTACTCATTTTTATCCATTTTTTTCTGGTATAAAATATGTTTCGTATTTTTTTCTCCTTGCCGTCATGCTAAACGACTATCCCTAAAAATATCAAAATAAAAAATAATAATTATTTATGGAATTCTTTGAAATTTTAGAAACGCTATATTATAAACAGATGTAGGAATTATAATGCTGCAAATTTTCATAAAAATTAATACTTGTTTTTTTTTTTTACTACAGCTAAAGATTAATTACGACGTCATTCAGACGAGATAAATGGGATGTGCTAACACAGTTATTTATTACTAATATAATAAAAATTGACTGTTGAATTACATTAGGTCATAGGCTTGGTTTTGCTACCGCCAGATAACAATTGACATTTCGTTAATATTTACTAACTGTCGTTCAAAAAATTATTATACATTAAATTAATAATTTAGTGTGAAATTGCGCTATTAATCTTTTTTTTTTTCAATATTAGTCATGTATAAAATTTAAAATTGTGTGCTAATTACTGGTACTTTTTTACTGGATGAAAATAGTTCATAAATTGCGTAAAAATTTAAGTTTGCATCAAATTGAATCATTACCTTTTTCACTGCTCTATTCGCTTGCCCACACACATAGATATTTATATACGACTTCTGACTCCTTAATCTTGTTTAGTAAATTCCTTTTATGTTGAAAATTTATCCTTTTTGTGTTATCAGTCACCATTCCATCAACTCGACCGTTAAATTCCATCAAGTAACATCAACTCCGGTCCATGAATCGAAGAGAATTGAGCTTTCAGGGACATTTCGACAAGAAATTTCACACCCGATTTCATTCGTGAAAACTCTCGTGTTCCAAGTTCTCTGGAATGAGTTCACTTTCTGTCAGTGTTGTTACAGGGAGGGACGGAAAAGGGAGTCTTTTTCGTTTTGGTGGGGAGTTGTTCCTCCACCTTCCCCATTCATTACTTAGAGCGTGAAAATGTTCTATTTGAGCTGTCACTTTCTTTCACGGGCCCCTTTCTTGAAAGTGTCCCTTTGGTACAATGGTATGCGGTACAATACTGGAATCGGAATGGAGTTCGTTTCGGAACTTTTGAAATCCCCTCCTTATAGGCTTTCTTTTATTCCATTGACGGCCAGGTGCGTTTGCTTAAGATTCCTTTGCATGAGTGTTTATGTTACCTTGAATTTTGGAACTGTAAAGGTGTAATGTTCTGGAATTTGTACACTAATGCAGTAATCTTAAAGATATAAACTCTTTTGGGTCTTAAAATTTCATTATGTGCATTCATTTATCTCATTGATGTGCAGGAAATGTGTGCTTTCGTTCTTATATAATACAGCAGCGGTCGCCAACCCGTGGTTCGTGTAAAAGTTTTGATGGCGCAGAAAAATTGGAACAACATTTATATTTTTATGAAGATTCGGTTTCAATAATGAGTAACAAAACGTATTATATGGAATAGGGATTATACGTTTCTTAAAAGTTTTAGCGCAGTAATTCAATTATTACCAATACGCTCAATTCATGTGTCGTCATAGTCACATGATAATAATAATCACGTGTTTTTAGTCAATCAGTTCAAAAAATAAATGACGTCATAATCACACGATAAATGCAAACATGTGTTTCCAGCTAATGGGCTTGATTCATGAAGTCACATGATGAAAACAAATACGTGTTTTCCATTGAATTCAAAACAAACATTAAACTAAATGTACTTGTTGTTCTATTTGTAAAACTCAGATAAAATTTCAAATTTCATATTTGGGTAAAGATGTTTAAATGTTAGGGAAAAAAATTTCTTCAAAAAGATTTTTTTTAATTAAAAAAAAGTCTTATTTTATGCTTATACTTTTAAATAAAATGCATTTTGTATACGTATGTACTTTTTAAGAGAAAGTTTCTGCAAAGAGCAAAACTTGGCAACACCGGAGCGCGTTGGAAACACAAGATAGTTTTTATCGTGTGACTATGACGTCACATGAGTTTTTGAATTGATTGGCTAGAATCATGTGGCTTTCACTATCATGTGACTTTGACGTAACGTGAATTAACCTCATTAGTTCATGAACTTCGTTGTTGCCAACTTTTGATCTTTTCAGAAACTTTCTCTTAAAAAGTACAAATTTATCAACAATAATAACTCGCATAGGTAAACAAAATGCATTTTATGTACATGCATACAATAAGATATTTTTTTTAATTTTAGAATCTTTTGAAGACATTTTTTTTTATAACATGGGAACATCTTTACTCAATTACGAAATTTGAAATTTATCTAAGTTTTACGAATAGAACAACAAGCACAATTAGTTTGATGTCAGTTCTGAATTCAAACGAGAACACGTGTTTGACTTTATCATGAACCCATTGTAGTTCGTCAGTATAAAGACCCAAGAAAAAATGTATTAAATGCCAGATGCTCACGAAGGAGTTTTGAACCTGCAAAAAGTCGCTTAACATAATTGTTGATCAAACATCATCCAGAATACTTTGGGTCTGTTGCCTTTAGGTTATTGATTTATTATCATCATTAGTTTGGGTTAAAATCACTTACCAAAAATTTCTGGTCGTTTTCTTCATAAAATACAGAGGTTCTTTTATCGTGAATTAAAGGGAAACAATGACAATGCTGATGCGAAATCTCTTCCCCCTCCCCCTATCCTCTTAATTTTGTAAATTTTATTAAAAATATGCGTTAACTTTTTCCATTTTCGCGAAGGTAATATATTTTATGTTTCTGACTTTCTAATTACGACTATCTATGTCAATGGATATAAAAATGATAAAGACCTTTAATGGTAAAGACTTATTTTTTAACATCGTACTATAAGGCTGCCCGAGGACTACTGGAGACGGACCTCGAAATTTGGAGCCTCAGTCAAGTGACGAGGATGAC
Source organism: Trichonephila inaurata madagascariensis (assembly GCA_019973955.1). NCBI lineage: Eukaryota > Metazoa > Arthropoda > Arachnida > Araneae > Nephilidae > Trichonephila > Trichonephila inaurata. Next base: position 144,245 of record BMAV01026154.1, on the reverse strand, counting down.
ACCTGAGCTGGAACCTTTCTCTCCAAACTACCACACCACATCAACGGGCGGACTTGGAGCTCAACAGATTTAACACGCATTAGCCTCTCTGTATGGTGAGTCTTCAGTGGCCTCAAGAATGAATATATAAAAATGTTAATAGTAATACTGATATTATTTGTGCGTGTGTGTGGTGTTATTCAAATAATACTGGAATTCAAGTTTGACTTTTCCTTGATTTATTGATAACTTTCGATAAACTTCAATAAAACGAATCTTAACAATCTTTAAAAATTTTAATTACCAAGTTAAAATATTAGACTGAAAATATATTCTAGTAAACAACAGCACTCCTAGATACGCCGAAGCTAAGATCAATATTAGAAAATATCCGTAATAAACAACAGCACCTAGTAACGCTGAAGTCAAGTTCAAGATTTACACTAAGGCAGAGAATCCGTTACATATGGTTTTCGCCGAGATAGACCACGTGGGTCTGAGCGTGGTGACCGCTACGCTCCACCTACTTCGTAAGCCATATAATTCTCAAGAATGAACGCCATCTTTTTTTTTCAATAAGTGAAGTTTGGAATCATTTTTTCAAAAAACAAGTAATATAAAAAATAGTTTTTAAGTCAATTCCTACTTAGATCAACAACGAAAAAATTTTATTTTAGCTACTTTTTACTAAATAGTTACAATTAATATAAATATGTATATACATAGGACAGAATCACAACATGAAGTGGTAATTAGTTTTTTAAATTATCATTAAAGTATCGTATTGTCCTTTTAATTTCAGTCCAACTGAATGCTTTAACACGTGAGAAAAAAACCTTTTCAAGTTTTGACACAAGTCGCCAAAAGGGTCGCCAACGTGGCTGTATTTGTAATTCTTTAAATAATGAGTTTTAATCCATTAATTTTTATTAATTATAATTAAATTATTGTATTGTCATCCAAAATGATCCTGTCTATAAAATTTCATCTCAATTCAGCGCTTTAAAATGTATTTTATGAACGATTGAAAATTCCACCAAGATAAATAAATAAATATACAAATATATAAATAAAGAAATATATTTAGACAGTGCGAGCTAATAGTGTAGGAATTATTGAAAAAAAGGGTTTCAATAACATTTTGATAAAGATATGCAATTAGCAGGTTGAATATTTCATTTTGTTCGATCTTCACAATTGATGCTACTCTCTGTAGAGTTTAATTTGGAAATTAAAGTGTTATTAAATAAGTCTGAGTTGCATTTTAATTATATAGTTTTCCCTTTTTTTTTCTTTTTCTTTTGTAATATTGATCAGCGAGTTCTAATAAGTAAGAAATTCACTGAAATATCTGCAAACGATTTTTTTTTCAAAATTTTTTTAAGTCACTTAATATGAGTTTAAGGAATCCGACTACGTTCGGAACCGTGATTTTAAAAAGGCGCATAAATGGATAATTTTCATGATATTTAGTGTCACTTAAATTAGAATACATGTATAAAATTGTTTCAAGGACATTTTGACAAAAAAAATTATTTAAATACAATATTTCGGCAAAAAATTAACTTAGAATAACCTTTTTTCAAAATGTTCTCCTTTTGTGAAAAA
>BMAV01026154.1:115506-129008 GCA_019973955.1 Trichonephila inaurata madagascariensis | reverse complement strand
CTTCATTTCATTCTACTGTTGAGCAGCGCGCGCCGACATCACGCGTTTTGCGTACGCTCACATCGCTTCTGACGTTTTGTTCCTGATATTTGCATACGCATGACGTTTCTACTGACTTACGTGTTCCCTCTACTGATCTCCAGACCTCCTTTTCTGCAATTTCATGGCTATCTGCTAAATTTTTACATCAGTGTATTATAAATATGTATATGCATATGAGAGAATCACAATATTAAGTGGCAAAATGGAAAGCGATTTTCCTTGCAATTTTCCGTTTTCTTCGTAGGGTGTTGGTCTATGTTTGTTACTATTTATTTATTCATTCATTAAATTTAATTATTCTAATAAAATAGTATAGTAAAAAGAAATCACATTCTCAAAAATTAGGCCATCCCTGATGGGATTCGAACCCACGACCTTTTTATTAGAAGTCCATTGCGCTACAGGGACACAACGAGCGATTTTCGTTTCTATATATGTTGCTGAACTTTTATTTTTGTTTGTTACTATTTATTCATTTTTTAAATTTAATTAATGAATTAAAATATTTGAAAAAACTGTATCAGCATCAAGTGTCATCCACTATAAGTTTAAAAAAATGTATTTGAACTTGAATGCATGAATAGAAAGTATTTTTTCAACGTTTGAAAATTTGAACAAGATTGTATATGTATATATATATTGAGAGAGAGTGAACTAATAGAGTAGGAAATGAAAAATGCATCGGAAGTCTCTTAAATTTAATATTACGAAATGTGTCGATCGTAGTAGAGTTTAGTTGCTGGTTGGTTTTGCTTATGAAATAGTTTGATCTTCCGATGAGGGTTCTTTTGTAGCAAGGCTATTGCGTGGTAAACGGAAGCCAGAAAACTTGTTGTGAACTTGATTAGTAAAGTTCCTGTTATCACGAATTCAAGACGGTGTTCGAAGTGTGAAGAAAAGGGAAAGTGAATTCTCAAAGGTGTGGTATAAAAATAAGCAGCTCAAGTGTCGTCCTCTTCTATTGACCGTGTGGCCGCAGTGGCCTTGTGGTCATAGTCATGGACTCTTGACCGGTGTTGTCGAATCGGTGTTGATAATTTATATAGTCCTGATACCACTAAAGATCCAACGTGTAGAAAGACTGATGCACGTTAAATCGGTCGTGGCTCAAAATTCTCACGTTGGCGTCGTGTGGAAGTTAGGAGAGTAAGGTACCGACTTATATATATGTGTCGCTTTCGTTACGCGAGAATGGCTCAAAATTATGAGGTCCGTCACCAGAAGCCCTCGTGTTGCTTCCAGTTCGACGTTAATATATATAAACACTCACTTACTCATTCGCTCTATTGACTGTGGTTTAAGGATTAAGAAATTCGTTCCTAATAGCCATTATATAGCTTTTAAGTCAATGCTAATCAAAATTTAGTGAAGCACGGAAATTGTGAATGGATTTTAATATGTCGAGAATTGGTATTAAGAAAAAGAAGTGCCTGCTTAGGATGTCGTGCCCTGTATTTGATCGCTGTGTTCCTTTGTTGATAATTTACTTAGGCCAGTTCTTCTCAAACTTTAAATACTTGCGACCCAATATTCAATCATGATTTTCATTACGCCCCTCACCATACAATAACAATGTATTGAATTCGATAATACGATATTTTGAAGCTAAAGCTACAACACGACTTTAACCTCTTAAGGGCCTCCGGCGTATATATAGACGTCTCGCTCAGCCGGTGCATAAATTTCCCCGGACGTATATAAACGTCTTTCCGAAATACTATCTTTTCTGTTCACTGCTATCCATAAAATTATTCCAAAGGTTTTGGAATGCAATAAAACGAACTTGACAGTGTTTGCGAAGGATTTACTTATTTCAAAGGATCTTCTTATTTATTCCCTGTCTCCCCCCCCCCCCCAATACATCACATACGTTTGCATACATGCAAAACGGTGGCATTGGGGAGCGAATCGCGTAACTTTTAATCGGCAGTTAAAGGGATTAATTATAAACCGTACAAATTATCAAGATAAGTGTTAATGTTTGCATATAATTTTATAAATGAAAAATCCCTGGGGCACTGATAATTATTAAACTTATTTCTAACTTGTTAAATTAATTATAAAATACATTGTGCAGTACTGATACATTTATAAATGTATTATATCAGTGTAAATGTGTTTTTTTATTATGTCAGAATGAATTTTGTTTGTTTACTTTCAGTAAATAAATAATTTTTTAAATAATCTTTTGTTTTCGACTTTTCAATATGCTCGAGCCCCCTCCTAGAGTTATCATGCCCCCCTAGGGAGGTGCGCCCCACAGTTTGAGAAGCACTGGCTTACGCGTAAGGTAACTCCACTGACGTTATTTGAAAAAAAAATCTAATATTTAATTATTCTTTCTCCAAAGTATAAAATATTGTATCATATGTTTTAGTATTTTATTGAACAAAAAGAAAGAATTGCTAATGTATAGAAAAATCAGTAGTATTTTTTTTTTAATTTTATAAAATGTACAATCTATATATATTTTTTAACAGCCTTTTGGACTTCTTAGTTTTATGAATGAACACTGATGTTAAAATATATTAAATCATTTAACATTATAATTTAGAAAAATACATTGAACAAATATGCTGCTTGTAATGTGTCAGTTACTAGTTTGGAATGTAAGAAAATACCATTCCCTCAGGTTTTAAAAATTCATTTCCATTTATATCGTATTTTTATTTGAGATTATTTTACACACAATAATTTAAGTAAAATTGAAAATACGTTTTTTTTTTTTTTTTCGCATCTGCAGTAAAAATGCGTCTTTCTTTTTAAAAAAATCTCGTATTCATTATATTATTTAAGAAAAGTACTTAAAAGATAGTTTGATAATTTTTTTCTTGTAATGATAGTGCAAATTTAATCACTTGTGGAAATTGTTAAATTTGTATGCTAACAAAATTAGAATTCTGCTTATGTGAAAAAAATGAAGAGTTTTATAATGATTTTAGAGTTTGTTATTGTATTTATTCTTTTTCTTACTAAATTACGCTACGGATTAAAAAATGCTGCAATTTTTGTCTGTATTGTTACTATGGATCAAAAGCCATATCCAATGTCACAAGAATGTTGTAAGATGTATAATTATTTAAAAGATGAAAAAAAATTATTTTTGTTTTATAAATGTAAACTGTACATTACAATTAATACTAATGGGAAATATAGATGTGTTTTACCGCATTAAAAAAATCATAAAATCAATAAAAAAAACGTTCGGTAATGCGGCTCATAATTCATAAATTTTTTCGTATTTGAAAAGCTCCAAAAAAAATAATAAAATAAATGTTCTTACTTCCGCCAACGCCGAAAAAATCGCTTAGCGTTATCCAAATTCCCTTATTACATAAAATATTTACTTCATGAACAGAAAAGCGATGTCATTGTTCTTTTTTTGTTGTTGCTCTTTGTTCTTTTTACTGAATTCTCTTCCGTAAATTGCCAAAATGTATTCATTTATTTCTTATTTTTGCCACGTATCTTACCTACTTTATCTAGCCGTGGCCCGTTGTGTATTTTATTGCCTTTTTATTACATCATTGTTGGCGACTTTTTTCACCTTTTTTTCTCTGAATATCTCTTTAATATGTTCGGTCGCTCCGATTTCAGCGTTTTTGGGAAGATAATTGTTTTACGCGTGGTTGCCTTTTTCGCCGGTAGGGTTGCTCTTAGACTGCTCTTATGTAGATGATTTTTGGTCGCCAACTTTAGAAAACGGCCAACTTATTTGTGTATTTTATTATTATTATTATTCGCGTGTACTATATGTTTTTCAGAGTATTAGCGATTTAATATCTCTCATTTTCAGAAATTAGATTTATTTTTAACAGTGAATATGTGTTTATTAGAACATTAGCGTACTTATTTGATTCGGTATAATTCGTACAGTAATTCTGCCGCTCCAAAAATGGAATTTTTTTTAATTTAAAATAATGCTCATGAATTCATGTCATTATTTAAATAAATGTCCTTTTTTGAATGTGTTTAAACATTTAATATTGTTGCTTTTTTATAATTCTTATTGCTTAAATTATTTAATGTATAATTTTTAAAATGTATATGTTTGTTTATGGTGCAATAAAAAAATGGCAACACTAAATTAACAGACAAATGATTTTAGTTAGTTACCATGAAGACCGGTTTTGAGAGAAAATGGTTCAAAAAAGGTTCTTACTAGAAAAAAAAATTGCAAAAATTTTTTCACTTTATCATTTTACGCATTAAATGTACGTATACATTTTTCCTACGTTTCTGTAAATTTTAAACTTAAATTTTTTTAGCCATGAAATATATTTTTGTGTTGCGGGAAAAATTAATTTCAAAATTCTATTGATCGCGCAAGATTTTTACCCCCCCCCCCGGCGGACCAATTTTATTTTTCTTCAATTTCTACTATTAGCTCACTCTCTATACATTTATTTAACTTCGTGGAATTTTCAATCGTAAGTAAAATACATTTTAAAGCGCTCAATTGAGCTGAAATTTTATATACATGATTATTCAATTCCTACTATTAGCTCACAATCTCAATATTTATTTATATATTTATTTATTTATCTTGGTGGAAATTTCAATCGTTAATGAAATACATTTTAAAGCGCTCAATTGAGCTGAAATTTTATATACAGGTTTATTTTGGATGACAATACAATATAATAATTAATAAAAATTAATTGATTAAAACTAATTATTTAAAGAATTGCAAATACACACACACAACCATGTTGCCATCATTTTTAGCGACTTAGTGACCCTTTTGGCGACTTGTGTCAAAACTTGAAAAAGTTTTTTTCTCACGTGTTAAAGTATTCAGTTGAACTGAAATTTATATATACGATTGTTTTGGATGACAATACGATACTTAAATGATAATAAAAATAAAAATTAATAGCCACTTAATGTTATGATTCTGTCCTACGTATATACATATTTTTATTAATTGTAACTATTTAATAAAAAGTAGCTAAAATAAAATTTTTCTTTGTTGATCTAAGTAGGAACTGACTTTTTTTTTTTATTGTACTTGTTTTGGATGTCAATACAGTAATTTAATTATAATTAATAAAAATTAATTGATTAAAACTAATTATTCAAAGAATTACAAATACAGCTACGTTGGCATAATTTTTGGCGACTTGTGTCAAAACATGAAAAGGTTTTTTTTCTCACATTTTAAAGCACTCGTTTGAACTGCAATTTTCTGTACACTACTGTTTGGGGTAAAAATACGAAAATTTAATGATAATTAATAAAAATTAATTATCATTTAATGTTGTGATTCTGTCCTATGTATATACATATTTATATTAATTGTAACTATTTAATAAAAAGTTGCTAAAATAAAATTTTTCTTTGTTGATCTAAGTAGGAATTGATTAAAAAAAAATTTTTTTTTTATGTTACTTGTTTTCTCTTTGAAAAGGAAATATAATCCAAAAATAAATTAACACTTAAATGTCACAGTACTTTATGCATAGTTGATAAAAAAAATCCACAATGCATGATGGAATACTAATGACTAACAAATTTACTGATAATATATATCTTCAATATTTTACCGTCATTTCTCTATATATTTAATAAAAACAAATAACGGGTTCTAATTATTCCGAAAATGACAGTTATTTCTTCCAATAATTAAAGCAATTAGTGTGTTATTAATTGTTCTCGTTTGCAATCATGGAGAAAAGAAAATGATTTTTTCTTAATAATCTTCTGCAGTTCAAATATCACTGCTTTCGTCTTTTTTCGTATAATTTTCGTTCTGATGTTTTCTTAGATTTTTTTTTTTTTTATATTTTTATGTGAAAATAAATTGACTTAAATGCTGAGCTAATGGAACTGTACTAATCCGTATTATTCTTTGTTTGTCAAAGTGCGTTATAATCTTTTTTTTTTCTTTTGAGGAGTATTAATTTCCCTGGTAATTGATAGCTAAAAGTATTTACGTTCTTTTTCTCTCAATTGCTTATCTTGTTCCAAGGTATTTTGTAAGAAAAGTGTTTGCTCTGGTGGAGTGAAAAAAAAAATCTTGATGAAGAACGAATGATCATGTACTTTTAATTAAAATGAAATAAAAATGAATTCATTCGAAGTAAAAAAAAATTAAGCCTGGATAATCTTTTCGTTTTGATTTTATATTTTTTGATTTCTAAAAAAAATTATCATCGTAAGAGGATTTTTTAATAAAACATGGCATACCTTTAAATTTTGTTATCATTGTCGAATTCATTATTTATTATCTTGAGAAAAATTTAAAGAAAAATTAGAGTAATTCTTGTGGGATCGTGGTGGCCTTTGGATTATGGTCTCGAACTCGGTGTGTTGTAGGTTCGAATCTTGGTACCACTGAAAACCAGCCATGTAGAGGAGGCTGATGCACATTCAGTCTGTCGAGCTCAAAGATCTCCCGTTGGCGTGGCGTTGGCGTGGTGGGGTCGTTTGGAGAGAAAGTTGCCAGTTTAGGTGTCGTCTTTGTCACTTAACCGAGGGTCAAAAGACCCCCAGGACCTCTCCCTTGTGTGCGCCACAGCTCGCAACTAAGGCATTTACGATCCTTCGTTCCTGTGCGATTCCGTTTCTCAAAATGTGGGACTTGGCCCCTTGGGGGACGTGACGACTCTGCGAGGGGGGCGCGAGCATATTGAAAAGTGAAAAAAAAATTATTAATTTACCGAAAGTAAATAAACAAAATTCATTCTGACGTAATAAAAAATTAATTAAACATTTAAACTGATATATTATACTTGTAAATGTATCAGTGCTACACAATATATTTTATAATTAATTTAACAATACGAAGTTAAGAACAAGTTTAATAATTACCAGTGACCCCATGAGAATGTCATATATAAAATTATATACTAAAATTATAACACTTAACTTTATAATTATATATATAGTACGGTTTATAATGAATCCCTTAACTGCCGTTTAAAAATTACGTGATTCGCTTCCCAATAGCACGTAGATGTGCGTATGTGATGCATTGGAAGGGGGGAAGGAATAAAGAAACAAAAATATTATGAAATAACTAAATTCTTCGCAAACATTGTCAATGTCCTTTTATTGCATTCCAAAGCCTTCGGAATAATTTTATGGATAGCAGTGCAGAGAAAAAATCGTACTTCGGAAAGACGTATATATACGTCAGGGAAAATTAATGCTTTGAATGAGCGAGACGTTTATATACGCCGGTGGCCCTTAAGTTAAGGTCGTATCATAGTCTTAGCGTATTATTTAATTCAATACATTGTAATTGTATGAGGGGGGAGGGCGCGATGAAAATCGTGATTGAATATTGGGTCACGAATATTGAAACTTTGAGAAGCACTGACCTACACACACACATTCTGCAAGTTTGCCAGTCTGGTAGCGAATCGCCTTGTTTGGCGAATTTTCCCAAAACTTGAAAAACGCCGTTTGAAAGTGTAGGTGCATGTAATTCGTCAGAATGTACATTATATATTTTGCTTTTAGTTTATTTAATCATTAGTTTTATATGCCAGACTATACTACCTTCCGTTTATATCTATCTTCTAGTATTTGAAAACCCATTAGGATGTTATATTAGCCCTTAGTTCCATATTTGAATCAATTCCAGACAAAGAAAAATTTAAGTTTTTAAGAGTAGTATCGTATTCGATATCTATCGTGAAATAAATTTGGAATTCAATGATGATCATTCCTAGGCGTCTAAGCATAATATATTCTACTCAACATCAATTTATTCGAGATAATGCAGGTTTAAACGTAGTATATATAAAAGTGTTCCTTTTTAACCTGATATATGCGTGCGGGAATTAAACTAAAATGTGAAAGCATAGCGGAAAAGATGTCTGCGATGATTAATGACGAGAGAAATTAATATTAATAAGCAAGTGACGGGGGAAATTCGACACATTATCTTCGAAACAGAAGAAATGGTACATTTTCTCAACTTCGTGTTTTTAATCGTTTATGCGGTATGGAATTTCGAATTCGTTGCTATGGTGCTGATCAAAACACAAGGTAGTTTCATGCCAGAGTTTCTTGTGCAGAAAATTATAGTCGGCGCTATTTTTCTTATTTAATGTTTTCGTCTGCTATTATATCTCGGTTTTGATTCCCCTTTTTTTCTATCATATGAAGTATTATTGGATCACCTTGTTTCATGTCACTAAATTTATTTTATGTAAATTTTATATAAATAATGAATTTAAAAATCAATGAGATGGCATTATTTAATTTTATAAAGGTAGCTATTTTTAGATTCAGTTTTGTATAAATTAATGATATTTATTTTTGTAAAAGTTATTTTGTTTATAAAAATTGTTTTCTATTATTAAATTATACAGGGTTATTCGTAATTCCCTCCAAGATTTCGAAGCGTTATATCTAGTACATTCTAAAATAAATATTAATTAAGGATTGTAAAATAAGCAAAATATTAAATACCCACCTGCTAGTGTTATACATATCAAATTATATGAATAATACTATAATTTCTCTAGAATATAGAAACTGTTTTGTTCAAAAATCAACCAATTAAAAAAAAAATTTTTTTTTAAGATACCTGGCATGTTAGCGTACAACTTTTAATTTTCCAAACTTTTCTTTAATGAATTATTATAAAAGAATTTCCTTTTTTTAAAAGTAATTATATATTCCGAATTGTTTATCCCAAAATAATAAAAATAAACAATTAAGTTTTTTAATCTTCGACTTTTTTTCTTTTTTTTTTTTTGATAAATGCTTATAGTTTGTCTAACAATACAATGTTGTTGGTCTGTTTAATGTAATCAAATATAGGTTTTTAATATAGTGAATCTCATTTGAAACAAATATTATACAAGTAATAAAAAAAAATTAAGTAAATTCCTACTTAGACCAACAATTTTTTTTTTAAATTTTATTTTAGCTACTTTTTATTAAACAGTTACAATTAATATAAATATGCATGAACATGTGACAGAATCACAACATTAAAGTGGTAATTAATTTTTATTCATTATCATTGAATTATCGTATTGTCATCCAAAACAATCGTGTCTATAAAATTTCAGTTCAACTGAATGCTTTAAAACGTGAGAAAAAAAAAACCTTTTCAAGTTTTGACACAAGTCGCCATAAAGGTCGCTAAGTCGCCACAAATGATGCCAACGTGGCTGTATTTGTAATTCTTCAAATAATTAGCTTTAATTTTTATTAATTATAATTAAATTATTGTATTGTCATCCAAAATAATCATGTATATAAAATTTCAGCTCAATTGAGTACTTTAAAATGAATTTTATTAGCGATTGAAAATTCTGCCAAGATAAATAAATAAATGTATAGAGAGAACGTGAGCTAATAGTAGGAATTGAAAAAATAGATTAAATAATATAAAATAATAGATAATGTATAAAATTTGTTGGACGAAAAATGATAAAGGATGTATGTATTTTTTTTTATTCAAACCATTTTCAAAAGAATATATCTTAGTTCCAGAGTCAAGACGACTTTTCTTTTCAAAGTTTGTTTCTATAAAAACTCGGGAAAAATTTTCTAGTGTTTGGAAAACAAAGTACCGTTACGCAATGCAATAAAAGAGAAAAGTATTATCATTGATACTTGAAATAGATGTCTATTCACTGGATCTCAGAAACTTCTCTGGAATTCTTTTTATACGTATGCTTTCCTCCTCAAAATTCTTCCTCGATAAGAACACATATCTCAGGAAAACCATTTTCAACAAATAGGGGACCCTTATCCCCACACCCCTTCGCGAAATATTTCGTTTCGTCTCGTCTTCTTTCAAAAGCGAAGAAATATGAGTTATTTTCGTTTTACCAGTGGCAATACCTCTTGCTATCCAATCATATTCTAGTTGCTAAGTAATTCCAACCGCCTGCTCGAATTTCAAATCTCGACTAAATCGTGAGTATTTCATCTCTTGGTATTATGGATGGATGAAACTTAATAAAAAAAATTCTGAACTAGGGATTTTTTTTTTTCTTTTTAATGAAAATTTTTCTTTTCCTGTTCCTTTTTTCGTATGACAAGACCGGAGTAATATTGTCTCCTTAATTTCGAACTGTATGTTTTCAAAAAAAGATGAACGATTCATTTATCTCTTACTTGCTTTTTTGATATTTGATCTCGAGTTCTTGAAAGCACTAACCTAATAATGATGATTCTCTTCCTCCTCCTCCCCCCCCTATCATCTGATTTCATTTTCCTCCTGAGATTAGTTTTCCACCTTCATTTTAAAGTCCAATTGATCAACAGAGAGGGGGAATGTGGATGAGTTGGAAGATTAGTGACAAAACTGCCATTCAACGGCAATTTATCAGAAGCTCAGTGGAGGTATTTACGCTATATCCATGTTTGGCCACGAAAAAAAGTTTTTTACTAAATAATTTGCGAGACTTTTGAAGCTCAATAAGGAATAATATGTGAATATGGGTTTTCAGATTGAGGGCTCATTTTGCTCTTAAAGAAGTGTAAGGCAATTTAAAATATCTAGTTTTTGTTGAATTTTTCCAAAATTCAGCTGGAAGCAGTGGCCCTCCTATCGCCCTTGTTTATCTTTCTGATTGATTATAATCCTATGTATGTAGTACGTAAAATTAATTCCATTTATTTGTTATTAAAAGTTTATTTTATTTATAGGTACTTATTGTTTATTCAGTATTTATTTAATTCTCTCCTACTCTTAGCTCACACTCTCTATTTATTTATTTATCTTCGTGGAATTTTCAATCGTTAATAAAATATATTTTAAAGTGCTCCATTGAGCTGAAATTTTATATACATGATTATTTTGGATGACAATACACTAATTTAATTATAATTATGAAAATTAATTGATTAAAACTAGTTATTTGAATAATTACAAATACACACAGCCACGTTGGCATCATTTTTGGCGACTTAGCGACCCTTTTGGCGACTTGTGTCAAAACTTGGAAAGGTTTTTTTTCTCACGTTTTAAAGCATTCAGTTGAATTGAAATTTTATCGACACGCGATTGTTTTGGATGACAATACGGTACTTTAATGATAATTAATAAAAATTAAAGACCACTTACTGTTGTGATTCTGTCCTATGTATATTCATATTTATATTAATTCTAACTGTTTAATAAAAAGTAACTAAAATAAAATTTTTGTTTGTTGATCTAAGTAGGAATTGACTTAATTTTTTTATATATCACTTGTTTTTTACTGTTTTTTGTTCCCGACAATCGACAAAATCAATATATTTCGTGGTGTATAACCGTATGATACGAGAATAGAGGAACCTCTACCCCCCCCCTCCCCGAAAAATTTCTGTGTGTTCCACTGGGTGGAATGTAATGTTTTTATTTTAGGTAATTGTTTAGTGTCGTGTAAATATTTGTCCTGTGTCACCCCAAAATTATTAACTTTTGTCGCAAAAGGGCGCTGTGTATAGAGATAGTGTGCCTATAAACATAGTGGGAGAAAAAAGTGCGCATATAGAGCGCTCGAATAAAAGCTTTGTTCTATAAGTGCCTGCTATCTAATTTTTTGTGAATTCTTATTGAAAGTAATCAGTTAAGAACTAACGAAGGTACAACTTGAGTCAGCTTTAGACTACAGAAATACAATTCTGTTGGAAGAATAGCTGATGAAAACTTTAGCTACACGAGGGCTATTGACGACAGACCTCGTAATTTAGGTTAAGTGACGAGGGCGACATCTGAGCTGACATTCCCATCTCTTAACTTCCACACCAAACCAACGGGAGGACGGTAGAGCCTCGATAGATTTGATGTGCATCGTCCTCCTCTACACGACGGGTCTTCAGAGGCAGTAGGCTCTTACTCATTATACCCGGCCACGAATCCGTGACCTTGTCTACTAGGTTATCACGCCACCAGAAGATACTAAACCCGGAGATTTGGGTTAAAAGAATTATAGTCCGTGATATTCAAGTAAACAGCTGGTTTGTGAGTCTTTATATCTCCTTAAGTTCGTTGTGTCGAACAGTGGCGTAATAGAGAACATTTGGGCCCCCTGCAAAGTCAGGTTTTGGGCCCAAAGTTGGATTTTACAAAGGGTAGGTACTTGGCGGCAGTCAGGCTTATGCCGGGCTATAGAGGGAAAAGAAACCTGTCTTAAATCAAATATAAGTGGAATGGAACAAATTTCGAAAAAGGGAAATATAATGGCATAATTTTAGACATCACTCACATTGTGCGCGTACAAACACACACACAGAAATGCTGGTGTCATGAGGGAAAGAGAAAGCCAGTGCAACGCCGGGCCATGCAGCTAGTTATCAATATATAAAGTCTGTACTTAATATGGAATGAGAAGTTAAGTGATTGAAATTCCAACTTAAATATTGTTCTCTATTTCAAAATTGTGGGTGGGGAGGGCTGCCGCAAATATAGCTTTCCTGATGTTGATTCAAATCTAATCTAACGTAGCGTGATGAGAACTTTCGTTTAGGAGATCGTCAAGAACTAACCGAAGGCCTAACTTACAAAGTCCCTCTCTTATATAACCCACTGACCATTCTATGTTCCGTAAATTAATGTACTGGAAAAGACATTGATTATTTTTAAATTTTTTTTATTACTCTTCGTTTACGATTACTTATCTATTTTAGATCCTTGCATTCAGTATAGCTTTATTGAAAACTAGTTGTAGTAAAACTAAATGAAAATCTGTTTTCTATTGTCTATTTTTCATTTGGTCATTATTCACGAAACTAAATGCACGTGTTTACAGGGTTCTGTATTCATTTTATCGTATTTTCTTAAAACTTCTACTATTATCTAGGAAATTGAAAAAACATTAGCCACAAGTGGTTCTTTGGGTTTGATGAGTCGTAGCTTTTATCCTTGATATTTTTTTTAAAAATCATTAACTATTCATAACTACATCATGTCATGCTAATCAATCTTGCTTTATTTATCGTGTTCTTTATTTATCAGCAAGTGTGGGATTGAAATTTAAGAACTCAAAAATGACGTTTTGGAAACACGTGGGGATTCATAAAAACAACAAAACGAATAACATGTGAATGAAATAAAATTCTTGAAACTTTTTTTTTCACAGAAACATTTGTGTATTTTATGGCTGCTATAATATTATGTTTGTCTATTAAGAAAATAATAGTCTCGGATTCGGAATGTCGCGGGCGTGTTTTTGCAGTGACATCACATTTGTGTGTTTTGATAATTAGATTGATATGGAGATATTTATGGGTACACACCCTTTATAACCTTGTCATCACATGATTTCATCAGCACAGCTGTAAATGTGATGTAAAATAAGCTGTTACTTAAACGTTTGGTTATGTATTGCACTGACGACTAATAAAATGCAGTTTTAAAATTCTGCGAATTTGCTCTACGCCCATTATTTATTAAGATTTAAAAGATTAATGCATGTTTTTATAAATTTTTTGTAATTGAAATAAAGCTTTTTCTGAGTTAAATATTCAATTAAAAGAATTCGTGTGATAATGAGATATTT
>BMAV01026154.1:77966-102193 GCA_019973955.1 Trichonephila inaurata madagascariensis | reverse complement strand
TATATATATATATATTCATATGAAAACACATTTACATGTCCCCTATTTAAACACACATGAAACATACATTTCAGAAGGAAAATACCATTTTTAAACTAAAAATTACTTTAAATTTTAATTTTATTACAAATATTTCAATATTTTAAATTCTACTTTTACAAATTTTAATATTTTGAGCAATTTTTTCCTCTAATTTTCTGAGAAGTGTTTCTCAAAATTTTGTTCATGGGATTGGTATTACGAATGATACTTTTATTTTTACTATTTTTTTTTCCTGTCAGGCACTGTAACAAACAGCTATATATAACTTTTGATGATTTTTTTTTAAAAAATAACTATTCACACTCATAAATCCTTATTTCATACACACAATCATCAAGCATATAGTTTTTAAAGCACAAGCATAGAGATTTTCAAATTTTTGAGTTGTAGAATTATAATAAGTTTTTACTTTTTTATACATGAACATATTTTTACATATGATAGATAAGGATGTATTTCTATCCATGATTATTATACGGCGAAGTCCCAGAAGTTTCTAGTGTAATGTTAATCAAACAAAATCTAATTAAACGAGTAATATTTGATAATACTGCACTGAACTACTGTTGCTTTAATGGTCTTCTGCGATATTCTATTATGCTTGATGATTGAAATGGAATAATGTATGGATGTACATAACTTGCGAAAAGTGATATATATCATTTGCTCTGCTATAATTGAAACCCGGATAATTTCCAGGATTTCTCCTGTACCTTTTACTCATTTACGGGTATTATTAACAAAATGCAATATTTTGAAATTCTATAAATCATTTGGGATTGTCTTGTATTCATATAATTATCCACGTAGTTTATTTTAACAGTAATGATAAATATAACGCCTTCTTCATTACAAAATGATTTCGGGCTAACCCCCCCCACACACACACCTTCTCTTTTTATGTACATCCTAAGTATTAACTGCAAAATGATTTAAACATTTCCCAAAGAGTATGTAAATAAATTATTTCCAAGACGAAAAATCATTATTGCGTTAATTAAAAAAAAAATACTCTTATTTTATTTATTTATTATTATTTTTTTTTATTTTTATTTTCATCGATGAACATTTTTTTTTATGAAGCAATTTTTTTTTTTTCATTGGAAAAGTATTTACGATCTATCATTTTTCTTTTTTAAATGAAAGTGAGCTTAGTAGATTTTAGCATTTGAAGTTTATTAGTGTCCGATATTTTTCCAATTTGGAAGATAAAATAAAAATAAAAAAAATAAAAAAATACTATTAATAGAGGTTTTTTTTAATTTTATTTATTTATTTATTTATTTTTGCGGGATATGATTACGATATATTGTTTTGTGCGATAGTATTTCCATAAAATATCTGTCTAGTAAGAAGTGATTAATTGAATTTTTTTTAAACACTGCTATAATTAATTGCTCATTAATTGATTTTTTTCTTTTCAAAATGATTTTTTTTTGTGAAAGTCTCCATAAGCAATTAAAATGCATAAAGAAAAACTCTCAATTAAAAAAAATTATTGTAGCTTTCGTTACTAATACTTAAAAATCTGTTCTTGTGCTTCAGAAATACATATATTATTTTTTCGAATATTATTTGTTTATACTATAAAAAGAAATGTACGCAAAAAAAAAGTAAAAAATAATGCTAATAAAAGTACAGTAAAATCTTTGCGCACAATGTTACGTTAGCAAACTTTCTATACATTTTCCGAGTTTCTTACTTTCATGTTTGAAAGAGAAAAAAAAACTGTAAATGTATTTTCATGAATATAATATTTCTCGAAGACATTAAATCTTACCAAAAGCAAATGCAAAAATAGTTTTATATTATTATTATTTGTTCATCAGTATCTAACACTTTATTATTTTTTTTTAATTTTATGTCTTCATTCTTTATCCTTATTATGTTTGGCCATTACTTACTCTAATTAAATTGCACATTTTAATAGTTTTTTTCCTTCAAGAACTGAAAATTTTCAAAACGAAGAACGGAACATTACTAGAACATTATCATTTCTCGTAACCATTTTTGATAGTTACTTCAAAAAATGAGCAATTTAATATATAGAGACATTAAGTTTTTTTTTTGTATTTCATTATTTCTTTCAAACACCATTCACAAAAATTCCTTTTTATTTAATCTTGATGGCTAATTTTTAGTTATGAAAAATGACCATATATTTATGTCATTCAGTTATTAATAATGCATTATGTTTGAAAAAATTCAAATGGTTGTACAAAAAAAAAAATCTTTTAAATATTGTGTTATTGGTCCCATTTCATTTGTGTTTTCATTTTTTATCCAAAGGAAAATGTAAGGATAAAACGAGGGATAATTACTATTAACATTAAGCAATAAAACCATAAATATGATCAAAGAATTTATGGCCAAATAATATTAAAAATAAAAAGTGTTTTTATTTCCTATTAAAAAGCAGTAGCTAAATTATTTATATATATTAAGTTCGCTACATAGTTGTTTCAATCCAGTGGTCTTGGCCGTAATGTTAAAATCCTTATTTCTCTTTTAAAGATGCCGTATGAGATATTAAGAGTTTCGCATAAACGATTGAACTTTAAAATTCTCATAAATTGTCGTATTTGTCTTTTCCATGTAGAGTTGCCATCCTCAGCAATTTTTTTTTCCTTCCCTGTATGTTAAAAATAACATACTGTCACGAATTTTATGTAAAATAGTGTAAATAATTTATATTTGGACGTGTAATGCCTTTATTTTACTCTAAATAAGATTTAATTTACGTTAAAATTGTAATATTCACAAGCAATGCCGTCCCTTACGTTAAAATGGTGATTCAATGGGAACTTGGCAAAATCTTGGCGATGGAGCCAAGTTGGCGTCATTTTTGGTAACCATTTTGGTGACTTGACGATCATGATGGCGAGCTCGGGACCCACTGGATTCTTCTAGAAATTAGTAGAGAAATACACTTATTTCAAGATCTATATGACGCAAGCGGATCTTTCTCGAATTATCCGCGAGGGATATAAATTGAGAGATGCTCGCCGAAAGTCAGTCAGTCTGGTTTTGACTAGCAATCAGTTAGTTATTGCTCTGATTGTTGAAGCGAATAGTGATTACTTCCGCTGTTGAAAGAGCGAATGCTTGTGAATAATCTTTATATATGTGTATTTTAGAAACAGATAATTATGTCTGAATACTGTTGAAGGTGTAAAAACCTTCTAAGATTTATTCTGCGAATATTGCTGCTGAATCCTGTATTTCAAAGATTGAATTTTCGACAATAAATTCTCTTCGCTCTTAAAGAATTGTCTTGTACTTAACGACTGATTTGTGTCCTAATGAAATCCCTGCCCACACCATAATGCTTCCGCCTCGGAATGCGTGATGTTCGGTGATGTTTTGGGGCTGATTGCGTGCTCCTTGTTTACGCCATATCCTTATACGCTTATCATCTGGCTCCAGAGCAAATCTTGACTCATCAGTAAACATGACATTGCCCCAGTCAGACACAGTCCAATTGCCATGTTTCCGGCACCACTTTAATCGTGCCCCTCTTGATTGGACGGATAGAGGAACACAAACTCGAGGTACCCGGGCATACAGTCCATTCATATGTAATCTTCGGGGGGCGTACAGTAGCTGCAGATATAGCCTTACCAATGAAGGCTGTAACCATAGATGTCACTCGTGTGGAGGTCGCTCTGTGATTCCGCTTGGCTACAATAGCAATATATCGATCTTCCGCGAGGGTTGTAACCCTTGGGCGACCGCCTATGGGCCTTCGGACAACTGTCTGTGTGGTTTGGAATTGTTTCCATAAACGTGAAATTACAGAATGATGAACGCCGAAGAAAAGAGCAACATATGTGACCGACTGTCCTGTTTCAATGCGCCCCACAGCACGCCAGCGCTCATAATCTTCCATTCGTTTTCTGGAAGTCATAGAAACACGTATGTCTTGAACACAAATTGTACGAAAGTTTTAAGCACCTTCTATCAGCACTTACAATCAACTTCTGTAACCCTTCATAAAGCTGGCTTCTTATAAGACTGCCCTTTTTGCATATATCTTGACATGAAAGCACGATTGGCTGTTACCTAACATATTTGCATACTTCCATCTATCCCTGCAGGGAATTGCACCCTCTTCAATTCTGATTGGCTTCCGGAAATTAGCATTTTCTTCTCCGTGCTTAACTTTTGGAAGTGAGTGTAATAAACTGTTGTGCAACATTTTTTTTTCCAAATCAAAAATGTGTACCAATGAAATAATATCTTATTGAAGAATTGGTAGTATTTGTCTACTTCAAAAATCATAAAGATAAATAAGTTAGTCAAATAGGAATGGAAGTTGTAATTGATTCTCTTTCGTCAATACCTGCATCTGATTTTAATTTCGAAGATTAAGATTATCAATTTTAAAATCAGATTAACTTAAGTTACTATCCTTAAGTATTCTTTATTCTTGGAATAAGTAAAATATATTTTCATTAAAAACATTGTTTTTCATTTTCATCCTCTTTTGTCAGTTTAATATTTTAATTTTTATGCGCTAGAAAACAACATATTTTATGTAACAAGAGACATATTAGAAATAACAAAAGTCAGGTAAATATTTTTTTTCTTTTACTGAGTACGCCTTGTACCTTCGAAAATGTACGGAAACTAAAAACCTAATCCACTTGTTCCTTTTTGATTTTGCAGAAAAATAAATGATGTACCGTTAATGTTTTCTTTCGGGGGGAATAAATTAAGCTTCATGGAAGTGGATAGTACGTATAGAGAGAAATAATTTGAAATTTCCATTTTGATTTTTTCCCAAAATGTTATTTGAATGGGAAATAGGATATTACCATAATAATGCGGAAACTCTCAAAACATGGGGAATGACGAATGTTTCAAATTCATTGTCCTTTCTACGGTTGCCACCAATTTAAAATAACTATTCATTTAAATCGCAAAATGATTTTGTTTTTAAAATTTTCTTAGTGTTCTCTTTGCCGGTGGTTTTTGGAATGCTCATAAAAACGAAGTTTGCATTTTAAAGAAACAATGTCTGCATGAAAAGAATTGTAAATAAGTTGGAATACTAAACTAATTAAATGACAAAATAATAAGGTTTTCTTTCTTTCTTTCTTTTTGGTATGGGGAAAAAGAATTAATTGTATTCATTTGTGAAAATTTTCTTTCAATGTAAAGTTTGATTCTTATAATTGTTTGTTTTGAGTGTAACGAATTATTTCATGTTGAAAATTTAAAGCTTAAAAATGTACCTAGCATTATATATAACTGCTGAAATATTTTTATTTTTCTACTGTATTTTTATAGTTTTACTACCTTAATTCAAGACACATTAATGACATCGGAAAAATTATATTGTTACCTTGTAGCTCAGTTTAAGGTATCCGACCACCCCCTAAAATCATGATTTTTTTTAAGAAATTGACAATTTTTTTTATGATTTTATTTTATTGGCCATCTTATTAGCTTTATAAAAAACCAAGTTTTTTTTATTTTCCATTCACTAGAACAAAAACTACTAGTGTTTTAGTAAAAAAGCAGATGCCCTCTCTCTCTCTAACTTTACATACAATGTGAAACTTTAAAATGCGTTTTCATCGAAATGTGTTTTTTTTTCGACAAGTTCAAACGACAGCGATTGTTCAAAAAGTTTTTGAAATAATTTGCTGAAATTTTTTTTCTATGTTCTGTATAATAGTAGAAGTGCTTTAATCTTCAGATTTATCAATCACGGTTTTATTACAAAATTTACAGTTCTTTATGTGAATATAACCACTGTTTTTTTTTTTTTTAAAGCAATTTCGCATAATAGCTTAGATAAAGTGCTCTAGATTTTGTAAAAATTAAAATATCTCTTATCCTGACGGGCATTTCAAAAAGGAATAGCAAAGTAATATATCAAAATTGAAAAATTAAGAATTTGCTCATTTACTATTTGTACAGAGCGGGCCCCGTTTATGTAATTTTTTATCAATTTTTACCCATTTTTTCCCATTTTACTAGTAATGATTTATATTTCTCTTCTTAATTTTACCCTTTTTTTTCTTAAAATGTATTAAATAAATCTAAAAACCACAAAAAAATCTCCATCTCTATTTTTTTTAAAAAAAAGTTTTCGCAAGTAGTAGGATACCTTAATAGAATAACAATCAGTGGCGTAGCTAGTTCTGAGTGGACTCTGTATCAAAATCCCTTCGGGGTCCTTTTTTAGATATGAGAACCCTGTTAGTGGGACTGTCGTTACACGTTGGGGCCCCCTGTAGCTTGGAGCCCTGTATCAGCCATATCAACGTATAACGCGCACCCGTAAATTTAGATCTAATTTTCTGTGTGTGTTAAAAGAGTGAGTTATACTCCAGATTTTACGGTACGTCTTCTGATATCGAAGTGTGTCGTGTTTTTATTTCCAGAACCTCTCCACAAGCTGTCGTTTTATAGTAAATCCAGTACGACTTATTCCAATTTGGCAAAAACTTAGCGTCAAATGATGTAGACGTGCTCATTATTCACATGTCTTAGTCGGCAAATTATTTTCAAAATATGTAGGATATTGTTGAGTTTTTTTATACTATGCCAATATTTTATTTCATGTTATAAGAAACCACACACGATTTTCTCTCAATACCTGCTTTTTTTATGGAATTTTTAAACGCTCTTGTGGTAGAAAATGCCATCGCCTTGTCATATGCATATATTTCATGTCTTGTTTAAAGGAATACTCTATAACAGTGATTCCCAAAGTGGTCTATATGGACCCTAGGGGTCTATGACAACCTGCAAGGGGTCAACATCAGTGAAAAAATAATTTGGGGATCCATGAGGTGTAAATGGGGGTCTATGATGGTGGCTCTCATTAAACCAAATCATGATTTTAATTTTAAAAGAAAATTTAGTCAAGTGGAAACCAGAATTTATCTATTTAATAGACTTTTTTACTAATTTTAATAAGGTTACTTTGCAGTTACAAGTTGACAGCATAAATTTTATTAAAACAAGGACCATAGACTACCTGTTATTTATCACGAATTATGGAATATCGTGAGAAAATTTTTAATTACTTTTCCTAATGAGAAGTAGTTTCAGCATGGTTGCCAATCTCCAAAACAAAAAAAAGAAAGGTGGGGGGGGCATAAGGTCTGGACGCTACTAACCCAGGAGATTTAGGGTTAAACCTGACACGATTGATTCCAAATATTGAAAAATTGTTAGTGAAGCACTAGATTTTTTTCCTCCCTTTAAAAGCATTTTTTTTTTGTTGCTTAACTATTTTATGTATTAATTAAATTTTAATTTAATTAACATGTTTTTTTTATTTTTAAACACCCTACTTCATTTCAGTTAGAAATTTAAATCGCTTAAAGTAAGTAGATCTATACCAGTTGTCAAAAAGACATTAAAATTAGTAAAATTGCAAAAGTCCGATATTGGGCACACAGGGGTCTACCTCAAACCGAAAAATATTGCAAGGGTCTATGAGACAAAAAGTTTGGAAACCTCTACTCTATAAGATTAAATTTACTATGAAGGTAAAAAACAGTTACTACTGTATCTTTATGCTTACAATCCACCGACAGATTATCGTATGGTAAATTTACTGTAACTTAAATCACTTTATTTGTTAGAATAGCATGAAAGTTGTGCATTGCTTAAATCTTTGTCTCTTAAGTATTTTTATAAAAAAATATATGCTAGACGATATTTCTTGCAACACACTGCGAGTCAAAGATCCATTTTCTCTGCAGTTTAAAAGCTTTTTGTGGGAAATCCCACCGTCCTCCCATTTCCCACAATACCCCTCTGCCTAGGATTACATTCCGTCTCCCCCTACATATCATTCATATTATCCGAAAGTAATGAAAAATTTTCCTTTTAATAAAAGCGTAATCTTTAAGCAGAGGCTCACATACGGATTTCAACATCAGGGGGACTGGGTCTGCTTAGCATAGCAGAAAGGCCTTCCATTTTCTAAAAGCAGGGGCTTATATCAGTCCCTCCTTCCTCCCTACGAAAAGAATAAACAATTTTCTTTTTTCTTCTTTTCCGGGGTTTCTTTCTCTTGGTTATGGGTTCGGTTCTCCCAGAAGCAGCGGGGTCTCATTATATTTTGTCATCCGCTTACGTTATCTGTAGATCATGGAAGTTGGAGAGATGGGGAGAAGTTCTGATCAAGGCTGTGCGTAAATTATCGTACATATTTATGTGGGGGGAAGGATGAGTTAAATCCCTAATAAAGAACAAGAAAAGCAGACGTTTTTAGGATTGATATTTGATATTCATTAAATAGAGTTGCGTAGTTTTTTTTTTTTTGGAAGGATTAGATGTGCTCGAATCATTATTTTCTCGTTTGTGGTGTTTTGTTTTTAGAAATGTTTTCTGAAGCTTTTTGTAACGGAATTAACGAAGTGGGTGAGTTAGATGACGATTGATATATCATCTCGAGATCTCAGTTTTTTTGTTGCTTAATCCACAGAGCGGGATTTTATTTTTATGTTTTTAGATACCACCGTTTTCTAGTTTATCCATTACAAGACTTGGATTTGGAGGAACATACTAAATTCCAAATTGCTTATTATCAGAAATGCATCTCACAAATTTAAAAATTGGAATAATATACGTGGAAGTCGAGAGTGCATAATCAAAAAACGATTTTGAGGAATATCCAAGTTAAATTTTATTTTTTAAATTTATGCCAATCTGAAAATGATATAATTATATAAATTGAATTGCTCTACAATTAGAAACAAGTAGATATTATTTTTTTTAAATTATTAGCTTTACTGTTTAATATCACATATCAATTACGTTACTTGAATTAAATTTTATTTTAATTTTTCTCATTAGATTTAATTAAAAAAACTTAATAGTAGAGAGAAAGACAAAGGACTATATTGATTCTGTAAAACTGGACACACAAAGTATTACATTTCAATTTCTTATGAATTATTTTCTGTGAAAAGAAACATAAGATTACGTGTCCTTTCTTGTGATATAGTTGATATTAAATAAATTTTTCTCTTGTATTATTTATTGTCTTAAGTTTCGGAAAACTATATTTAAATTCGTTTGCTATTGACCTTAATATATAGTTGGAGGTTTGGCGGTCCTATTTAATTGAAAAAAAATTACAGTGACTATTATAGTAACCGCAGTAGTCTAGTGGTTATGGTAACGACCTCGTGGTCGAGGTTTTCATGAATTGGAGACTTGGTGCCACTGAAGAGCCGTCGTGAAGAGGAACTTAAATTTAACTTTAAATTTGTTATGGTTCAAATTCCTCCCGTTGGCGTGGTGTGGTAGTTTGGAGAGGGGATGAAAGCTCGGGGGTAGCCCTCTTTACTTGATCATGCCTCAGAATTACGAAATCCGTCGCCAGTAGTCTTAGTGTTGCTTTGTATTGCGACGTTAAGGTATCCGACTACGTTCGGAACCGTGATTTTGCAAAAGCGTATAAATGGATAATATTTATGATATTTAGTGTCACTTAGATTAGAAAATGTACATAAAATTATTTTAAGAGTATTATTACAATAAAAAATTATTTAAATACAATATTTTGACAAAATATGAACATAAAATTACCTATTTTCAAAATAATCTCCCTTTATGAAAAATGCGTCTATAATTATAATATTTTGCCTGTATGTAGCTCAGACCCCTGTACAGAGCCTGAATTAGGATTTTTTGAAATCTGTAACTTTGAAGAGTATTTATCCATATTTTAGTACAACAGAAGAGAGAAATTTTAAGAAAAATTAGAAATACCGATAATTATTTCAATGGGTAGTAACTCTGAAAATAATGTGAATCTTTCAAAAATCCTAGTTTAGGCTCTATGGAGAAGTCTTTACTTTTTATAAGCAAAATATTATTATTTTCTAAGCATTTTTTATAAAAGTACGTTTTGAAAATAGATTATTCTAAGTTCATTTTTTGCCAAAATATTGCATTTAAATAATTTTTTGTTGTCATAATGTCCTTAAAACAATTTTATACATGTATTCTCTAATCTAAGTGACACTAAATATCATGAAAATTATCCATTTATGCTCTTTTTAAAAATCATGTTTCTGAACGTAGTCGTATATCTTAACAAACACTAACTCATTTACGGAGACTATCACGAACGTTGATTTGCCACTGAATTTAAATAATATTAATTTTATAAAAATTCTATCATCGCAAAAGTGAGTTGATTTATATGTAGTACCAGGTGTTCTTTGTCATTTTGTTGACGATATTATTAAAAAAAAATTCCCTCAAAGTATATTTAACAAAAAATTTTAGTTTACATTGACTAGGATAGTTTTCCTTGTGTATCTGTGCTTGGCATTTGAAAGGAATTAAAGTATAAGCTCGGAAGGGATTTTAAGAGCATCTATGATGAGTTTTTATTTAGCTTTGGGCATACATCCGACTCTCGAACCTTATGGCAAATGGCATTCAATTACAAAAATAGGCTTTCCATTAGAACATATTTCTTAAGCATACTAAATATTTTTAATAAAGAAATATATGCAGTCACAGCAAAAAGTCTCTTGCTGGATGACGTCTTCCCATTTATGTTGACTTCTAAGAAAATATATATGTCGAAGAAACAAAACTAATGATATACTCGGATGATTTTTGGAAACAACCTAAAAAGCGTAACTATTACTTCCGTATCATTTACCTCGGCCAAATGTTCCATTTCTTTTTGGGATCCTTCCCCCCTTTTCCCGTCTATTATTATTATTTCCCGTTTTTGTTTTCCGGAGTTATAGAGGTATAAGACCGGGATTACTCGTTTAAGACCCCGACCAATAATTGCTTGTTTATCCTTTGCGTTATTGCCCTCAATTTCGATCCGAAGGCTTGATCTTTTTATTTCCCTTTCCGATATGTACTCAATCTTCTATATAAGGAGAAACGATAACATTTGATGTTGGAAAATAATCAACTTGGTTTGGGGAGGTTTTTTTAGTTAGTTTAAACCTTTTTTTTTCCCCTTTGTTTCAAGATGTTTGATGAAAAAAAAATGAATTTTCTTCCTCTCTCTCTTTCTCTGAGAATTGGTATGGTTTAAGTACGGTTTGGAATCAAATTATTTGTTCGCGTTCCGTCGGTATTTATTTTCGAGAGTTTTTTCTTTATTTTTGCTACTATTCTCTTGTTGTCAAGAAGTGTTTGACGAAATGCTAAATAAATTGGAAGGTAATTTTGTTGTTGTAGATTTTGTGTATTATTTTTTTGCAGAGGCCCGTTTTATCTGTTCAAATAAGACTTTTTACCCAACCTTAGATTGTAAAAGAAATTAAGGACAAATTATTTTCCATCGAAATATTATTGAAAATTTTATTAGAAATAAAGAGTCAATAAAATTATATATTTCAAAAGAAAAACAAAGGTTTCATTGTATAAAAGTCTTTTAAAAGATCAGTATTAACTTATGCATGGGAAACTTGGTTCATGTCTCGAACAGATGAGAACATGATGTGTATCAACGAAAGGAAGATTTTAAGATTCATTTTTGGAGGAATTCAGGAAAATGGAACGTGGCGAAGGAAGGAGATCAAATTTAGTGCTCTATCGATCATATAAAGAATCTAACATTATTAACTTCATCAAAATACAACGAATTAAATGGGCAGGTCACGTTATCAGAATGAACGAAGACCGCACCACTAAAAAAGTCTTCAATGCTCAACCAATTGGCACACGAAGAAAGGGCAGGCCAAATCTCAGATGGATTGATGGCCTAGAAAAAGATCTTGTTTTAAGAACTAGGAACACTAGCAGGAAGGAGGCTGGCCTGGAAAAGGCTTCTTGAGAAGGCCAAGGCTCACCCTGGGCTGTCTTGTCACTGAGGAAGGAAGGAAAATTATATATTTATAGCAAAAAGTTTTCTAAAAAAGGGCATGGCATATGCATTTTGTTTTTAGTAGCACTTATAGTAAAATTGTCGATAACAAGTCAATTTCTTGTAAAAAGATGTTTGCAGGTGTTTTTATTAAGTCCTGAACACAAATTTTCTTGGATTGATTATAAAGTAAAAAGCTATAGAGGATGTTTCTCCATTTGTTATTGGCAGTATAAGTGTTTTACGTTTTGTTAATCGTGCGACAAGTTTTGCCATACGTCTCTAGCCTTATGTTCAAAGTAGGATATATATTCTGAGTTTATGAAGGTTTTATTCTTCTGCATTCCTATTCGAACAAAGTTGCCTCTGTTTGTAAATTAAAATATCTTTTTTAAAAAATGCACCTTTCTTTTCGTTTTAGAATGAATTTTGTTACTCCTAGAACACGAGTAGCCTAAATATAGTCTATAGATAAAAATGGTCCAAATATGATATGTTGCTGTTTATTCTTTTGCGGGCCCCATTCTATGACAGCACTTTGTCATCTATTAGCGTCATCCCCTAACACAAACCATCTGTGAACATTTTTTGGCTGGTATTTCGTAGAAAAACTGGAAGCAAGTTGGTGGCGATTCCAATAAAGCCTTTATGCTATAAAAATCATGAAACTTCCTAGCTGAAGAGATTCTAACAAGAAATTAGTTATAAAAGTATTGGTATGTGCCTTTTTTATATATATACAGCAGTGTACTGATTGAATAGTTGTCTATTAATGTCGCACTTGTATGTAAGCATCATGAGGACTACTGGCAATGGATTTCCTAGTGAAAGGCAGGCACCTAAACTGGCACATCACTCACTAAACTTCCCCATTACGCCAATGCAAAAGCTTAGAGCAGGGATTCAACCTTTTTTTAACGCGCTTTTATAAGTTTCACTTGTATGTAATGGAATCTTTGAACTCGATTTTTACCCACTTTCAAATTAATTCGAAATTTTGCACACTTGTCAAGGACCCGTGACTATACAATAATTTCATAATTTTGTTTCATTGTCCTGATCAGGATCCTCAAAAATAAGGATTTCGAGATTTGGCGATTAATTCATTGTATCGTTTCCAGAATTGGCGACTAATTGCATAAACCGTTTTCAGATTTGGCGACTAATTTCATATGCCATTTCCAGATTTGGCGACTCATTCCAAATTTAGCGACTAAAAGATTAAGGTGTAATCCTAAAACCGTAAATAGGCTTGTGGTTAAAACAAATAAAACAAAAAAAATTGTGTTCTTTATGTGAAAAGGGGTAAGATGGGTGCGTAGTTTTTCTGAAAATGGAAATAAAAAAAGACTCGTGCATGTGAATAATAATAATTTATGTTCTAACTGCTCAATATTTTTTTATTTTTATAATTTGAATGTATTGTTGGTGTTGGTGTACACTTTTAACAATTTCAAAATTTGGCGGCACTCTAAAAGTAAAATAAGTTTAAAAGAACTTTACTTGTTTATAATATACTATGTAAAACAATCTATGATAATAATTTTCGATATTAGATAAAATATGTACAACAAAGACCAAAAAAATGTTTATTGAGCAGTTAATTACAAATTAATTATAAGAATACATTTAATGCCAAACTTGAGCTTGGGGGATTTTTGATAATTTTATTTATATTTGGTCATAAAAATGATAATGCCATTCTCATTTCGTCATTTACATTAAAACAGTTTCAATATTTCTTTTTTCTCCGTTTTTATGTTTGTTAATGCTGGAAATCCGAATCCACACAAATAAGAAAGATGTAGAGAAAATTGTAATGTTTAAAGCTTTTTGGGCTATTATGAGATAACCGCCTCTTATTTTAATCCAAAATTAATTAATTGAACTTTTTGAAATTAAATCTCGATTATTACAGAATGAAATTATTGCTTCCTCTTCATTCAAATTGAATTCATATACAGAGATGTATCCGTTATCACTTGATTGATTGAATATTAACGTCGCACTGTTCAGCTACACAAGGGCGTTTGGCGACGGACCACGTAATTTTGAACCAAGGTCAAGTGACGTGGACGACACCTGAGCTGGCACCCCCTCTCCTAAATACCACACCACACCAACGGGAGGACGTTTCAGCTCTCGACAGATTTAACTTGCATCGCTGCCCTACACGGCGGGTCTTTAGTGGTACTGGGCTCGAACTCGTGACAAGGCAAGCCACGATCCGATACCTATACCACTCGGCTACCGCGGCCACTACCCGTTATCACAAATGGATTACAAATCCAATCAAATTTTGTTATCTAAATTTGGGAAGTAATGAATAACTCTCTCTTCTAGTGTTTCAAAGGGTCAACAACAATTTTATAAATAATTTATTTCTATAAAACGATACCGGATTTTATTTTATCCGAGTATAATTAACAATTTTTTTAAATGGTTGAGAATCACTGGCTTAGAGCCTCGAAAGACCATAGGCGCAGCTGTAGCCCAGTTGTCAATGTATCGGCTAATGGCAGGCATGTCATGAGTTCGAGCCCAGTACCACTAAAGACCCGCCGTGTAGGGAAGCGATGCACCTTAAATATGTCGAGAGCTCAAACATCCTCCCATGGTGTGGTGTGGTAGTTTGGAAAGGGAGGTGCCAGCTCAGCTGTCGTCCTCGTCACTTAACTATGGTTCAAAATGACGAGGTCCGTCGCCGAAAGCCCTCGTGAAGCTGAACATTGCGACGTTAATATTCACTCACTCATTCGAAAGACCATTCTACATTACGGCTCTTAAGGTATCCGACTACGTTCGGAACCGTGATTTTAAAAAAGCGTATAAATGGATAATTGTCATGATATTTAGTGTCACTTAGATTAGAATACATGTATAAAATAATTTTAAGGACATTTTAACAAAAAAAATTTATTTAAATACAATATTTTGGCAAAAAATTAATTTAGAATTTTTTTTCTAAATGCTCTCCTTTTGTAAAAAATGCTTCTATTATAATAATATTTTGCCTGTATATATCTCAGACCTCTCTACAGAGGCTCAACTAGAATTTTTGAAAAATTCACATTATTTTCAGAGTTACCACCCATTTAAATAATTATTGGCGTTTTTTTCTTATAAAATTGCTCCGCTCTGTTGTCGTAAAATATGAAGAATCTCACTTCTAAGTTATATATTTCAAAAATTCTAGTTGAGCCTCTGTACAGAGGTCTGAGCTATATACAGGCAAAATATTATTATAATAGAAGCATTTTTCACAAAAGGAGAACGTTTGGAAAAAAAAATTATTCTAAGTTAATTTTTTGCCGAAATATTGTATTTAAATAATTTTTTTTGTCAAAATGTCCTTAAAACAATTTTATACATGTAGTGTAATCTGACACTAAATATCATGAAAATTATCCATGTATGCGCTTTTTTAAAGTCATGGTTCCGAACGTAGTCGGATACCTTAAATGGTACGACGGATTTGACAATAACCACGCCGACTGTGTGTTCGTGACCATAAATATTCTTCTAGCGTGCTCGCGATAGTTTTTTAAACGTTACATTGCTATTATATAACCCAATAAATAAACTTTTTGATTCGAGTTTACAAAAACTGTTTTGTTTAGTTACGTAAACTACAGGGTTTTAGAATTAGTAAAGTTAATATCGTTTTTTTTTCTTTTTCTACTTCAAATGCATTGCCGGGAATAGGACCTTTAGAAGTTTGGTAAACTTCTATGCTATTATATCTGGTATAATTTATATAAAATTTGAATTATGCATTTTTTAATCTTGTTTGTTCGCTTAAAAATACTCTTTTTCACAAGCATCTAAAGCTATTTTTTTAACAGAGAACTTATATCTGATGCTATTATAGGTAAAATCATCTCAATAATTTGCTGTTTGTTTATAAATATTTTATTCACGCGAAATGAGAATTTTTCTAGTATTTTAAAATGATTCTTTTTTTCTATTTTAATCCTTTACTTATATTGTTTGTTTTACGTTAGAAACTGCTCTTGTATATTTTGATATAAAAATTGCCATGGTTACAATTATAAACAAATACTTGGTACGCTTAAAACAAATTTTTTTAAAAACTGAAATATTTTTGAATATATAAAAAAATTACATGTTATCACATGATATCTCCATATTGTATCGCACCACAATAGAAATCATTGGATAATTATTTTATTGGATTAAAGTAATTAAATTAAATTGTCTTAGAATTTTATTGTTGTAAAATAACTTGTAGGAAAACTATTTTTACGATGCTGGTGGTAATTTGTTTATTCGCCTCTTAAAAATTCGGAACTCTTAAAAATTTATTTGAATTCTTTTTGACGAATGAGAGAGTTTATTATTTGTACCATTTTTTGTCTGAAGTTCCGGAAGAAAAAAAGCGTGGAATATATTTTAAATTTACTTTGATATGTCTATAAATTTTTTCAATTTATGCAGGATTTTCTTATTTAAAAGAACTTGTTAGAATTAGATTTAATTTCACCAAGTCTTATACATCAAAGTGTTCATTTTTACTATTTCTCAGACCTGTATTTTGATTTTAATCCGAAACACATCCTTGACACTCTCGTTAAGATATCATACAATCCCGGAACTTGAAAATGTGCGGTGGCCTTTTTTTTCCCCAACTTCATTCTGCAGTGGAATCAAGCCAAGTAGGAGTGGGAACACAGTCACGGCTCGAAAGCGGCAAACTTCAAAGCATTCTGATCATCGTCCATCTTTTTTAGAATCATTTGACAACTAGCCCTTCGTGGGGTTTTTTTTATTCACATCCGCAGGTACTATTTAATTTCCTCCAAAACTGGTTCTACTGGACATTGCTTCGGAATTCTTGCTCTTTCTTATAAGATAAAATGTAGAGATAATCATTGATGTGTGTAATACTGCGATCAGTAATCGGTGGTATGCGAAAAAAAACAATTAAATTAAATTGTCCGATCTTTTTTTTTTTTTTTTTTTATAGGTAAAACTATTAGTATCCCAATTCATTGTATATGTTTGCTTTCATTTGGCTTAAACATTCCTACTTTTCCGATAATCTTTTTATTCGGAAATGACTCGTGAAAAGAGCATGAATGTAACATATTTTTAATTTTACAACAAATGACTTCTAAATTTTTCTGTGTAAGTTATCGAATTCCGATTTCGTGTTGAGAATTCAAAAAAGGAAGAAATCTTTTGATTCTCTTTTTATAGCGCATTATTTTTGGACGGTATTTAGATCACAAACGTTCTCTCAAAAAGGTAAATTTCGTTACATTGTAAAATATATTATCTTCTTTTTGCAGGTCTCCCCCTTTCCTTTACTATGAATCAAATGGCTGATTTTTCTTTGTTGCATGTATAATGTACATTTACGTATAAAAGAAATTATGGCGAAAATAAATTAGATAATACAAGGAAAAGGTGTAAATTTATTAAAATGTGCATAAAATTATGGCGAACCATACTTAAGGAATGGATTTCCTGTGCGGTGCTTTTCGTATTCCAAGTAAAATGCAGCATAACATACAGCCGGTCTATAAGACGATGACCGGATGTCACTCCTCGCTCATGAATTTAGAAGTTAAGATCAGTATTTGACCAAATGGGATTCAGAAGTAAATTCTAACTAATTATGCTCTAAATTCAAGGACATTAACACTGGAGATACGTCTGTTTTTGGTCTTTCACATCGATATTGGACTGCAAGACAGCAGATGGCTGAATAGCCCACAGGCTGTGCATAGAAGGAAAGAAGATTTTTAAACCGGTTATATAAATAATTAGACGGCAACATTCAGCAAATTTATGGTAAATGCACGTTTTTTTTTTCCCACGATCAACCTTTGAGAGAATATGAATGTTTAGAAATATAAATACAACTTAACAGTAGCGCACACAAAAATTTTTCAAGGGGGGTGTCCAGGGTTGAAAGTCCACCATTTCGGTATCATGCTCCAATACGCCGCCCGACATATTCTTTTGATTTTATCGAATTTCGGGAACAAAAACAATACAAAATTAATTATTGAATAAATAATTAGCATTAATTGATAAAATTAACTATTAATAACAAATATATAATTAAATTTTACGTAATATATATATAGGATTATAACCAATCGAAAAAAAAATAAAGGGCTATGGGGGGTGTCCGGACCCCCTAGGACACCCCCCTTGTGTGCGCCACTGCAACTTAATTGTTTCAGTAATCTCAGCCATCCATGTAAATAAACCTCTTCCCGCCACTAAACACTCCGCCGTCTGTGAAAACAGATACAACTCGGTTTACAATTACGCATAATCTTCCTTCCCTCCCCAACAAAGTGTCAAGTGAAAAACTCATTGTTAAAATCGCTTCTAATTAAAATGAATCGTAGACGTAGTCCTCCGCCGAGAAAGATATTTCAGTGGGTGAGAGGGTTTCACTTTGTGTCCTCTATAATGAGCGATTCTGCAAACCGTTCAGCCGTCTTATAGTGTGAGAGAAAATCGATGTATGCTTTCTGGCTCGCCAGTGTTTTCTTAAATAAGTGTCTGGTGGTTTATAGTTATGACCCGAGTGGGATTGTAATTACGGATAGTGTTTATTTGGGAGTTGGAGGGTTATTGGTGGCTTGTAATTAACGCCAAGACGAGGTACGGTTTTTGGAGTAGGGTTTGTGGGGATTCTCTGGAGTACTGGGTGGTTTAGTGTGAACTTTCGCTCCAGGGAATAAAGCTTTTAAACGTGCTTGTTTTTTGTAAGGGTTGGGGGAAAAATCTTAATTGGAATAGTGATTACGTTAATGACTGAATGAGAGTGAGGAGAATTTATTATGGCTCTGCTTAAGCTTTGAAAAATAAATCTTAATTTTTTTTTAGGAAGGAAAGTTTGTTAAAGTTTTATATATGTTTTTGTTCTAAGTAGTTTTTCTTGTCAGTGAGTGATGCCAGTTATTATTTTTTTTTGTCGGTGGTATTATATAGCAACGAAAAAACTACTTGACCATATATAGCATGTATAATTTTAAAGTTTTTTTTTTTTTTTTTTTTTAATAACTAAATTATTATATTAACATAAATTTTTTTTTTTATTTTTTTATATTTTTTTTTTTTTTTTTTTTGTCTACATATATATTTAAAAACTAGTATAATTTCGTATGAACCTATTTACCAAGCGATTAAAATTAGCAGAATAAAATAATTTTTACTGTATATATTTTTAAATATGTAATTTAAAATATGAAATTTTAAATGAAAAATATTATATAAAAATTCATAACAGTGGCGCACACAAGGGGGGGGGCCGGCCCCCCCCCAAGCCCTTGATTTTTTTCCGATTGGCTATAATTCTAAGTATATAATACGTAAAATTTAATAAAATATTTGTTATTAATGATTAATTTTATTAATTAATGCTAGTTATTTATTCAATAATTAGTTTTTTACTGTGTTTTGTTCCTGAAAATCGACAAAATCAAAAATAGCATGATACAAGAATGGTGAACTTTCACCCCCCTCGTTGAAAAATTCCTGTGTGCGCTACTGGTTCATAATATAGGCTAATTTGTTTCCTTCTGGT
This sequence comes from Trichonephila inaurata madagascariensis, assembly GCA_019973955.1. Lineage (NCBI taxonomy): Eukaryota > Metazoa > Arthropoda > Arachnida > Araneae > Nephilidae > Trichonephila > Trichonephila inaurata. Next base: position 82,760 of record BMAV01026154.1, on the reverse strand, counting down.
TTATTTTTTAGAGAAAAAGGATTCACTTGGTGACTATATAACTTAACATTTTCAAGTTAAAAAAAAACCGTAATTAACAAACTAATAAACAAATTAAATTTTTTTCTCCAAATACTTTTAAAATGAATATATTTTTACCATTATTATAATCTAACTGAATTTTATTCTGTGAATTTATTATAGATCGATTATGTCGATATGAGCTTGATCTCCTTCTGTGTCATGTGGTGTAAGACTTGTCTTTTATCTCATTTTCGGTAAACATGGAACAACACTAGTTTAGCTAATGAACTTTAAATGTTTAGCGAACACTCTTACTAGAGCCACAAAAATAAATTTTCTCTTCATAAATCAAATAAACAATACTATTAAAAGTAAAGCTTCGTTATTCCTTTATTGAAGAAATAAAGTCTATAAAAGGAAGAATGTGCCATTTCTCCCTGTGATAAAATAGATTCTTGAGTCAAGGCTAATTAGACGATCTCTCTGTATTCTTTATGTTAATTTCTAGAACAAAACTTTGTATTTTCATATATGACTTTGAATTCTAGTTACAACCTCTAAAAATATTTTTGACTGGAAATTAACTTATAATAAAACTGAATTTTTCTCTATCTTTGATATTTTAACTATTCATTTATGCCTTTGAAACATCAAAAGGGGACGATTTTGACATTCATGTACACTTAGACTCTATTATCCAAAATGATTATGAAATGGGATATAGATATCTAAAATCCATGTTAAGCCATTAAATAAAACGAAATTTTGGAATAGTGGTACAGTATTTACACACAAACTTAATGTTTACTCGTAATTTATTACTATTTAATATAAGCCAGTAAATTGCACACACACACACACACTTCTTTTTTAATAGTCGTTCGTCGAATGGTGTTGCGCGGATTTCCAATAATTTGTCCACGCATTTATTGTCTTTTTGGTATTCTAAGTCAGTGGATCCCAACCCCCGGTGCGGTTTGTATAATTAGATACTTGTAATTATACAAACTTCATGGAAATAATAATTTTGTGCACATATTTATATAAGTTGTTTTTATTCGATTTTTTATTTGGACTCGTGGAACCCCTGGGTGGGCCTTGTCGAACCGCAGGTTCCGTGGAACACAGTTTTAAGACCATTGCTCTACTTTACGTTGTTGTTGTCGTTACTAATGCTACCTGTCTGACGATGTCAGATCGAGGTCCGCGAAATTCATCGCGGCTAAGGGCTAGATTTTTATCGCTAGATCTCGTTAGCCTTGGCTTTGAGCACCATGCAGGTGACAGTACGATTTTGCTCGGTTCCACCCCAATTTTGAGGGAGAAAACCCTGGTGGTGGCCAGGGGTCTCCCACCTCTCTTCCCCTTCCACCAACCCCATGACAGGACTTGCGGCTCAACGGCTATTTAGAGTACCCTCATGCCGCAAAGGCAGTATACATTTACAAACATCCATGTCTTCTCCGGGATTCGAACCCTGACCGTACGGAACCGCAGTCACCTCTCTACTCTATGCGATGAAAATCACCAAACTTTCAGTAAGACTTACCTGTATTGGATAAAACCATGAAATTAATTCCAATTTTAATGAATCATTTTTTAAAAGATTTCGCATTTGTATAAAAAAAGAATCATCTGTTAGATGGATTAAGCATTGTCACTGCCAGTTTCGTTATTCGATGAGCCACATTCTTTCTATACCACTCTTAAAGAGGAATTTACGTCTAAAGAACTGCGAACATTAACAGAATATATTTTCTAGTCCCATCTCCAGTCTTGACTATATGTGTCCCACCAACAATACATCATTCTTCTCCAAAATCCCTTCAGCATTATGCATGAGTTCGAGAATCCTGATAAGACTACAAGAATGAGAGAAAAAAATTTATATATTCTCACGTCAACCTTATTAAATCAGCAGGGAAACGGAAATCGGTGTGTGAAAGCCCCTCTTGCTTTTCAGCGCTGGACCCTCGTTAAGTGGCTTGGAAGCTTTAAAAAAAAACAAAAAAACTGGAGCTCTACGCCGTGGTCACGACAGTTTTTAACGACCATTGTTATCGTCGCGTGTTGTATATGACCCGCTATGCTCTTCTTTATGACTTCCTCTTTTAAACGAATTTCTGTTAAGGATCTATTAATCACCTAACAAGATGCGTGTCTGCTCGGCACTTAGGGCAATTAGACCGAATTGGATACAATGAATGGAATGTATCTAATTTAGTTAAGCGCAGTTTTTAGGCTTAAAATTGCTGGGTAATGAGCAAAGGTATCGTTTCTGGTCATGCATGCTTTTATAATTTTTTTAAATCACTAAAAGCAGGAAAAAATAGCGTGATTGATTTTTTTTTATATTAGACAGTGCTTCAGGATTTTTGTGAATTACTCGGTATACGAGTTGGAAATTGTTCTAAAGAGGTAAAAATGTAAAATTTTGAATTCGGTAAAAGTCATGAAAAAATGTCTCAATTCAAAATTTTCCGTGGTAGCCGAGGGGTGGTTACAAACTCTTGTTTGGCGTTCTTTCTGTCAAGTCCTGGAGGCTGCGGTAGCCCAGTGGTCAAGGTATCGGATCATGGTAGGGCATGTTATGAGTTTGAACCCAGTACCACTTAAGACCCGCTGTGTAGGGCAGCGATACACGCTAAATCTGTCGAGAGCTGAAACGTCCTCCTGTTGGTGTGGTGTGATAGTTAGGAGAGGGGGTGCCAGCTCAGGTGCCGTTCACGTCATTTGACCATGGTTCAAAATTACGTGAATCGTCGCCAAAAGCCCTCGTGTAACTGAACGGTGCGACGTTAATATTCACTCACTCACTCACAAGTCCTGGTGACATTAACCTCTATCGTACCCTGTAACCACTAGTGGATGCATGCTATGTATAGAGAAAAATCCCATTGTAACCTCATATGGACAAAGGCTTATTTAGGTGTACAACCAATGTAACCAGCACAGGAAATATAAGGTAGATTTTCTTTTATTGAGATTGTGTAAAATTACAAAATGTCTGAGTTACAAAAATTTTTAAAAATAGGAAAATTAGAATTAAAACTACAAATCTTTCTGAAATTTCTCGAGATGTTTCTTCGAACAAAAAGCTTATCCACATGCTTTATATAAGTGTATTGCCATTTTTGTTCCATTTCTTCATCTTCTTTATCACAAATACATGAATCCGTATGAGACAATCCGTATAAAACAATAAACAAATACAGTCGGACCTCTATGTAACGAAGTCGCTAAATCCCGAAAAAAAGTTTGTTATATGGAAAATTCGTTATATAGAGGTTCGTCTTTCAATTTTCTTTATGAACCACTAAAACAAGTATTAAATTAATAAACAATATATATTTAAAAAAAGTAATTATTCACACCTTTTTTTAAAACAATAATATCTGTTTATTTTATATATCTTACCCATCAAAAAATAAGAAAGAATACACTGTATTTTCAATACTAAGAAAATAATTTTACATTAAAATTAATGAATTTTAAGGACATTTTCTAATTTAAAACGTACAAGGAATATTAAACATACATTGTTTTATAACTGGAACACAGAGGGGACACGAGACAACTCCACTAAGGATGAAAGAGGATATCGAAGATGTTTCTATTGAACTGGACAATGAGAATTAAAAATTGACTTCTTGGATGAAACGTCCAGAACTCTATTGCTCTCGGCGAGTTAGGATCTAATAGAACCAGTTCATGATTTATGACTACCATGAAATGTATTTAAAGGAGAATAACCTTGAAATGTTCAGGAATACTTTAAAAATGGGTAGGAAAAAAAATTGAATCACAAAAGAAAAAGCTCGTTACATAGAAAATACACTTCGCTATAGAGAGGTTATTTTACGAAGGAAATCGTGAAAGTTTCCAGGAAAAAGTTCACAGCATAGAGGTTCGTTAAATAGAGTTTCGACTGTATTAGTAATTTAATTTTTTTATTTAATTTTAGATTATATTTAGCACTAGTTATAAATTTTACTCAATAAGCTTCTACCTCTAATAAGTGTATAGTATAGCCTTTGTATATATCATCACTACCTTATTTCTTTTATGAGGTTTCCCAATTTCCTCCTCTATTACTTAACTTCCACTATCCGAATCTCCTTTTTTATGCTTGTCGCTATGCCAGAAACAACGTCCACAATCCCACTTTCTCACCAGCGGTAAGTTTTCATTACACTTTATCAATTGGCAGTCTCTCGCCTTTCTTTTCCCATCTCCCACAAACCAATAGCAAAATAGCCCTGGCGTCCACCTAAACATACATAAAAAAATAAATAAAAAAGACCGCCAACATAAGATACTAAACTGTTGTGAGAGAACTTGCTATAGAAAACTTCTCTCTGGATGTCTTTTCTCCCTTGTTGTGGCAGTTACTGGTCTTTATTATCTCTCACGGAAGGGGGGGGGAATGAAGGGACGATGATAATAATAAATAAATAAATAAAAATAGGAAAGATCCTTGCGTCCATTAGCCGGATTGGATGCGGATCAAGTACATTTAGGGAATAGGGTTTTAGGGGTTTTCTTTCAAGTATCTTCTTTTGGCTCGGTTTTCATTCATTCTTCTGTTACGTGTGGGGATGACAATACTCGTGTTTCTGAGGGGTATCATCGTAAGTAAACTTTGGGGTAGAGTAATCTTCCGCTCTTTTGTTCTTCGGGTAGGGAAAAATGGAAGGTTTTTCGGACATTGAAGTGGCAGATCCGGAATTATGTTGAAGAGGGTTGGATCGTTTTTCGGCGGTTTTTTGATCATGAAAATGCTTTGGGAGG
>BMAV01026154.1:62967-74986 GCA_019973955.1 Trichonephila inaurata madagascariensis | reverse complement strand
GGCCGGGGCGTATCATGAGTTCGAACCCTAGTGCCACTGAAGACCTACTGTGTAGAGGGGGCTGATGCACATTAAATCTGTCAGGGTTCGAAAATCCTCACGTTGGCTCGGTGTGAAAGTTAGGACAGTGGGATGCCGGCTCAGGTGCCATCCTCTTTAGTTAAACTCAGTTCCAAGTTGTGGGGTGATTGCTTATGCGACTTTAATAAACATTCACTTAAACGACATATTTTTTATGTGTCTGAAGTATCTTCTTTTAAAAAAAGGTTGAGTCTTATACGAAAAAAAATCCTTTTTTACCTTAGTTTAACAAAATATTTAGTAACTTATCTGAAGGCTTAACCTGGTTGACAAATTTGTTCAATCCGTAATTGAATTTCCTCCAGTTAAAGGGGCAAGTTATGCCGAGTTTGTTAGACCTTTTAATCTTCACTTTGGTGTTAAATTTTCCTGCGAAATATTTTTTTTTTCCTTCCTTGAGTTATTCCAATTTTTCTCCGTTATAATTAATTTTTCGGCGTTAGCGGCATTTAACTCGTCTTTCATAAACTTTATGAAAGTGTTGGCCTTTTTCCCAGAGGTATTTCTCTTGGATAATTTTTTTGTCCCCTCGTGCTCTAACAGAATTGAACTTTAAAAATAAGATAACTTAGTTCTTTTCTTTCGGAAAACTTGGGACGTAAGATCATTTTTTAAAAAAATCCATTACGAGCACTCCCTCCCCCCTATTCCCTTTTGGCAGGGATGTTTACAAGTCGTTAAGGTTAAATGAAAGTTTGCATCAATTATCTTGTTTTAATTTTTATGCTCTTTTTTTCGTATTTTGTTATCGCTTGCGTTACATGATAAAGAAAAGAGGAAGTGCATAATTGTCTGCTAATGGAGTCAATTATGTGACGTCATAGTCCACGAGCTGTAATATGCGAAAATAATTATCTTTTGCCTAATCATCATCCCTAAATTATCATTTGCGTTAGTGTCCAACCTACGAATTTAAAAACGAAAGGTAACTAGAAGGTAGATTGGTTTAAATAGAAAAAAACTTTTTTTTTTTTGTTGCTCAGAGCAGATACGTTTTTTTGAAAAACATGCAGAAAAAAAAATTCCATTTATATGGTTTTATTGGAAATGTGTTTTATGTTGTGTAAAAACAATGTAAAAGGAAATAAAAAAAAATTTTAAGTCAATTTCTACTTAGATCAACAAAGAAAATTTTTATTTTAGCTACTTTTTATTAAATAGTTGCAATTAATATAAATATGTATATACATAGCTCAGAATCGCAGCATTAAGTGGTAATTAATTTTTATTAATTATCATTAAAGTGTCGTATTGTCATCCAAAACAATCGTGTCTATAAAATTTCAGTTCAACTGAAGGCTTTAAAACGTGAGAAAAAAAAAACCTTTTCAAGTTTTGACACAAGTCGCCAACGTGGCTGTATTTGTAATTTTTTAAATAATTAGTTTTAATCAATTAATTTTTATTAATTATAATTAAATCATTGTATTGTCATTCAAAATAATCATGTATATTAAATTTCAGCTCAATGGAGCGCTTTAAAATGTATTTTATTAACGATTAAAAATTCCACCAAGATAAATAAATATATAGAGAGTGTGAGTTAATAGTAGGAATTGTGTGAAAAAGATCCCATTTATATGGTTTTATTGGAAAGGTGTTTTACGTTGTGTAAAAGCAATGAAAAAGGAAGGAAAAAAAACATTTACTGTATAACATGCAACTATACTTTCACGCTACAATTTTTAATTTTTAGGTATATTCGCCGTATAATGCGCACCCCCTTTTTTGCAAAGAAACCTGAAATGTACGTGTGCAATGCTTGTATGCTCTGAAGTCATTTATTCGAGGCAATATTTCAAGCTTTTTAAAAAAAAATAATAATATACTTCTAGAACTACAACGGTGTACAGAGCGGGGCCCCGTTTATGTAATTCTTTGTCAATTTTTACCCATTTTTTCCCCCGTTTTAGTAGTAATAATTTATTTTTCTCTTCTCAATTTCAGCCTTTTTTTTCTTAAAATGTACTAAATATATCTAAAAACCACAAAAAGATCTCTATTTCTCCATTTTTTTTAAAAAAAAGTTATCGCAAGTAGTCGGATACTTTAATAACACATACTTAATTAAACGTACTATATACATAAGATTATAATAAATCAGGGGGGGATCAAGGGTTATGGGGGAGTCCGGACCCGGGTACCCCACCTCCCTTGTATGCGCCGCTGGCCATGGTCACTAGCTCGTATCATGAGTTCGAGCCCTAATGCCACTGAAAATTAATAAAGTATTTAATATAATAAAACGTTCGGGGAAAATTTCAAAACAATCGTATGATGAAAATTTAAATTTTCTTGTTTCTGGAGAGTTTCGAAATTTTTACATAAAAACAGATTTTGCGATAAAGGAATTTAAAGTTAATTAATTTTTGTTTTTTTTGAAAAACAAATAGTTCGCTTATAAATAAAAAATAATAAATTCGTGATTATAAATTTAGTTTTTTGGTTATTTGAAAAAATATAATTGCCTTTAATATTCATGGAAAAATTATGAATAGCATACATAATGAAAAATTCAATCTTTAACTCATTTTTGGTAAATGAAAGTAACTTGAGTCTTTGCAATATTTGTTCATTTTTTAAATTCTTTACATCGTCATTTCTAATTGCGTGGTGGCTATGTAAAAATTGTGCAAACTAAAATATAAAATATTCAAATTAAAATTACGTGAAAGTGCTATTTTTATGCTTTAAAAAAATTATTAAAGCAGAAAATAGATGGGAGAAAAAAAGGCTATATTAGTTTTTTGCATAATAAATAACACTTTATTATTTTTTTTATAAATTATTTTTCTCCGTGGTAGAATATTTGATATGTAAGGTTTCCTCGCATTTTTTGCTTGTAAAAATTGCGCTATTTTTAAAATTTAATGTTTTAATGATGAGCTAATTGGTGTATGTACATGCAAAACTGATGCATACAGAAGTTATTACGTTTAACATAATCAATGCAATGTTGCTCAGACTTGCTTGTACTTTGTTAATGTTAGAGAGAGTGTATTTATAGAAACTTCTTTAATTTATTTGTATTTTAAAATAACCATGTATGTGCATATATTGTATTTTAAAATAATCATGTATGTATATAAATCAGATTGTAAATCTTTATGCAATCCAATGTGTATAAAACTCTTTTATGGAAAAAAGAAATGTATGGTTCGAGATTTCTCGAGACTTCCGTATATTTTGGAATAAACAGTTCCAGTTTTTACCATATTGTTCGAAAGTCAATACTCATTTCTTCTTTTCTTCTGTTTCAATGTATATTTTTGTCATTGACCTCCTGAATATTATTACGAACTTTTTTCCTTGCATTTATTCGTGGTGCAGAAACTTCTACTTGGCCTACATCTTGCACCGTTGCCATTTCTGTTTTCGAAAGTTTTAACCCAAATCCCACTGGGCTTTAACTTGAATTAAAGTCGCCTCTACATAGTCTATTCGTCTTTGGTCTACTTTTCTCGATTTCTCCCTTAGAATAATGGTTCTTTTTTTTTCTTTTTTTTTGCACTTAGCATAAGGCCACAGATGTGCCTTATGATGCGATGTTCCTTCCTGCTTCTATGCCTGTGGGGCCAGATAATGTCCTGCATAATGGAAGGGGAAGGAAAGTTATCTATCCCCCTACGTCTCCAGTATATGCATCTTCCATGTTTACTTATATTTTGCCTCTCATGATGACATTTACTTTCTGTTCTGACGTTAAAACGATGGCATAGCTTGGCGATCAAGTTCTGAAATCGATATTTTCGCTTCGCGAAATATTAGAAAATTTAGGTTTGGTTAGAGATATGGGTCATTGTGCCTATTGACAAAATGAAATTGTCGACTTCCACACCATTGTTCGGTTTCCCGCCTATTTCTGTTCAAACAAAACGATGCATCTGTGATGAACGCTCAAACAGCGCTATCAGTTAAGCCTCGCGATTTAGTTTTTATGTATCGTTTGCTCATCTTTGTGAAGTAAATTAGAATTCATTTCGTTTTGAAATATATCATTTAGTTTGGAACTCACGAATGAAATAAAAGTTTTATATTCTGCTTTGGATTTAATAAAGTTGGTGTTCTATTTTACGATTTCTTCTACAATTTATTTATACTAGCTTCAATATTACGATCCAAACACATTTTATGTGCTCCTTTCGATTATTTTTAAAAAGTAATTGTGATGCGTGTTATATTTCAGTCTTACTGAAATTTAATCGTTATCGAATTATCGGGATTAAATTCTTTATATTTTTCTAAAAAAGCTAATCTGAATGTTTTAATGTGAAAAATTGTGAACATGTTTTACTTTTTATCAATTTTTTTTTCTATTTAGATGTTTTCAATAAAATAATTTAAATTCTAGCAAAAAAAATAATGAAGTTTTTTTTTTTCAACCATAATGGGTTTAAATTGGATAATGTTTTATAATTTCATATGGTGTTTTTGGATACTTTTTATTTATCAGAATATAATTTTACTGCAACTTTCAAAGTAATTTTAAATATACAGGCTTTAAATAAGATTTGTGAAAATTATGATTTTTTATAGTGATACTTATTTTGTATAATTAAGGCTTTAAAAGAATACATAATTTATTTAATCTTTTTATTCCTGCCACATCTTTAAATTTTGAAGCTTGATAGTTTTTTATGATATAATTTATATAAAAAAACTTTTAATAAAAAAATAAATGATGGCGATAAAAATGTAGAGAACATGTTGTTGCCAAGTATAATATAAGTATGCAACAATACAATTCCAAACGACTAAATGTTATTACACAGAAAATCAATGATTTTGAAATGTTATTGTCAACAATATTATGAATGATTATAGATAAGAAGCATAAAAAAGTATTTCGTTAAAACTGTATTAAACAGAAAACTTGCTTTGAAAAATTCGTTTGGTATCGTCAATTGCCATCTCATAAATTTTCAGCTTTACGTGTCACAAGAAATACTTCATAGAATTTCATTCTTAACTATTAAAGTTAATTTGAATAAAATCTGTTTAAATTGTTTTGAATAGTTTTTTTTTTTTTTGTTCAAAAATATATATTTTTTTTCTCAGAAATTCTTTGTTATATAGATACCAATGTTTGAAATCATGGGATGTTTACAATTGAACGAGAGGGACAAAATTATTTCGACATATTTGTGCACATAAGGCCTACATTATTACTAGAAACCTTTCAATTTCTCTTAGAATATTTTAAAATATACTTTCATGTTATATTAATATTCTAAACTATTAATATTCTATAAATTTCACCATATTAAATACTAGTAAAACTGCAATTTTCTTTTTCAGAAGAATGCTTTGATTCAAATAAATTAAAATTGCAATAAAATTTCGACTTTTATTAACACACTGAGCAGATTTCGGATATTTCTTCGCAATAAATTTTATTGTTAAATATGGAAAGAAATGGCGAAGATTTCAAATCATTTTATATATTACGAAACATTTATTTTTTGAAAATCGTATATGCCTCTGCTATTTTAGTATTTACTTTATTCATTATTGTTAAAATATAATTTCATTTTGAATAGCTCTTCATAATTTAATTTAATGTTATTGAGACTCGCATTCTATATGAATTTTGACGTGTACTCAGTGGCGTAACGTACATCCCCCGCATCGTGGGGATGGGGCAGGATTTTAGGGGGCCCAAAGCTTGAGTGACGCAGTCGACGTATTTAATAAATTTATAAACTATTAAAAGCAAAACTCCACTTTGCCAGGGGGGGGGGAATATTCTCCTTATCTTATTCATTCCGAAATTTCATTTGAAATAATCTCAAATAGATAAATTTTTCAACTAAACACCATAATTTATCAATTGAAACAAATATTGTTTTTTTGTGAAAGCAGCTATTTCTAGAATCTTAAAAAATGTTTTAAAATGCATTAAATGGAAAAAAAAATTACTATTTTCAAAATAGACTTTCATTTAATTAATGCCTATGAAAAAAGGCTTATTTCTAACATTCCATACATGTTAAAATACAGAATAAAATAGTTTTTTTATTGAATTTTTATTTTAAATTAATTAAAAAATATTGAAGAATGGTTAAAAAAATTAGTAAAATTATTTAGTTAAATGATTTGAAGAAGTTTAAACATTTGCTGTGTTAATTTCTTTGTTATGCGTGTCAATTGATTTTTTTTTAAAAAATTCACTTTATCAGTAGTTTCACTCATTATTTGAGCTGAAATCAGGGGCGTAGCTACCGCCGTATCAATGATACGGAGCCCCAAGCTAGAGGGGCCCTAACATATATAAGCAATAGAATCGTAGCATGTTCAGGAGCCTTAAAAATAGTGCTGCTAAAATTTTGATGCAGGACCACTTAAGACTAGCTACGCCAGTGGCAGACATGTATGAATAATTTGATTTTATTCTTAGAAAATACTTCATTTGCAAGACTTTTATTCTTAGTATTTTCCATAATTATTTTTTAAGTGTTAAGAAAATAGCACACCTTTTTTTTAATGCTTTGTCATTTGTTTTGCTTTTTATGCTGCATAGCGATAAAAAGTTTTTATGCTGAAAAATATCTGCGAGAAATTTAAATTTTGGAAGGGGAAAAACTGGAGGCAGGTATTGGGAAAATTAGGGGTGTAAAACTCGCGCGGCCCACAACAAACAGTTTTGCGCCCCAGCGCCAATATATCTCCACACAATAATACATACCGTTAAACCGTGGGTAGCCTAGTGGTTAGAGCACCGGACTCCGGACCGGAAGGCCTGGGTTCGACCAAATACACTCCGAGTACACACGGAGCACGTGCTCGTTAAATCAGTGGGTCCGAAAATCTTGTGGGCGGAATCACGAGTGCAGAAAACTGGAGAAAATTTCCCTCCAATTCAGTTCCATGCCTATATTGTGGAGGTGGAGACAGGTGGTGTCGCCATCTATCGTTCGTTCCTTCGGGAATCTCTCCGAGCTAAATCGTACTGTCACCTGTATGGTGTTCAAGGCTTAGAGCCAACGACAGGCGTATATCTAGCCCATTGCCGCAATGAATTTCGTGGGCCTCGATCTGACTATGTCAGGCAGGTGGCAAGAACAATAACATACCGTAAAATCCGGCATATAACGCGCACTTTTAACACAAAAAATAAGACCGAAACAAAGTATAGTATTCTTTCAAAAATCTGGGGTAATACCTCGAATAAATGACTTCAAAACATAAGAGCAATGTATACTAATATTTCAGATTTCTTCGTAAAAAGGGGGGGGGGTGCCCGTTATACGGCGAATATACCTAAAAATTAAAAAATTCAGCTTGAAAGTATAGGCGCGCGTTATACACCGGATTTTACGGTAATTAAATAAAATAAAATTTCTCCCGAAATTGGAAAGATAGCAGCAGAAAATAGATGTCAAGTGTCAGGATATAAACAATTTTCTTCTTTTTTTGTTATTTTATATATGTTTATTCTTTTGTATTATTCAAAATAAACCTACGTTTTTATAAATACTGAATTTTTTGCGGCCCGCTTAAAGTTAAGCCTTGTTTTTTTTCGCCCGAGTTAGCTTTAAAATTTGGTACCCCTGATGTAAATTGATAATCTATACTTTCTACTATCTCCTCATATTCAAAAAGTTTGAGACCATTAGTTATCTTGTTACAATTACGCATAGGTAACTATTTTTTATAATTTACTTTTCATAAATACTTTTAATTTATCCTTTTTTGGTTTTTTTTTCCCTCTTATGCTTTTAAATGCATTTCCAACGTACTCTTTCTCAAATGATTATTTATCCATCTTGTATCACCTTTTTATCGAACCCATGACTTATTTCGAACTAGAAAATAAACATTTGCTATCTTATCACCGAAATGTTTCTTTTCCATCAACAATTGCTAAAGGTATACTTTTTGTAAACATTTCAAATCTCAAGAACTTTCAATATTTCTGTTTTTAAGGAATTTTGAGTACCGTAAAATCCGGTATATATAACGCGCACCTATACTTTCAAGCTGCATTTTTTAATTTTTAAGTATGTTCGCTGAATCACGCGCATCCCCTTTTTTACGAAGAAACCTGGAATGTACTTGTGCAGTGTTCGTATGTTTTGAGTAATTATTCGAGGTACTATCCTAGGCTTTTGAAAAATTGTATATTTCTAGAAGTACAACCCTTTAGTTCATAAGGAATGTCATTTCTATTAACTGAACGTTATTTCAATATATGTAGAAGTTGTTCTGTCATATGAAGAAGTCTTTCTGTTGTTATTATTATTTTTAAAGCTATCACTTTTTATACCCGCTGTATAACGTGCACCCCTAAATTTTGATCCTATTTTTTGTGCTAAAAGTGCGCGTTATATGCCGAATTTTACTGTAATTGTACTTACAAATTATAATTTTTTAAGGAAAACCGATAATATATATGTTGGATGCTATAAATGAATTTTCTGTAATGTCAGAAACTTTGCATTGCAGTTCAACTGTATACATACTTATTCTCTTTTTATTGCTCCGTTGTTATTGTTTCTGGATCCTTACAAAATAATTATTTGATAACAATTGCTTTCAAGCTAGAGCGAATTAATTCGTTACTCTAATTTGTTTTGACTGAGAAAAATGTGGAGCATTCTCTCTCTCCCCTTTTTCAGTCGGTTTTGCGAAAAATGTTTACATTTAATAGAAAACTAATTAAAAGTACAAAGAGAAGGAATTCTCTGACGAAGATATTTAATTAAAGCAAAAGTAATTAAAACTTTTTTTTCCTGTTTCCCTTCCCCATTTAGGGGGGTGTATTGTGGATGACTTAAAAGTAAAACAGGAATGAGAGATACATAATTGTGTCGTATCGATAAGCAAATTAGTTTTAAATCCAAGTTTTAACCGAGACCAATTCATTCTTTGCAATTAAGTTAGATTCCGAACATACTAAGAATTCGTTCTTTCAACGAAACCAAGTTATGTTTAGTTGTTTGTGTGTGTGTTTACCTAATGCTATCAATTAATTAGTTTCCTACTTTCTCTTGAATGACGTAATTCGATTAGAATAGGATCTGATAAATTTATTGCATTTCGAAAAGAATGGTCCCTCTCCACCTTCCTCGAGTATTTCCATTAAAGTTTGCAAGTTTCAATAGCTTTGTGATGCTTTTGAATTGCTTTGTGTCATCTTCAAACGCTAAATGATTTTTCTTAGAATCAATGTTCTAAGTTGTACTAATTAATATTTTAATGGCTTTTTAAAAAATATTAAATCCCTAGCCTTTTGTTTTGTTTCTATTTAAACAGCAATCTTTGTTAAATTAATGATACGTATGAATAATTTATGAAATTTCAATTGTAATGAATTTTTGAGTACCGTAAAATCCGGCGTATAACGCGCACCTATACTTTCAAGTAATATTTTTTAATTTTTACGTATATTCGCCGTATAACGCGCAATCCCTTTTTTACGCTAAAACCTGAAATATATGTATGCAATTCTCTTATGTTTGAAGTCATTTATTCGAGGTATTTTCTTGGGCGTTTTTTTTTTTAAAAAAAGTATACTTCTAGAACCAGTCCAGCTTATCAAGGCCCTTTCGAACCTTTCCGGGCCCATGGGCGCCCATCCCAAGCCCCTAGTGGATAAACCGGCACTGGTTTGAATCCTGGTACAACTGAAAATCCACCGTGTATAGAGGCAGATACACGTTATATCGATCGAGACACAAAAGTCCTCACGTTTGAGAGATGTGGGAAGTTTCGAACGTGGGACGCCATCTTGGGTATTGTCGTCTTCACTTGATCGTAATTCAAAAATATGAGATCTGTTGCTATGGCCCTCCCGTTGCCTTAGAGTGGGATAAAAATAATTAAATCAAAAATTAAACCCAAACTTCTTCCAACATCGACCTTTTAAAAGAATAAGTTTTTCCCACAAACATCCCTTTCCCTAAATTTTCCTCTATAATATACATTATACAATATATTATTATAATACTAAGAAACTTAAAGATAGCAATTTAAAGTAGCATGCATTTTAAATCTGCGTTTTCGACAATATATATATCAATGAGAGAACATGGACATCAGTGTGTTAAAACAAATAATCAAGACATCATCAAAAATATATGACCTATGACAAAAATCTTATTTCAGAGGACCATGTTATAATAAGAATTGCTTTGTAAATACAATATTCTTTATTTATTTTTTTTTTACCATTTTATGCTTTAATAATAGCTCAAAGATGAGCGCAAAAATGTATGAAAAGTAAATCTAATCATTAAACCTTAAATTTCTTTGGTATTAAAATACAAATGTGTGTGTGTGGCTCTGTACGAAAATCTTAGAACCAGCACTCTGTCTTGATTTTGGTATTCGTTGTTGATGTGTATCAGCAGTAAAACTAAATTGTTAATGCGAAGTAAAACTGAATTAAACCTTTGTTAAAATTAGAACTTTTTAGTCGTATTTTTATTTAAATTGTGTTCAAGAGATCTGATATTAAATGCATCGAAATATATTATTGCTTTTTGTTATGGTTACTTAAGCATAAGCTGAATGGCATTTTTGTGTTTAATTGATAACTATAAATCAGGAATTGAAACCTACGCAGAAATCTATCTCGCCATAAAAATAGATAAAAAAAAAATAGCTTTTAAATCTTCACTGTCTATACTCTCTAAATCCACTTATGTTATGTGAGATGCGATATGAGCCAATTTTCGTAAATCGCCGAGTTGTGCTGTTTGCTGAAATATATATGCAAAAGGCCTTTTTCTTCTTTTTACTTGACTTCTCGCTATTTAAATGCATTCGTACACAATTCGTTCGAAATTTACCTTTTTAGAATTCCCTCCAACAACATATGACATTCCGAATTTTCATCTTCTAACTGCGTATAGGTATTTTTATCTCACAGCATTACCTTACTGTTTCCCCCTTAGCGTTTCCTATCCGGAAAACATTAATTCACTTGAACATTGAAGTCAGTTTCGAGTTCCTACGGCAATTCTGGATATTGACTGGGAGCAACAAATAGAGAGCTGACATTCCGAACTTTTTTTTTCACTTCCATGTAGTTTCACCTTCTTTTTATGCCCCTAAGAAATTCCATTTATAGAAAGCGTGGTACCACATCGACTTGTTTTAACGAGTACATTCTAGGGAGCATGGTAACTTTATTTTTGTAAATGTGCAACCCTTTTTTTCTATTTTGTTCTTACCTTTCCTCTTTCAAAATATATTCTGCCGAAAATTGTCATGTTATGCCGGTACACCTGGACGTTTCCGACACTTGGTGCTTGAGAAACAGTTGAGAATGAAGTTACTCTGGCTGTTTATGGGTATTATTATTTTCTTTTTGACTTCACATTTTTATTCTTTTATTCATGTTTGGTACATAAAAATAGTTTCTTTTTTGGAATTCTTACCCCCCCCCCTGGTTTGTTCGGTTTGAAAATATTTGAAATGGGCCTCTGGAATTTTTATTTCTAGAAATAAAAGAAAAAAACTGAAGAAAGAAAAAGAGAAAAGCCTTAACGGACATCTATATTTAGATAGTTCTTGACAATGCTTCTGGCAAAAGATTGCTTGATATTGAATATCGTTGGAACTTTTATCTAATCTTGCAAGGGTTTTTTTTTATAACGAAATAATTGCTTTCGGAATTTTATGATGTTACATTCATATTTCGTCGCTCTTTTTTCGCCCAGTTTTTCGAATTGCTGCCTAACTTAATTTATCATTTTACATTTTATAAGATGAAACAAAGGTTTTCATAAAAAGTACCACAAAATGTTTCTTACGACTGCAAAACAATCATGAAACGTTACATAAAAAACGTATGTGTATAGAATTTTTTCGTTTTAACGAGGGGTTGCTATTTTTACTCGTTGAAATTTGAATTCTATTTTTTTTTAAAATACAATTTAATATATGTGTGTAATATAAATGTAGTGGCGCACACAAGGGTCCCTGGGTCCGG
>BMAV01026154.1:34929-50424 GCA_019973955.1 Trichonephila inaurata madagascariensis | reverse complement strand
TGCTACTCGTTTCCAGTCCTCTACACTCCAGTCTCTGTACTCTCTTGCCCAGGCAAGACGTGCAGCCCGAAGGCGAGCATTGAGCAATGGTACTCTCGTAGGTCGACGGCTCCCGAAGCCTTCACGGTGAAGCGAGCGTTACCAGCCCGTTTACTGGCTGTACGACTGACACCGTCATTCAACTGGGTGGTAATTTGAACTAATGTTTGGCTTGAATTGGCTATGTACAATACGCCTGAGCCGTTTCTCACCACGCACTGTCAAGGCTAATTGTCCTTTGCAATTTGCCCGATCGCTAGGTTTTTGTCCACCATCCATGTATTCTTGGTATACTCTTGACACTGTTGACCTTGAAAATCCTAGATGTCTAATGATTTCGGAAATCGAATGGCCCATGCGTAGCGCACCTACGATTTGTCCGCGATAGAAGGCGTCTAAATCAGGCAGTTTACTCATACTGGCAATTCCAACAACTAATTCAGAACAACAACAGTACACGCTATATATGCAGTTACCACAGCTCCTTCACTTGCGTACCATTTATGCGTAGCGCTACACAGTTTGTGCAAAGCCCCTGCTATCCCTAATTCAGTAGCACTTCAATATATATATCGAAAGAACAAAGAGATTTGTATAACTTAACAAAATATTTGTTCTGATTCGGAATTTTGTGCTCAAATAATAGCTTATAGTGGTCTATATTTACGATTTAAAGGAAACATAAATAGTTTTAACAATATAAAAATATCAAATTATATTGGTTTTTCTTTGTCTCTGAGAATGAAATATACTTGGAATATTTATTATGAGTGTTTTATCTCTGTCTATATCTTTTAAGTAATTTTCTAAAAACGACTTTTTTTCCCCTTTAAAATATTGATAAATATGACGGATAATTTTTTTTCCCAATATGTCATACGATATTTTGTGTATGTCGCCAAGAAAACTGCTTGTTTTCGTTAAGATGAAATATTACTCTGAAATAATTTATTCTCCTTTTTCCTTTAAAATATTCATATATGTATGTAAATGTAATAGAAATACTTCTGTACTACTTCTTTTTCTGAAAATATGAGCTTAGAAATTATTCCCTCATGGAAATTTCTTTAGAAAAGTAATAATTGCTGAATAATTTGGAAAATGGGAGATGCTTTATAATGAATTATAATTTCGTTATTAGAATTGTGAAACATCATACACGTGAATTGTTTACTCTAATGATTATTATGTACGTAACAATTTGCATAATTTAATAATTTAAATGCAATTGCAGTTAATATAATACACGAATGTTGAAATATTTACATTAACTACTTTTAATCATTTGCATAAACTATTTTTCTTCAAACTCCTTACGTCTGACTAATTTGAATAACATTATCAGTCCCAGGAGTGTAAAATTACAGTTCAAATTAAAATTGATTTTTAAAAAGGGACAAGTTGACGGCTATTGAATAACCATCTTCTTCGAAAACTTGACATTTTAAGCATCGCTGTGGCGTTAAGTATGCCTATTTTGGAATCCAGTTATTAGTATCTTTCCAGCCGTGTCGAAATGGGACGATGATTAATGATTACAAGGAGAAGGGGAAAAAAATCTATCGGCATAAATTTGACTTAAGGAATATCGCAGATAGTTTTTCCCGAGATCCGAAATATGCGACGAAATGCATTTATCACTGCAACTGGAATCATTTATAACTCGCTGAATAATAACTTCCCAGAGTCGCTGCTGCATTTTAGCGAAGATTTATTACAATGTGTTGCTTGAATATCAATGTCGCCTGGAGATTTTAAAGCTTTCGTAAATCTGGGTTTTAAATGAATATTGGAGGTCCCTTTCGTTGTAAATTTCTAGACCGGATTAAACTGGATTATTGGCGCCTGCTTTACAGTATTAAGCGAAGCCTAGTGTGAAAAGCAATTAATCATGCTAGATTAGGGATCGTTATTCTCCAATCTTTGCGCGAGCAGTTGTTTAATGTGATTAAAAACTGATTCGCTGTAATGATTATAAAGTGGCATGATGGAATATTTTCAGGTTTTAAAAAGATTATTGATTACGTTTTTACGCATTAACTGTACATTAAAAAGGCATTCCGTGATGAAATCATATAAAGTGCATTTCTTTTTAGTATTAAAATGATGAATGGCATATTTTCGCCAATGGTTGTTTATTAATGTCGTGTTGGAAGCAATTATATAACGCTGTTGACAAACTGGACGAGTTTTGAATCACAGTCAAATGACGTTATTCGCCCGCCAATTGCCTTCCTGTTGTTTCTCAGTGCATCATTAATAAATTGTCGTATTTAATATAGCCTCATCTGCATTTTTGCAATTCCTACTATTAGTTCATTTTCTCTCCCTATATATATTCATTTATATAATATATATATATATTCAAATTTTCAATCGTTAATAAAATACTTTATATTCATTCATTCAAGTTCAAATACAGTTTTTAAACTTGTAGTGGAGGAGACTTGATGTTAATACAGTTTTTTTCAAATATTAATTCATTAATTAAATTTTAATTTAAAATTTACTCTACGTTATTTCTGTCTAAGTTACAACTGGCTACAACAGATGGCGGCCAGGACGTTTTTCTTACGAAGTAGGAATTGACTTAAAAGAAACTTTTTTTACTTGTTTTTCAGAATGTCAAAATAGAACGTATGCCAAACGAAATTACGTAAACGGGTGGCCACACTAAAAAGTGATACCAGTTCCCAAGGAATGTACTAGGCCCACAATAGTAATTGCCAATCCGCAGCCCCATAAGGAAGAAAGAAAAATAATGTATATTTGAACAAAAACGATAACGAATACCTGATGAAACGACACATTGTTACGTATTTTTTTTTTAATCTTATGAATTTTTTAAAAATTTATTTTACGTTTAAACAAACTAAAATAAAAAGTTACATACTAAAATTTTCTCTTAGTATTTTCATGTGCGTGTGAGAGTTAAAAATATACCAATTTTACGGCATGTTCATTAACATTAAGCGATTATAGCCTTAACATACTGAATATTCAGTGTTTGGATAAGCTAATAAACTGGATTCACCATAATCTTAACGCTGAATTTGGTGTTAGAAGATCACATGTCTTAAAATGTTAATATAATGGGATTAAACCTCGACAAATCTCAACCTTTACATTGTTTGATGTGGTATCTTGAAGAATATGGTAACAGATTATTCTACAGGCTGATGGTAAAACCATAATTAAAAATTGCAAAACTGGTTTTATTGTGCTGACTTATAAACAACTCCATAATTAACCTAATTGTGCTTGAAAAAAAATATTCTTTGTTCAAGATTTGATTCTACAAATTTACTTTTTGGCTAAAAAATGGTGTATATTGTTTCGTCTGGGGATAATTCAAAATAACTATCATTATAATGTGTAAAAACTAGAAGAGTATAAACAAATATGTGGATTTCTTTATCTGATTCGTGATTCAAAATTAATAAAACGTTTTTGTATGTGTTTAGTGGGTACAATTGGCGATATCTTAACTGTCACCATAGCTCAGGAAGTGATTCATAAGACATCTGTTACAATGTCTTTGTCTGCCGCGTCTTCTTTTTATCGCCCTGTCAAATAAGGTTCGCCAGACAATGATAATTTTGTTTTTATTGTTTGGACAGTGAATATGGTTATTTATATACACTTAAAATAAATATGGGGGGGGGATTCGTTAAATAATTGAATGATGAAACTAAAAGCCTTATAGAACATTAGTCTATAATTGTTTAATTTGAGAAGTTCAATAAATTTCCTTTTCTTGGTCTTGGGGTGTTGACTGGCTTCCAGAAAAGAATCAATTAGTTTATCGGAATGATAATGCCCTATTTAACTTGGGTTGTGGTTATTGGTTTAGAGCAGCGGTCGCCAAACTCTCTTTTTGACCTCACGGACCAGTAAATTCATAATTTAAATCCCGTGGACCACTAATAGGATTTTGGGAATGTTAAATATATTTATAAAAAAAAATGTGATCTAAGAATGAAATGAATACATCTTAAAACATAACTTAACATAAGGTAGTATATTCCACATTTTCCTGGTACCAAGGGAATTTTCTCGCTGACACCACTTTGGCGACCTCTGGTTTAGAGGACACTTATTGCATTGAACAGGATAACATTAATTAACAGTGCAGTCAAATATTTTATGTAATGAAATATTTGTACAAATATTTTCTTTTGTTTCATACATTGATTAATTTTATTGTACAAGAAGACTGTATTTTTTTTTTATTTTCATCTTTTACAGAATATTTTAAAGAACTACTGAAGACTTCGAAGAAAGACTTTCACGAAATGTTCCTCAGGACATATGGCTTGCTTTACGACAAAAATTCGTTTATCTTTAAGGACATGTTCGATGACCTTGAAAAGTACTACCTGACAGGAGGTGTAGATCTTACTGCTGCCTTAGATAATTTCTTCGACCGTCTTTACAGAAAAATGTTTCAGGTATGCAATATTTTTTTAACGTATATTTTGACAGGGAATGTTCTAGCAGAGAGGAAGAACCAGGAACCCTCCTCTCACAAACCACTGTTTTGAACTCTAAAGTTTAATAGCTTCAACGTATAATCTGTAAATAATAGCTGTGGCGTAAATAAATTAAATATTTAAATTAATCAATATCACGCTACCGTTATTCATCTCAAACGTCACAGCATGTAACATTGAAGGGAACAATATTTACTCATGGTCAGTTGTATGTGGCTCTGTCAATGTGCAGAAACAAAGACGAAATAAAAATTAGTGCAGTTTATAGAAAAAGGTGATTAGGAACATTGTTTTTGAAAAGTACTAGATTGAAGTATGTTAAAATGTGGAGATGAAGACGTGAAATTTTTTTTTTTTTGTTTTTAAAAAATTTTAAAAAAAAAAAAAAACGATTTACATAATACATGTAAATTACAGTTTTACAATTTGTGCAATAAGTATGAACAGTTATGTAATTTGTACAGTGGGGTAGTTCCTGCCTAGTTTATTTAAAAAAAAAAACTTTACTGAGAATAAAAGAACTACTATATATATAATTATAGCATTTTTGTTATCATTTACTTGCAGTGTAATTAAATGTAAAGACGAGCAATTATTGTAATTGTTATATGCAAGTAAATAAAACTTTGAGAAAAGAATCACATAAAATTTATGGGGGGAGGGTCACAAAATCATTGCATATAACCCCCACCCCCGAAAAAAAATGTCATCTGACTACTACAAAGTTAAATATTCATAGCTTTTATTTTTTGCCATATAATGTTAAGGAGATTATTGTTTCTGCTTCTCTTCAATTAACTTTTAAATTGTAGGTTCTTAATTATAGTGGGGCTAAATCGGATCAGGAAAACAACCGAAAGTCGGATTTCTCATATTACTTTCATAGATGAAAATTCCGCTTTCCATAAATATGTTCTTGCAAAGAGGACCTATATTTCCAATGCATTCTCCTAAAGAAATGGATATTCATTTTTTTATTTTATTTATTTATTTATTTTTATTTTATTTATTATTATTTTTTTAATTTTGATCCATAGACATTGTTGAAAACTAGGTTTTAACACATCTGAATTAATCTGAAGGAGGGACTCATATTCAGTTATTTAAATTTAAATTACAAACTGTCATATGTTTTTGAAAGAGTATGCTATGTCAAATTCTTTTTAAACTGAACTCAGTAACGCAACAGCCCATGGGCCTACTGTGCCCATCTCAGTATACGTGATCAGTAAACGCTGAGGTGCATGAGCAGATGTCCCAATCAGGTAGTCAACTCCCAGTGTTTAGTTCCCAAGCAAGCTTTGTACTCATTTATGGACCCTCTGAAGAGATGAAAGGCTGAGTCGACCTTGCCTAGCCCGAGGAAAAAACCCCGGACCTGTGATGTAGAAGCGCGATGCGCTACCACTCGGCCAGTGGGCCTCCAAATTCTTTTTACCCGTGCTTTTCTCTATACTGTATCATATCTATTCTTTTTATCTGTGTTATAGATGGACTAGAATTCTGTCTCTTCAATTGGTAGTCTAGGGGTTGTGGTTGCGAACCCGTGCCTGTGGTCTAGTTATTTCTGTGTTGTCGTGGATTTGCATATGTTACGGGTTCTATTCGCGATTCTTACTTATCCTCTGGGGAAAATTCTAAAGATCACGTTGTATGATTATGAAACCGCTTTCTGCGGAGGAGCTGTGATTCATGTTAATGAGAATTACTATTTAAAGTCAAGTTAAGAGGGCATTTGGGGGAGAGGTTGGCATCTGTCTTGTCATGTTGAAGCTAAAGTGTTAGTGATGGAATAAGTAAAGCTACCGAAGTTCAAGTAAAAGGATCAGGCGAGTCTACTTAGGAAGATTATTATTGCTGCAGTTTAATCTTTTAAAAGTTTATTGAATCATCTATTACAGATGACAACTCCCTTCGCTGATAGTGATTTGATTGTCGCAATAAAAGAGTGTGATTTTATGAAAATGTCTCTAAATTCGGCGCATCCGCACACATCCTCGAGCAAGGTTGTGATACCGCCCCCCCCCCCCTTTGGTGACCGTATCTTTGATTGTCAGCGCGAGCTAGAGGTGTAGGATTTGCAAAAGGAATAGACATTTTTAATTCTTAATATGACTTTATTAAGAATAGAACTTAAATGTCTAACAATTTAGATAAATTTAATTAAGCGAGAATCTATAATAAACAAATACACAATGATAGTAAAACCGAATCGCGTAATTTAGACCATTTTCTCTAAGTTATAATTATTTTATCCACCTACTCTCACTTCTAATAATGTTACAAGTCCTAATATCAAATAATCAGTCCTACCTTAATCCAAACTTAGATTCAATCTTTATGTGGAAACGTCTGGGCGCTCGTGCAATGGTATGAACCTTGTATTAATGGTTTACTTTCCAGGTAACTTCACGATTAGCTGTCAAATCCCTCTACTCTCTTTCACACATAACATTCTCCAAATTGCCATTAATCTTGGCCACCAAAGAACCCAGAGGTTATGTTAAAGAAAAGACGCGTGAGCCCGTCACATGGTTCGTGAAACATGTAGAGGAACTGATGCTTGTTAAACTTCCTGAGCTTACCTTGTACAAGTCTGACTCGTAAGATATGGACAACATAGAACTCGTAAGATATGCAATTGATAATCCTTTCAGATTCTAAATCTTCCTTATAGGCCAGGGGTATACTCAACCTTTTTTTGCTGTGCCGCATACGTATGGTAGCTATTTCACGCGGGCTGCAACATGAAGATAAATGGAGGAGGGGGGAGGGAATGCTTTAAGACCAAGATAACATTGGGAAATTTAAAATGTGTAAACTTGATCGAAATATTACAACTCCTGTTTTGCATCTTTTAATTATTATTATATTTTTATTTTTGACACTAACTCTAAATTAGAAGCATTTAAAAAAACGCTCCTTCACAATTTCTGCATCAATAAACGGTTTCGTATGATTACCAATAATATCACAAACCTCTAGAAAGAAATCTTCGAGGAAAAGTACCACACATTGAATGAGATTCCTGTTTATTAGAATTTTTTAAATACAGCACTTTCGTGACAAATCAAACAATTACTGATCCATGTTTGTTTTTCACTACAGAATAGTCAACCTCCCAATCGTCTTGAAACGATTTTTTTTTTCCGAATATTTTTCGCTTGCAATATATGAAAGATAGTTAAAAATTAGTTTCATACATACAATTGTCGCTCCTCCACTGTTGTCTGCTATAACTAAGCGTAACCATTCCAAATAGAAAAATAATGTCAATTCTCGTACACTCACGACACCGACAGCAAAAAGCAAAGTTGAATATATTTGATTTCTTGACAAAGAATTCCCCACCAAATTTTCCACCATGTTCTTTAAATAAGTAAATTTCTCTGAACAATTTACCATGACCGGGCCACTTAAAAAGGCTCGGTGGACCGCAGGTTGAGTATCGCTGTTATAGGCCAGCATAAACGGAAAAACTAACCTCACCTCCTCCATAAATTTCCTGTTCGAGCAGATGCATTACAAGGGCAAATCTTGTGTGCTGCAATGGATATCTGCGGATGTAAATATCGAAGAAAATGAGTATGCGGATTCTTTGGCCAAAGATACCAGAGACCTCGGCCAGCCTTTTACCACCATCACACTTGCTGATGCACAAACGCTGTAGCCAGATCTAGACTTTTACTCCATTCCTTTAAGGTATTCGACTACGTTCGGAACCATGATTTTTCAAACGCGTACAAACAAATATTTTTTTAATATTTAGGGTCACTGAAATTAGAATACACGTATGAAATTGTTTTAAGAATATTACTACAACTAAAAATGATTTAAACGCAATATTTTGGCAAAAGATGAACATAGAATTATTCATTTTGCAAATATTTTCATCTTTTATGGAAAATGCTTCCGTAATGATAATATTTGGCCTACATATAGCTCAGACCTCTCTATAGAACCTGAACTAGAAGTTTTGAATTATATAATTTAGAAGTGGATGTATCCATATTTTAATACATCAAATTGGAGAAATTTTGACAGAAAAACACTGATAATTATTTCAATCGGTAGTAACTCTGAAAATAATGTGAATTTTTTAAAAGTTGTAGTTCAGGCCCTCTGGAGCAATCTTGGCTATATAGATTCAGAATATTTTTATTATAGAAACATTTTTCATAAAAGGAGAATGTTTCGAAAAAGATAATTCTAAGTTCATTTTTTGGCAAAATATTGCATTTAAATATTTTTTTTATTGTAATAATACTCTTAATACAATTTTATACGTGTATTCTAATCTAAGTGATATTAAATATTTTAAAAAAAATATTTGTTTGTCCCTGTTGCAAAATTACGGTTACTAACGCAGTCGGATACCTTAAGAAGCCTCTCATAACAGCGACTTTGAGAGAATCATAACATCCACAATCACAAGAGATTAAGAACTCATCATTATATAAGGGTATGAAAATCCATCCTGATAAAACAAGATCTTGTATACAGTGTAAAAACTGCCCGGAAATCCAACCGCTTCCGCCAAAATATATCTCCGAGTGCCCAGTTTTTACCCCAAGAGCCCTGGAGCTCGGTCTAACCACGTATAGATCCACTGCTGGAGATCCTTTATTTCAGGGTGGGCAGAATTTCCAGGGTGCGGGTGACTTCTAATTTTTTTCAATGTGTTGCGGTCCACCCAATGTCAGTGGCGCAAACAAGGAGGTGTAAGGTCCACTGATCCGAACCCTCCCCCATAGCTCTTGGGTTTTCCCCCATTGATTATAATCCCATGTATATAGTAAGCAAAATTTAATTAAGTATTTGTTATAAATAATTCTTTTATTAATGAATGCTAATTATTTATTCAATAACCTATTTTTTTCTTCTCCCTTATTCCCAGCAATCTAGAATAAAAAAAAAAAAAATGTTTGGCTGCGTATTAGGGTATGATACGAGAATGGTTGACTTCCGATCCTCCACCCCGCCTCCCCCCTTAAAAAATTCTTGTGTGCGCCAATGCCCAGTGTCGTAGGTGTGGTGAGGTAGGAAAAAGTCTGCAATATTTATTATAAATTAATAATAAATACGGAATATGTACTTACGTACAGAACTAAAAAAAATAACTAACACTTTTATATATAAAACCGCGTTTAAAGCAAAGCGCAAAATACAAACCTAATAATAGCCACAAGTATAATAATATCAAATGATGCATTTATTATCAAACAATTCGAAATACATAAAAAATTAAATATTTTTATCTAAAGTTAGTTTTCGTTGTTACAGTCAGTAAGTAGAAGACTTATATAGTCTACATACTTCAGCCAATCTTGAATATTTCCGTATATCATGACTAACTGCTAAAATCTTCAGGCGGTCACCAAAAAATTGTCTTGGTGGTCCACCGGTCGATCGCGATCGACGTAATGCCCACCCCGGCTCTATAGCCAGAACGTTCGGGAATCGGCAGCCGCAGTTGTTACCACCTCTGGTGGAGTCTAGAGCAGGGGTGGCGAACCTTTATGGATCAACGTGCCATTTTTTCTAAAGATGTGTTTAATGAGTTATAGACTTGCCATCAAATAATTTTGACTTGTGATTATTGGGAAAATAATAAAACTAAACACTAAACAACACACAAAGCTCTTTATTTACTGTGAAAAAATACCTTTTGTATTGTATAGTTGTAAATATTTTAGTATACGTGTAATTCGACTTATAAAGTAGTGTGACTTGTGTTGTTGCAGATTGGATGACAAATAACATAAGTTAGGATAGTAAGATATTACTTTTAGTAGAATGCATGCTGAATTGGAGTCATCTGTCAAATGATTTCTAAGCAATTAATTATTTTTGCTGTGGTTCACTTTTTTGACAAGGATTTGTGATTTGTTTCAAAATGCGTTTTACAGACGATGTTCTGCATACCACTATTCCAGAACATAAAACACGCGCCACTTTGTCCCTTTAGTAATAATGCCACACATATTGCTATATAGATTTACCAAAGTTGAAATTCTCTGTTACACTTACTATCTTGCACTTCTTGTTCTTTTGCTGAACTAGCTATGTTAAATAACAGTTAAAAATCGTAAATATAATACAAGTAAACTTTAAGATACAGTTGTGTCAATGAAATTGACTATGCTATCAGTAGACAAACTTAGCATCATGAGCAATTGTAGTCCACGACGTAACTAAAGCAATAAAATAACAAACGAGTGTGCTTCCCGCCAACCCGCGAGAGATCATTCGCATTTGTTCGTAATACTTCATAGTGAACTTAGTTATTTTGAAATAAGATGCAAACCATTTTGATTGCTGGCGTGCCCAAAATATTGAGTCGCGTGCCATTGGTTCACCATCCCTGGTCTAGAGTGTGTTGTATTTATTTATTTTGCCAAATCCATGGACCGAGAGCAACAACAACAAACTCCTGAGGATATAAGAGTTCTCACATCTTGGCGTGATGTGTAAGTTTGGAAAACGGGGTGTCAGCCCGGGTATCGATCTCGTTACTTGACCGTTGTTCAAAACTGCGAAATATGTTG
Organism: Trichonephila inaurata madagascariensis; assembly: GCA_019973955.1. NCBI lineage: Eukaryota > Metazoa > Arthropoda > Arachnida > Araneae > Nephilidae > Trichonephila > Trichonephila inaurata. The sequence goes on along the minus strand of BMAV01026154.1, from coordinate 39,344 downwards.
CAAATAACCCTCGTATAGCTTCAACGAGAGACATTAATGAAGAATCAATCATCATTCTAAATGTTGGAATGCATTTCACTAACCAGAAATAAGTAAGGAAATTAATGTGCTTAGTGCTTGGCTAAAAATGCATTTTCAGAAATGAAAAGAAAAAAAAAAAAACTATAACTATAATAAACGTGGAAAGGATTAGCGCGTGAGAGGATATCGTTGTGAAAGATTTTGCTTTTATCTTAATTTTTAAAATTCTCTTTGTATCGTATTATATCACGTTATAATAATGAAATATTTTATTAACGAACACGTTTTATGTCTCATACTTGGCCACGCTTTTTTTTTTTTAAATAATAAAAGCTTTTAAAATTTTCCTAAGACCCTTTCACGAAAATATTCCTAAGATGAATTAAAAACTCCAAAACTGGTGTTGAAAATGAGGCGTAAGAAGACATAAAAAATATTTCTTCGTTCCAAAAAGAAAATAAACTGTACAGAGTACGAAACATCTAAGATTAGTTTATATCGACAAGACTATATTAAAATTAGTACTAAGAATAATACGAAAGATGCTGCCGTCTTTAATTAAATTCAAACATCTGAGTTACTCTTCTGAGAAGAATAATAAGGATAAATTTTCGAATAGTTGGAAGTTTTAGAAGTTCGAAACTTAGTTCACACACACACACACGGATTTGTGTTGAATTGTTTTTATGCTTTTCTCTTGAGTCGTAATTCTCGACATATCAAAATAAAATTTTCTGATTTGAAAAGATTTAAATCCATCTTGATGAAAATAAAAAAAAAAATATTTATTCTACAATAATGATATTCAGCTTGTTCAAACTTAAAAAAAAAAAATTGCTGTCTGGAAGATTAGAGTGTAATAGGTAAAGAATTTTTCTTGTAGAAGCAAGCTTTCGCAGAACAGCAAAAATTTAGTCGGAATATTTTGGTTCTGTAAACATTAAATTGAATAGAATTCTTCATGTAAGAGACTTCAAAGAACCTTTTCAGAGACTTTTTAAAAAGGTGTCGTCTATTTAGTCGTAATAATAAGGTTTCCGAACTTTTCAAAACAGATTTTCGGCTTTGAATACGGATGCAATTAAACTCAAATATTTGCTTAAAATCCAATCAGAAATTTGATATAATGATCTCAACATTTTTAATAAAAAGAAAGGAAAAAAAATTATTTTGATAGGGTAAAACAAATCTCGAAAGTCATAAAATCCAAAGCCTTGGAAATAATTTAATTAATTGCACCCTTTTCAAAAGAGACCCCTCCCCCCCCCTAGTTTGACTCTTGGAGATGAATCTCCAACTCGGGAATAAAAGGATTAAAGAAAATAATGAATTAAATAAAAAAAGAAATTTAACACACAAAAACTTGTATGTTCGTAACTTGAATAAGCAGCGTGGGATGACTTACAAAAATCAATTTAAAAGTATGAATTTCGGCGAGGAGTAAAATAGTTCTACGCTTGTAAAAATTGGTTCTTTTTTACCCTTTTAATATCTTTTTTGCGTGATAAATGATTGTTAAGAGCAAAAGTTATTCAGTTCATGACTAGCGGGTGTATTTTATTACTTTTTTTTTCCTCCTGTTTTAAGTTTTAGCGTAAAAATGTTTTTTTTTTTTTTTCCTTCGATTTTAGATGTCTTTATCGTTGAAAAGTTGTGAATTAGTTATTTCTTTTAGTTTTTCTTGCTTGAAGCAATTCTAGGCCGTAAAAATAATTGATATGTTAACTCCCTTTTTTTTCCCTGGATTATATTTAAGTTGTGCTGCATTCAATGCTTGTTTGTTGTTTATTTGTTGCGTAAATAAAATCTGTAGTTTATTTGTTGCGTAAATAAAATCGTACATACTGTATTAACGAAAACAACAAAAAAGCTTAAATGATTTCTTTCTTTTTTTTTTTTTTAAATTTATTTTTTGTTTGCTGGTTTTAAATTAGATAGCTGAATTATTCGTTAAGTAATTAATAATTCATTTGATGTTTCTTTCTATCTTAAGTTTCATGAATTTGTTAGTTTTTTTTTTCTTTTTTCATCCAGTATATTTCTTTCTATGATTATGATATCTTCATTAAAAAAATTAATGTATTATAATTAAACTTGTCAAAGAGAACTTATAAAATTTTTTAACACAATTTGTATATAAACTTATTTCTTAAAAGTAAATTTTTCCATCATTCTTTAATTGTTTATTAAGCTTTTTAATATTTTTTTTTCATTTCAATTCCAAATAGCTCATTACATTATTTTAGATTAGATTAAATACTTTAACAAAAATATAGTTTTAAATATTTGTCAAAGAAATCTAAACGCGTTTTGCTAGGCTTTGGGGGAGATTTACAGAAGTTATTAAAAAAGAAAAAGCTGCACGGCGAAAGATAGGCTTGTGTGTTCCATGTTATTGAATTTAAGTGAGTCAATTCATTTTTAATTGCAAAAAGGTTTTTTGAATGTGTATTTTTTTTTAAAAAAATTGAAAAACGTTCCGCAGAAGTATGGCGTGTTGGAAGTACAGTTTTACAGCATCTAATCGTTCAAAGAAACAGAATATATGTATTTATAAGCTGCAAATATTTATATCTTGAATGTTTCTCGTATCTCAAATAGTTTAAAATTTGATCTTTGTAAAATTTTGTTTGGTTTTAAGTTCAAGTGAAAGAATATTTTGAATATTTTAAGTGTAACAAAAAGCAATGCAATTAAGTTAAACGTATATTTTTAGTTGACAAATGTGTACGTGTATCCAAATTCCGCCCTATCCTAAACAAACTCCGTATTGAATATCATTTGAATTGGAAAAAGGGTGAAAAAACTTAACAGTAAAAATATTGTATTTTATTCAATAATTGTGTTGAAAGAAGTGATAAAAAGATTTGTCTTTCTACACTGTTATGAATTATTGATCAGCGTAATTTAAAACTATTAACATACGAGACAAATATGAATAAGAATGTTGACGGATATATTTTTCATAGGTGTCTGTTACATTTTTTTATTACAAAAACTTAATTCTGCGCGTGATATTTTCGGGAAGATTTGAACCCTATTGTTTAGGTGTGTGTTAAATTTCTTTGCTGACATTTTTTTTTAAATCGAAATTTATTTATTTGATTTCCAATTCTAAAAAGTGTAGCTTCTTACTAAATGCCCTTTATTTTTCTTTGTAGGTTTTGAATAGCCAGTACACTTTCAACGAGATGTACATGAATTGCATCAGCCAGAAAATGGAAGAGCTTAAGCCTTTTGGTGATGTGCCCAAGAAGTTGACGGTGGAAGTGAAGAGATCTTTTGTGGCCACTAGAACGTTTGTTCAAGCATTGGCTATCGGCCGAGATGTTGTCAAGTTTATACAAGAAGTAAGTGAACTTTTTTTCATGTTTTTTTTTAATAATTTGCATTTAGATATGCAAAAAAGAATCTGAGATTTTGGAGAAGTGGCAAACATAGATATAGTGAAAATCGTTTAACACGAAACTGAAGGGACTGAAATATTTTTTCGTGTTAAAAGATACTGCAATATATATATATATGTATATTTAACAAAATTAAGTTTATTAGGTCTATTTACATAGATATGCATATATGCTTGCATTTAATATAAATCAACGAAACAAAAACATTCGTAATAACTTATTGAAATTCATTAAAAAAATTTAGGAAAACCAAAATCTTTACAGATTTCCGTTTTCGTCTTCTGTTTCTGATCAACAGCCTTAAGAAGCTCCGTCTTCATTTTAAGAGAAATCGGAGTTTGGGGCCCCCCCCCCCCTCCTGAACTCTTTGTCACATTGTGCTCGTACAAAATTCATCTAAAATAGCAAAATACACGAACCAGACTCATTAGTTTTTACTCACACTGCGATGTATTTGTCACCGAATTATTCCAAAGCTCTTGATTAGATGTTTTTGTGTGGTGTTAGTAGAGGTGGCGGGTGATAGTATTCAAAGGTCAGGGTATTTCAAAGCCAAGTTAGCCTCCTTTCATGTTAAGCGAATTTTTTTCCTGTTAAGAGAAAAAAATGCATGATAATACGTAGTAGTTTGTGCCAGGGACCGTTGTATTATTGCGTGTTATAACCGATATTTCGTCTTAAGCGTTTTCACGTGAAACGTATTTCACGTTAAACGTATATATATATATATATTCCCCAATTGAGCTACCTTTTAGCAACTTAGCCTTTACAGACACGGCAAGTTCCGAATGTGAGAGCTATTTCATAGTGCCACTATCTAGTGGCGGCCTCATTACGAAATTTGGACGCTTGAATTAGTAAGCCGATATACAGTCAACCCTCCTACAACGCGGTGAGTGCGTACCTCGTTGTATGGAAACCGCGCTATAAGAAACTCTGATTTAACCATACAAACCAGGCTAATTCGTAGCGCATTCTATGGAAACC
>BMAV01026154.1:9042-24929 GCA_019973955.1 Trichonephila inaurata madagascariensis | reverse complement strand
AGTCTCCTTTTGATTTTGTCGATTTTCGGGAACAAAACACAATAAAAACTAATTATTGAATAAAAAATTAGCATTAATTAATAAAATTAATCATTAATAACAAATGTTTAATTAAATTTTACGTACTATATACTTAGAATTATAGTCAATCGGAAAAAAATCAAGGATTTCGGGGGGTCCGGACCCCAGGATCCCCCCTCCCCTTGTGTGCGCCACTGAGTACATAATTTCTTAAATCCACGGAATATATGTTTATATCTGTTGCAAATTTTTTAACTAAAAATTTTGCAATTGTAAATATAAATTGTACACAGTAATAAAAAAAATTGTACTTTTGTGTTGAGTAAATGTAAAATATACAAACATTATTTAAATTCTTTTATAATTTCTTCGGCTGTTTAATTGTGGGTTATATTAAGTAATGGCTTTAACTGTCTCACCTTGTTCATTAATATTTTTTAACGTTCACCAGACCTAAGCATGAATACCATCAGTCTATGAAATAAGTCCAATACGGTTCAAAAACGCAAAAGTTACAATGATTAACAGCATTAATCGCTGCTACATAGCCAAGTCCAGAACAAAAGACCAAAAGGCCGTATCATTAGCATTACATAAAAAGAAAGTTGAGGTATCCACTAAACTGAATCTGTGCAAGGCTCTTCGCTTGGTAGTCATGTCCAGTTTTGATTCTAAAGTTAGTAACACCGACAGGTCTGTGCAGATTTCTAGGAATGGAATTTTCCATTAAGAGACCCCAAATCCTCCCCTCACAGAGTTCCTATTCGTCTCTCGAAGTTGAGCCTTAAATCTAGCATTGATGATTCTTTCAGCACTGTGGCAACAAGATCAGGTTGTGGAAGGTCAGAGCCACTGGCAAAGCTAGTCCAGAGTAGGCCCTATATCAAAATTCCTTAGGGTTTTTTAAATTTTTTTTTAAAAAAAGAAATAAAAGATACTTATTTGAAAGTGTCAGAATGTTACATATGTTGGGGGCTCCATATCATTGATAACGATGGTAGCTACGCCCCTGGTCGGTGCCAGATTTGGTCGGAATGTCAGCAAATTCATTACCCGTGTGACTTGGAATCCACTGCAAGATGACATAGGAATCCAGGGCCTTTTTATACATTGGGCGCTTGGGGTGGGTGCCCAGCGGCCCGGATTAGCTGGACTTAACCAGATTTTCTGGTTGTAAAGTTCGATCCGTCAGTACCAAGGGGGCATGTAGATCTTCTGCGCCCAGGGCCCAAAATGAGCTTAAATCGGTACTGTTGGGATCCACTACCCATCAAAGCTAATATCAATAAATCAAAATGGATGTTACTATTTAAAAATTGTTGTCGACATCAGTCCTTGTTCGACATATTTATCAAAGCTACTTAACATCAACTTCTGTCCTTGCCATCAAAATGCTAAAGGTATTTAAATGTCGTTAAATGAATAACACACACATTACCTGGACATTATCTTTAATCGATTGTTAATTAGTTTATTTATTCACTGACTGCATTACCATGGGAAAACAATCAGTGAATTTGAAAATGGTCACACAAGAAAAATATCGTTAATGTATCCGCGACTACGTTCGGAACCGTGATTTAAAAAACCACATAAATGGATAATTTTCATGATATTTAGTGTCACTTAGATTAGATTACATGTATAAAATTGTTTTAAGAACATTTTGACAAAAAAAATTATTTAAATACACTATTTCGGCAAAAAAATTAACTTAGAATCATTTTTTTTCCAAATGTTTTCCTTTTGTGAAAAAGGCTTCTATTATAATAATATTTTGCCTGTATATAGCTTAGACCTCTCTACAAAGGCTCAAGTAGAATTTTCGAAATATATAACTTAGAAGTGGGTTTATCCGTATTTTATGACAACAGTGGGGAGCAATTTTAAGAAAAAAACACCGATACTTATTTAAATTGGTGGTAACTCTGAAAATAATGTGAATTTTTCAAAACTCATAGTTGAGCCTCTGTACAGAGGTCTCAGCTATATACAGGCAAAATATTATTATAATAGAAGCATTGTTCACAAAAGGAGAACATTTTGAAAAAAGATTATTCTAAGTTATATTTTGACAAAATATTGTATTTAAATAATGTATTTTTGTCAAAATGTCCTTAAAACAATTTGATACATGTATTCTAGTCTAAGTGACACTAAATATTATAACAATTATCCATTTATGCGCTTTTTTAAAATCACGGTTCCGAACGTAGTCGGATATCTTAAGTTCAAGAAAATTTTTTGATTTCAATTCTCAAAAAAAAAAAAAAAACGCAAAGAAAAGTGAAATTATCCAATTTTTATGAATGTTATTCTTTTTATGTGTGTTTTTAAATATATTTTGTTGTATCAAAAGAAAGTTGCTTAGTTTTCATCGTAGTGTGGAATTTCAAAAAATAAAAATTGTTTTGTGTATTGTAATAAAAAAAATGTCAGAACAGAAATAGATGCAGAAACAATTTTCATGTCACTTTACATTTCTGGCAGACATTTCATCTTTCCCTCCCCCCTTTACTTACTCTGATATAGAAGAAAAATAAGCACAAAATCCCAAACGCATACTTCAACAAAATGCCAAAAGTCCCTTATTCCCTTTTCACGATGTTCCGAAATCCCGAAAAAGACAGCTGTCTTTTCTCTCTAACTTTCGAAACTTTTCCAAGGCATATCAACCGCTTAGGGTGTGTCACTCATAGCTGCAAACGATTAATTTCTCAACCTCCTCCTCCCTGTTTTCACCCCCTGTTCTATCCGAAATCAGCTTCAGTATCATCTTCTGGAAATCCGATATCCAGCTACGATCGGGACTAGAATGTCAGACGATTTTGGCTCGGAGCAGAAATTTTGGACGTCACTTTCCTTACCCGTTCCATCTCTGTCCCCCACACAGTACGTCCCTCCCCCCCCCATATCCTTTTAAAGCAGATTACGTCATTAGAGTGAATGATACTGTTTCTGCAAACTTAGATAAAATTTTGGGATGGTGGGGGAGAGTTAAATGATCTGTGGATAGTTCATTAATGGCGTAAGTTCAGCTTAATTGTAATTCTTATAGTGAGCGTAATGATTGGGTGTTTAATTAATAATTTTATTCGTCGCGAGAGATGGATATGCAGTTTATTAAAAATGTCCAAGTTTTTAACTTTTGAAGAAAAAGAAAGATCGATTTAAATTATATTGTTAAAGACGAATTGTTTTTATTGAAAGCTGTTGTTTGTTTTTCATATCTTTCGCGATATCGGAATTTTTTATATAAATTCACCTGAACTGACGCAAGAATTTTTCCAGGGGGGGGGGGGCGGAAGTTCACCATTCTCGTATCATGCTCCAATACACCACCCAACATATTCTTTTGATTTTGTCGATTTTCGGGAACAAAAACAGTAAAATATTAAGTATTGAGTAAATAATTATCATTAATTAATAAAATATATTATTAATAACAAATACTTGATTAAATTTTACGTACTATATACGTAGGATTATAACAATCGAAAAAAAATCAAGGGCTTTGGGGGGGGGGGGTCTGGACTCGAGGGACCCCTCCCCCTTGTCTGCACCATTTAAATTCACCAAGACAGGAGAATTTGGATTAATAGATACATTATTATTTTCATACATAATTTTATTAAAATTTATTCACATATAACTTAGCGATTAATCGATATGCTAGTTTCTCAAAACTGCACTAATCAGAATGTTTTGAATAATAATTATCTGAGTATATACAGGGTCAACCCTAAAGTCTTGTCCTGATTATAAATATTTATTGTACGCAAACTATTATAATTAGACTTAAATGTTTGAACATATTTAACTTCTGGAATGAATTTTTTATAAGACCTTTTATCTCAGTAAATTGCAACGTGAACACTCTTATTTGCTCAGAGAATGTCATAGGTCAAGGATGGCGAACCAGTGGCACGCGACACAATATTTTGGGCACGCCACCGATCAAAATTTTTTGCATTTTATTTCAAAATAACACAATTCAATATGTAGTATTACGAACAAACGCGAGTAATCGGTCGCGGAACGTCTGGGAGCACACTCGTCTTTTATTGTCTTGCCTGTTACGTCATGGGCTACAGTTGCTTATGATGCAAAATTTGTCTACGCATAGCATAGTCAATTTCGTTCACACAACTGTATTTTAAAATTTGTGTTATATTTACGATTTTTAACTGTTATTTAACATGACTAGTTCAACAAAAGAACAAAAAGTGCAAGATAGTAAGTATAACAGAGAATTTCAAACTTGGTGAATCTAGAAATATGGCATCATTAGCAAAGGGGCAAGAAAGCGATGTGTGTCAGAACATCGTCTGTAAAATAGCATTTTGAAACAAATCACAAATCTTGTCAAAAAAGTGAGCCACAGCAAAAATAATTAATTGCTTAGAAACTATTTGGCAGATGATTCCAATTCAGCTTGCATTTTACTGAAAGATACATCTTGCAATCCTAATATAAGTTGTCATCCAATCTGCAACAACAGAAGTCACACTAATATTACTTTAGTTTGAATTACACGTATAACTAAAATATTTACAACTATACAGTACAAAAGGTATTTTTTCGTGGTAAATAAAGAGTCTTGAGTTAGCATTTAGTTGTTGTTGTTTTTCCCTCAATAATCACAAGTCAAAATTATTTGACGGCACGTCTATATATCATTAAACACTTCTAAAAAAATGGCATGTTGATTCATAAAGGTTCGCCACCCCTGGTCTAGGTGGTATTCCATTTCCCACCAAGTGCTCTTTAAGGCTGTTTTCGGTTAATGTGAAAGAATAGGACCCGAATTTGGAACATTTTTTCAGATATAAAAGAAATGAAAAATTAATGATATTCTGGCTTCACTATCCTTTAAAGAGCAGTATTTTTTATCATACTTCCCATTTTTAACTGAATTGACTCATTTTTTCTGGTATAAAATGTGTTTCGTGTTTTTTTCTCCTATATCGTAATGCTAAATGGGTTACGCTTTCACGTATTAAAACGAAAAAGAAATTAGTTATGGAATTTTTTGAAATTTTTAAAAACACTATATTGTTAACAGAGGTATGAGCTAAGATATTGCAAATTTCCATGGAAATTGAGGAATTTTTCTGTCTGAAAATGTGCTTCGCGTTTAGTTCAAGCTCTCGTACTTTTACCGAAGACAGCCTTAACATGTCTTCTGTTATGTTGCCTGTTTATTTAAACATTTCATGTCAAGGCTTTATTGTTCCTGAATTAACACAACAATGCACCAGGACGCCCTCAACAATGTTGAAATATGCTCTGAACATTAATCGGCGTGTTGGTTTTGTGAAACCAAAGCACAAATTGAGCTTTCTCTTGAGCTGACGCCTTTTCGGCACAAAATGGTGTTTTCCTTACCACCATTAGGAGCACTCCCGTCATCTAATGCAGTGATCAAATGGTGCCAGGCCGCCTAAAGATAATTAAACTATTGCCATTTTATTTATAGTGGTGCATATCTCTCGGATTTGCGCAACTTTAAACCACGAAAATCACTTTATATTCCACGTTAAGCCACTTTTATTCATTTCTGGTGTAACTATGTTTTATTCTAAAGGCATATTTAAATGTAACTAAATTAAAATTGTGAAATCAAAACAATCTAAAATATAAACAATCAACGTGTCCCACCCTCAGCGGGCCGCGGTAAAATTATCAAACGTTGACCGGTCTGCAGCGATAAAAAGGTTGCGGCGCACTGCTCTAAGGCACAGAAAAAATACTAAAACTGACCTTTCCACTGATACAAAAGTTACATTGTTATATTAAACGGTTATTTTATAATAAATTTTTATAATCAGTGCAAAATTTTTGGTTCACACCCTGTATTCTATTTAAAAAAATTCTTTCTTTTTAAAAAACTTCTTGCTTCATTAGGATATGCTTTTGTATCAATTCAGAGAGGTAAACTGCTCTAACCTTGATTCATATAAATACCCACGCTTTATTAATTTTGAATAACGGTTGATGTGTGTGTGTGCTTTTTAATCTTTCTTTTTTTCCCTATGAGAATAAAACAAAAGTAAACACAAATATCTGTCCTTTTTTTCTATTAAAAAAACTCATTAGTAAATTAGGAAACATGATTCTATATTCATATTATTACATATCGTTATACAACTAAGATAATTTTTAAAGCGATCACGTCCTTTTAACTAATGCAATATAACAAGCATTTGAATATTAACTAATTCATGCACAACTTTATTTTTTTAGTGAATGTAATTATTAAGTGTGTGGAAATATAATCCGTAAATGTTTAACTGCATTGGTTGATAGCGTTCCAGTACTGAGTGTGAATCTATACCTATTAAGAACTCTGGACCACTTAGCAAGAAATTAATTGCAATTTTTAAATGTTGTATAGCTATTTGTATTAAAAAACAGCAAAAAAAGTACTACATGCTAGAATCATCCCACCAGCCCCGATCCATGTGGGAAAAAAACATTTTTACAAAAATAGTGAAAATCGAAAGGGAATTAGCACGGTGTTCACCAGAAGGTAGTATGACTGTGATGACTTTATCGGAAGAATAACTAAGACAACTGAATAGTAAAAGGATTTTGTCCACTCATCCTTTCCCAAACTACCATCTAGCGAGGATGGTACAGGTTATACCTGTTGAGGCTGAAAATCCTCACGTTGACGTGGCGTGAGAGTTAGGAGAATAGAATTCCAGTCCACAAGTCATCCTGGTTATACTAACCCTTTTTATACAGTTTTCGTATTGCTTCTTGTGTGATAGTAATCAAGTTTACGTAAGAGTATATTCTTAATTGGGCTTAACGTTTGGCAACAATTTGTGTCGGAGTTCTTCAAACAAGGGAGTTTTTGTGGTTTTGTGGGCGTTTTATTAACATCTTATTATAAAACAACACAAGGGCTATTGGTGACAGATCTTGTAATTTTGAAACATGGTCAAGTGAACTGGCACCCCTCTCCAAACTACCACACCACGCCAATGAGAGGTCGTTTGAACCACGACAGATTTAAAGTGCATCAGCCCCTTTATACGGTGGGTGTGATTCTGTGGGAGTTAGTTCTGAGTGTCTACAAGTATTTAAGATACGTTTTCTTATTAGTTACATATTAGTTGATCTTTCTAGTAACCCCGTGAAGGCAAGGACGTCTTAAGACTCTTTGAGGCCCTGGGCCCAGAGAACTCATAAGATTTTTAAGGCCCTGGGCCCTACCTGATATCTTTAAAAGTAGACAGTAAAGACAGTATATCTTTAAAAGTAGACAGCATGCATTGTCAAATACTGGTTCAAATGGTAATTTTATACAAATAAATTTGCATGACTCACAATCTCAAAAACCTAGGCACAAACAAATCGGCTGGACCGATGGCCGTATTTCGACTCAATGAGTTGAATGATTGTTTATGGTGTTAGGCCTAGGCCTAGACATGGACAATAATGCACATAATAATGCAGTCTTACCTCTTTTGCCAGTTGACGTGCAGTTTGAAGTTCCCTGTTTTTCGGAGAATATGTACGGGAATAATATTTGACCACATTAAAATTATCCGGATCATAATCTCATTAAGACAGAGTCGAGAACGAACAAGGCTCCCACTTAGGGTGAGGCCCAGGCCCAATTAGCCCATGCCTTAAGACCAGGGGCGTAACTACCGCCGTATCAATGATACTGGGCCCCCTAGCTGCAGGGGCCCCAACATATGTAACTACAGTCCCACCAACAGGGCTCTCATATCTAAAAACGGGTGCCGAGAGAATTTTGATACAGGGCTCCCTCAGATCTAGTTACGCCTGTGCTTAAGACATCCCTGCGTGAAGGGACAGTATTCTAATAAAATAAATCATTAGCTTGATCATTTGTGTTTATGGTTTTTCCCTAGTGTTATCGGTCCATGCCCATTACTCCATTGTTAAATCGGGTTCGATTTATAACTCGATTACGGGACCCTCGGAGTTTGATAGTTGGGCTTTAGAAGGGGATGGGGACGTTACAACAGAGGGGGGGTATTTCTAATTAAAGTACATCCAAGTTACTATGTACTTAGCAAACTGGAACATGCATTAATACATAAATATTAAACGTTTTTACAATGAAATTATATTGTAAATTTATTGAATCGACTTCCGTATTAAACTGGGAACAGGATTGTTATTTGTTACATAAATGGATTTTTCGCTTGTATATATCTAAAGAAAAAGAGAGGGGGGGTGAATAGAATATCGTATACCCCTTTCTCAGACATTATCAATAACTGGACATATTTCTTTAGATCCTAGCGAAACAGAGCGGTTCCATTAGACACAAAAAATCACATCCATTTGAAATCACTTTTCTATAAATCACGTCTCTGAGTGAACTGATGCATATATGCATCATTTCCAGAATCTCTTTGTTGAACTTGCCTTTTTTTCCCCCCTCTAGTTACGTTTTTTTCGGGAAAAAATTCTTAGAATTCTTTAATAGAATTCAGACAACTGGGATATGTCCGCATCGAGTTTTATGTTCCTCGCTGGTAAACATTCGCCTAAAAACTTCGCTGCGAAAAATAAATTGCTCGAGAATGTGATATTTTTTTGAAAAGAGGAGCAAGCCTTATTGTGTCACAAAGCTTGCTTACTTATGCTTTGCAGTCGGATTTCTTTTTACATACGATTTTTTTTTCATGTTATATTATTAAGATATAATTCCTTTTTGTGTGTATTAGATCGAGCTAAAACGCCGAGAAATGCATTATAGTAGAAATAACATTCCGAGATCTGTTGTTGTTTCTTATTTAGATTTTGTTAGTTTTCGTTTGCTTAAAAAATACTGCGTTAGGGTAAGTACTGATTTTGAATGATATTTTGTAAGAGAGAGGTTTTTTTATTTATTATTTACTGCTTTTATTAATGTCGAAAGCGATATAATGGCCACTGGTGATGGATTTCATTATTTTACGAAGGTGACTTCTAAACTGGCACACATTTCTCAAGCTTCCATGCCACGCCATCGGCTGTAGTAGCCGAGTGATTGTACTCGTGGCCGAGGTTGATTTTGTCTTGCCGTGGTTTCGAGTCCTAATAACACTGAAGACCTGTTATTTAAGAGGCACCAGTCTCTCTACATATGTCGTTGAAGTCCTGCCGCTGGTATAGCGTGGAAGTTTGGAGAATGGGGTGCCAACTTAACTGTCGTCCTCGTCTTTTGTTTTAGATTGAAAATCGCTGGATCCATCGCCAATGACCATCGTGTAGTTTCAGAGTATGGCATTAATAAACAGTCAATCGGTCCACACCATGCCAACATAGGCACTTTTCACCTTAACAGTTTTAATACGCATCAAGACGATACTCAGATACTTAGTGGAAGTTAGGAGAGAGATGCAGTTAAGATGCCATCTTCGTCTCATAACCATGATTCAGAATTTATTAGATATATACCCATTAGAAGCCCCAGTGGTCGAGTGGTAGCGTATCGCGCTTCCACACCACAGGTCCGGGCTCTATTCCCTGGTTGGGCAAAGTAGACTCAGCCTTTCATCCCTACTGCAGTGTGTCGATAAATGAGTTGCAAACTTGCTTGGGGAATGAAACACTGGGGGGGGGGGGCGTTTCAAACTGACCACCTGATTGGGACATCTGCTCATGCATCTCAGCGCCCAATGGTTACGTATACTGGGATCTGCACAGTAGGCCCTGGCCCTCATGGACTGTTGCGCCACTGAGTTTGAATTTATATACATTAGACCTCGAATAGTTCTAAAAGAAAAATATTCAAAAGATAGTCTGGAAAGAAGAGAGGCTGACAGTGCCGATTTAAGCTCATTTCGGGCCCTGGGTGCAGAAGATCTACTGACCCCTTTGGCACTGGAGAATCGAAATTTATAACCAGAAAATCTGGTTAAGTCCAGTTTATTCGGACCCCTGGGCGCCCGCCCCAAGCACCTAATGCAGCGGCGCAACGATGAATACTGGGGTCCCCTGCAAAGTCAGGTTTTTTACCCCAAGCCGGATATTACAAAGGGATATTGGTCAGATTTTGGGCTCCCTAGAGTCCTGCCCCCTCCCACTGGCCTAATGGATAAACCGGCACTGGAGGCTGATGCACGTTAAAAATCCTCCCTTTGGCGTGGTGTGGAAGTTTGGAGAGTGAAGTTCCTGGGCAAATGTCGTCAGCGTCAATCGACTGTGGCTCAAAGGCCCGTCGCCAATAGCCTTTCTGTTGCTTTAGAATGTGATGCCAAGTCATCCGACAACGTTCGGAATCAGTGGCGTAACTGAGAACATTTGGGTCCCCCTGTAAAGGACCTCCCAAGATGGATTTTACAAAGGGTAAGTACTTGACGGCAGTCAGGCCTTCGGCCTGCCCCCTCCTTCCCGCGATGAGGGGGTGGTTTTGAAAAAGCGTATAAATGAATAATTTTGATATATTTATAGTGTCACCTGAATTAGAATACGTATGAACTAAAATATTATTAATATGAAAAAATTATTTAAGTGCAGATTTTTTTGTCAATAAATGTAAAAAAAGTGACATATATTCAAAACATTATCTATTTATGGAAAATGCTTCCATAATAATAATATTTTGACTGTGCAGTCTAGTTAAGACTTCTGCATAGATCCTGAACAAGGATTTTTGAAATGTATAATAATTTAAAGTGGATTTATTCATATTCCAAAGAATCGTAGTTAAAAAATTTTATCAAAAAGCACACTGATTATTATTTCAATTGATAATAACTGAAAATGATGTGATTTTTTTAAAAAAATCCTAATCCAAACTCTGTAGTAAGTCTTGCTTTATATAAGAAAAGTATATTATAGAAACATTTTCCCCACATAAGAGGAGAAGGTTTTGATTTAAATTTGATAATTTGATTTGCATTTAAATTATTCTTTAGTATAATAATATTCTTTAAACAGTTTAATATGTATATTGTAATTTAAGTGACACTTAATATCAAAAAAATATTCCTGTATATTTTTTTTACAAAAATGGTTCTAAAAATAGTCAGATGCCTTATTTTCAATCAACTAACCAACTCATTTGTATATATGTTACCGTTAAATATATTCAGTTATTTCATAAAATAACTAAATATTTCATGAAATAATTAGACAAGTCAGTTAAAGTATATAAATAGTTGAAAAAGTTTATACTTTACCTAGTTATTCTATGAAATAACTAATGATATACCGTTAAAGTGAAAAATAAACAATTTCAAAGTTATTTTACAAATTAATCATAAATAGCTAAAATCTCTCGAAAAAATACATTGTATCCCTGTTGCGGATGATTAATTGATAAATAATAAGGAAAAGCAAATGATATAGTTTATTATTGCTCATATTGCTAACATTAGTTAAACAGAAGGGGGGAGAATATGTTGCAGAGAGAAATTGTTATATTTGAATATTATAAAAAAAATACATGCCGAGAAGAAAAGTTGTTGCTTCATAAAAACATTGTGTTAAACATTTGTTTTCAAACAAAATTATAAGGGGATATTAATTTAAATTTTATGAAATACTTTGTTTACTTTTCATCATTTATTAGGGCAAGGATTGATGTGATGACACTTTGAATTGGGGTTCAAATTTGACTAAAAGCAGCTAGAACCAGTTCAAAGAACTTTCAAGAGCCGTATTTCATACTTTAACGATCAAGTAATCGTTATTTTATAGAATACCTAGTTAAATCGTAGAATTCAATAATTTTATGTACTTTAACTTGTGTGTGTTTAGTTATTTCACGAAATACCCAGTTATTCTGTGAAAAAGCGGATTTCACACTTTAACGGTAACGTTCTATAAAATCTATTGAAACAAATACACAAAAGCAAAGGGTAGCTGAATTTAAAGCCAAATACCGTTTGATCTGAAATAGAAAAATAATTTCAAGTAAAGAAAATTTAAAAATATAATTAAATGAGCTTTTAATATTCTGATGTTTATAAACTGATGTAACGGAAAAAGTATTTAATTGTTGCATAAAATGTAGCAAATGCTCGTGATACAGTAATTTTGAAGGTGGAAAAAAATTACAATTTTTGGAATGTTAAACGCTCGCTATATGTCTTTTAAATGCCGTCATTTTCTTATCTTTCCAATATATTAAAGCTTAGTCCCACCGCTTGAAACCCCAAGTTAATGAAAACTGACTGATTTAGGAAACTCCTAGCTTAAAATGATCAACAAAGAGAAAAAAAAAAAAGGGAGTACAATTTCTATCTGCCTAGCTAAATGCATTTCACCACTTAAAGCTCTTAATCTAATTTATTATATTTTCGGAAACCCGTTGCATGGACTTGACAGTTGTGATGAATGTCTGCAAGCTTCCGCCAGGGGGCGCCGTGTTCATTTGCAATGACTTTTTTTATTTTTTTATTATTATTATTATTATTTCTTTTTTAAAACTCATTCTCTCCTTGTGTAACATAATATTAATGTTTCCTAAATTGCCACGGTGAGATGCCTGCAATAAATTTACTTTTTATTGCATGGTTTGTTTCCGTTCCGTTTAAATTACCGTTTGCTGAAAATTTTCTTTTTGTTTCAGAGACGACAATCGCGCGAGAAGAAAAATAAAATATGCAGAAGCGTAGAAAATGCATTCCTCGAATTGTTTGCATTTTCTTTTGAATAAATTATTCATTATTAATTTTACGATTGTCTCACATTTTAACTAAAAGCGTGTCTGATTTGTTTGTTAAGAGAATAAATAATTTCGTAGAGAATAAATAATTTCGTTATTCTTTAGTATTGATTTCGTTGCTGGTTAATTTTTAATATCACCTTTTTAAAATTGTTTTTCATTCTCTTTTGTTTTACTGTCGTAACTATGAGATTTGTTCACTAGAGAAAAGATCTTTTTTGTTTATATGAATAGTTTTTAACCTTTTTATGAAAAAAAAATTCTGCGCTGTGATTAGTCGTTGGTAATATTGGAACGAACAATTATTTCGTATTTCAAGGAATTAGCTGTTCCATTTTATGTTGAATCAACAGATAAATTCTTGAAAACATTCTATCAATATTAGCAAAATAATGCTACAAAAGGCATATTATTTATTTAAAATTTGTCAGTAGAAACAGTGAAATATTCACTTTTGCTGTATTTTTTTTAAAAATATCGTTGACGAATTTGAATAATATATTGTTTAATTAATTCTTCTTGATTCTCTGCCTCAAAAAGCAATGCTATTTTGTTTTATATACATGTCATATTAATCAAATTTTTATCATAGTGTCCAAGTTTTTACACTGTTTTTTAAAGTTCTGTTATTGCTGTAATGTTTAACTTTGAATTCTAAAATACAGTGTTATCTTACACTAACATATTTCTTCAAAGTAAGGCAATTATTTTGTCAATTAATAGATATAAATACCCGAAAAATTAACGGTTTTGGGTCTGGTCCTTCATATCTACCATGTCATCCCAACAGTAGCGCACACAAAATTTTTTCAAGGGGAGAGTCCAGGGTCGAAAATCCATCATTTTGGTATCGTGCTCCAATATGATTTTGTTGATTTTCGAGAATAAAAACAATACAAAATTAATTATTGAATAAATAATTATTAATTAAAAAAATTAATTATTAATAATACGTAATTAAATTTTACGTAATATATACATTGGATTATAAACAACCGAAAAAAAATTAAGGGCTCTGGGGGGTGTCCGGACCCCTAGGACACCCCCCTTGTGTGCGCCACTACATCCCAACTATTATAAATCTGTTGAGACTCAATTTTTTTTTTGTTAGCGTATTATCGACGTAGAACAGAGGGGTTCCAAACACACACAATACTTTCTAACATAGACCCCTTTTAAAAGAATAATTTTCTTCGTACACTCCTTGCATTTTTATTTGTAGTATTCGACTTAAATTATAATCTTGATATTAATATAATGGCATAGACAAACTTAATAGTAACAATTTAACTTGAAAATATTAGCAAAAAATTAGGTAAAAAAAGTGGCTAATTAGATTTGTTCCATTTATTTATTTTTCATATTTCACGTTAGATGGCGTGGATCATACCTTCCTGCGCAAAAATTGATTATCTGTATAAATATTTAAAAGGGTTAATATTATTATTCAATAATTACAATCTTTAAAAGTAAAACAAACAGAAATTTTAATTCTCATCTACCCCCTGTAGGTTTCTGAAACACTATATATTAGTTGTCTTCAAACTGTGTTCCATGGAATCTTGGGACTTCACGACGCAATCCAGGGTTCCACGAGTCAAAATCAAAAATTGGAAAGAAAATTATTAATGTGTATAAAGTGGATTCCTATTCTCTATTGTAGTGCTCCCCAACTTTTTTATCGCCGCGGACCGGTCAAGGTTTGATAATTTTACCGCGACCCACTGAGGAGGAAAGACGTTGATTGTTTATATTTTAGGTTGTTTTGATTTAATCATTTTAATTTAATTGCATTTGAACGTGCATTCAGAATAAAATACAGCTACAACAAAAAACGAATATACTGTAGAACGTCGTTTATCCGAACGTTTATTATCCGGAGCGTCAAATATCCGAACCTACTGCTTCTCAAGAGAATCAGAGACCTTGCAGTGAAAGGTGTAAAATGGTACAGCGAAAAATAAGTGATTATTTTCCACAATAAAAGTTAAATTGTGACATTTTGCACCTATTTTGCTTTTTCTTCTAGCATGTTTCCCGCATGTGATGATTTTCAATATTCGTATAGTGTCCGGTTTCATATGCTGCATGGATCGCATTCGATTTTCGGTTATCCGAACAATCGCGTATCCGAATGGTGTCCGGTCGCAATTGATTCGGATAAACGACGTTCTACTGTAAAGTGATTTAACGAGGAATATAAAGTGACTTCCAAGCATAAAAAGTCGCGCAAACCTGAGAGAAATACATCACAGTAAATAAAATGGAAATAATTTAATGTTTTTTGTGCATTTGATCCATGGACCGTTGACCACTGCTCTATGGAGTTTGTATAACCACAAGAATTTTTAAAGGAGTGTTTCCCAGTGCGGGAAAGACTGCTTTAGATACTCATTCTACTTAGATTATACTTTAAATACTATTTTTAGATATGTTCTTAAAGTATAATGGGGCTCCCCGCCCCCAAACACCGTATTGCTATAAGGGTTCCATCAGTTGAAAAAGTTTGAAAACCATTTCTAAAGAGCAGGGGTACTCAACCTTTTTTTCTGCCGGGCCGCATACATATCTTAGCTATTTCGCGCGGGCCGCATACATAAGATGGCTATTTCGCGCGGGCCGCAACATGAGAAGTCCCCCCCCCCCCCCCCCGCCGCCCAAATGCTTTAAAGTATCCGACTACGTGCGGAGCCGTGATTTTAAAAAAGCGCATAAATGGATAATTTTCACGATATTTAGTGTCACTTAGATTAGAATACATGTATAAAATTAGTTTAAGGACATTTTGACAAAAAAATGATTTAAATACAATATTTTGGCAAAAAATTAACTTAGAATAATTTTTTTTCAAAATGTTCTCCTTTTGTTAAAAATGCTTCTATTGTATTAATATTTTGCCTGTATATAGTTGACTTCTTTACAGAGGCTCAACTAGGACTTTTGAAAAATTCACATTATTTTCAGAGTTACTACCAATTTAAATAATTATCGGCGTTTTTTTCTTAAAATTGCTTCCCTCTGTTGTGCCGTAAAATATGGATAAACCCACTTCTAAGTTATATATTTCAAAAATTCTAGTTGAGCCTCTGTAGAGAGGTCTGAACTATATACAGGCAAAACATTATTATAATAGAAGCATTTTTCACAAAAGAACAACATTTTGAAAAAAATTATTCCAAGTTAATTTTTTACCGAAATATTGTATTTAAATAATTTT
>BMAV01026153.1:0-20921 GCA_019973955.1 Trichonephila inaurata madagascariensis | reverse complement strand
CAAAGTTAATACAGTCAGTAGAGCAACGTCATGAAATTCCATTTTGGTTAAAAACTGATTTTTGACGCCATCTTTTGTCATTGTTGTCACAATAACAGTGTTACAATAATGCAAACAAATCAAAGTTGGCGCCCAAAACTGGTAATTAAAACTGGTTGTAATTATTAGATAATTGCTATATTGGACCGAATTGTGAATCTAAACCATTCTCGAATCCACTTGAACCCCCACAAAAAATTTCATCAAAATCGGTCCAGCCGTTTAGGAGGAATTTAGATACACACGCACAGAAGATTTTTATATTTAAAGATATATATATAGTAATATTAAATAAAAGTGACGAAGTACTAAAACCTATAGTGCTAAAACAGTAAGAAATTGGAATTCACCAGACAAAACAAATGTAGATACAAAAATGTCTTTGGACTAAACTGGATACCTATTATGATTTCTAAAGCTGTGGCTCAATTAGGCCAGTGAATTAGAGTTAGCAATGCTTTATGGATCCAACCTTCCCCGTACAGCAGAAACTTTCGACATAATAGGAATATATATATATATATATATATATATATATATATATATATAATAATATAACACACAAATTTCATTATTGATTATTTATTGTATGGAACTGGCTTCTTACTCATGAATACTTCGACGTAATTTGTTTTCAATTGATAAAATGTAAGCAGAGTTCTTTATCTTTACATAATACAAATAACCAAGGTAGTTGAATAGCCATGTTTGCTAACTCATGACTGACATTGGTTTGGTAGTGGGTTTATGAGTTCTAATGTCACTAAAGATCGTGGATACAGAGGAACTTTTGAACTTAAACCTATCGCGAGGATCAAAATCCTCATGTTGGCGTGGAGGTGATGTATGGACAGTGGGGTGCTAGAGCTCAGGTTTCGTCTTCGTCGCTTGATCGTGGCTCAATCATTAATGTTATTATTTAGTTTAATTATTTAATAATAATAAAAAATTGGTTGAGACTTATACAAAAAAAGGAATTAATTTTTGTGTTTTGTTTATTTTCAAATGAATAATTGACTTCAATATATAAGGAAGTCTTTTCCGCACAGTAATACTAAACCAAAATTTCCATTGCATAGTGTGCCTAAATAATATTGTTTCTCTTTCTTGTATCTTTAAAGATCGAAGTTAATGCCTTAGTATAATCTGGGCTTTTCTAATTTAAACATATGCAGCGACTTAATTAATGTTGATGTATCTGTCTTTGCGTTCCGATAATTTAATTTTACGTAATTGAAAACTCAATTGAAACTAAGAATTTGACATTCAAATGAAAAGATTTGATGTCTCGGAACTTATACAATTAGAAAGCCAGTTGCTTTCATTGAGTACGTATCTTGTAACCTTTGTCATTCTTTGTATTACCGTGCTAAATTGTGAAGTATTCTATTCATTCATTAAGAAATCCTTCTTCTTAAAATTTATTTAAACAAAATCTTGTGTACCTTAATAATTCGAAAATGTATGTATTTAATTGCTATTTATTCCTTCTGTATTTGAACTCACGGCTTAATGTATCCGACTACGTTCGGAACCGTGATTTTAGAAAAGCGCATAAAAGGATAATTTTCATGATATTTAGTGTCACTCAGATTAGAATACATGCACAAAATTGTTTTAAGGACATTTTGACAAAAAAAATGTTATTTAAATACAATAATTTGGCAAAAATTTAACTTAGAATAATCTTTTTTCAAAATGTTCTCCTTTTGTGAAAAATGCTTCTATTATAGTAATATTTTGCCTGTATATCTCTCAGACCTCTCTACAGAGGCTCAACTAGAATTTTTGAAAAATTCTCATTATTTTCAGTTACCAACAATTGAAATAATTATTGGCGTTTCTTATTAAAATTTCTCCCCTCTGCTGTCGTAAAATTTGGATTAGCCCACTTCTAAGTTATGTATTTCAAAAAGTCTAGAGAGCTCTGAGCTATATACAGGCAAAATATTATTATAATAGAAGCATTTTTCTCAAAAGGAGAACATTTTGAAAAAAGATTATTCTGTTAAATTTTTGCCAAAATATTGTAATAATAACTTTTCTGGTTAAAATGTCCTTAAAAAAATTATATACATGTATTCTAATCTAAGTGACACTAAATATCATGAAAAGTATCCTTTTATGCGCTTTTGCAAAATCACGGTTCCAAACGTAGTCGGATACCTTAATTGTCCAATGAACAATATACGTCATCGGAATGAATAGCAAAAGAGCAGTTGCTACAGAATGCTTCTCTAGAATTACAGATTGACTTACTCCTAGTTCTGAAAATACTTTTGATTTTAATGATTCAAGTGTAAAATTTAGAAAAGGTATTCATAAATATTTTTAATTTTTAAAAAGATGTAATTCCAGAGAGGAAATATTCAAAAACTTTGCTCTTGCGAATGAGCTTCATAACATCCAAGTTCATGTAGTGTTCCATGTTTAAAGAAGAAATATAAGTATCATGGAATTGAAATTATGTTTACAAATGTTATATGTTTGCCACACATCGAGTTAAAAAATTAAATATCAAATTCTGCATAACATATTGAATTATAAGGTTTTGGAGGAAACTGTTTGAAAATATTTTGTAATTTTTGCCTTTACACAGGTAATTGTAAAATATCCAATTCTATTCATCATTCAAATTCAAACTCTTAAAATAATGAATGAATTTAAATAAATTTAAATAAGATATTTAAATCTTTGTTCAAAAGCTCACATTTGTATACATATCATTATTTTAAATACATTTGTATATCTTTTGGTAAAATATAGTAAATTATAAAACTTTCTACCTAATAACAACATTATTTATACAAAAGAAACAACTAAACTGTTTCAGAAAATCTATATTATAGCTGGTATAATCTCAAAACACTTATTATTTTATTGATTTATATACTGTGAAAGAATGTTTTAAGCACGTATGAAAAAAATGCGTAGGTTTCTTAAGGGCCTATCACACGCACATGCATTCGGAGAAGCTTTTCTTTCAATTAGCCATTTGGAGCAACTTTTACTCAGTTTCCATAGCAACGTCGGCGAACAACTTCTTGCTAGTGAGCTGAAAAAATTGTTCGAAATTAAAATTGCTCCAAATTTCTCCCAAAACGGTTTTTCATCTTCTACGCGAAAACAAGATGGCATCCTAGTCTTCGTCAAGTGTTGTATCAGAAATGTACGTATTAAAATGGAACGAAATGATGGAAAGCGCTTTGATTGATGAATTTGAAAAATTTCCATACCTATGGAATCCTAAAATCCTAGCGCACAACGGCGATAGCAGTGAGTAATTTTTCGATGTCGCGATAGAGCGCGGCTGACTTCAGATCATGTCGTTTTATTACGGCAACCCTTCAGACTCAGCTGCTTCAAAAAATTGGCCGAAGCGGTAGCTCAAAAAATGCGTGTGTAATAGTCATCTTACTCGTTAAAATTCTTTGAAACGTTTGAAATGGAACGACATACATAGCAAATACTTCCTCTACTGCTTCGAACAGTAAATTTACGAGTGAATGAAATTAAATATCGCATTTCAAATTTTTAACTCTTTTATTGGTAAAAAATCAAATCTATACCAAGGTATATATGTAGCTTTCTGACTATAATGAATTAAAATGGCTATTTTAAGGGAATTTAGAATTAATGAATTTAATCCTCCATATGAAATAAAAATATTAATTATGTTACATTTTCTTAGTAGAATTCTGTTCTTATTTATTATATTTATATTTTCAATATTGAGTAAAAATTATTGACCTTTAGGAAGAGAGCGTACATATTCTTACATTACGTTACAATTATTTCTCGTAACATTGACTCTTATATGTTCTTAATTTTCGTTGAACTTTTTAAATAAAATTTGAATTATATTTTTCATATTAGATTTCATTTTTAATAGCATTAATTTAGAATCAAAACTTAAGTATTCAAAAAGTTGTTTAAAATAAATAAAAAGGAATGATATACAAGCAATCTTAAAATGAGTTTGATATTTATATAATTCTGATATTTCTCAAACTTCTGTAATTTTTATTATTTCTCATATTTATCCTGATGAGATACTAAAAAATGAATATCATTTTCAAATATAATGAAGCTATAAACAGAACTTGTAAGTAGTAATAGAAAAATAATTCTAATTTACTTTTCATGCTAATTGGTATGATAGGACAGATAAAAAATGATGCATTAATATGTAAATGAATCTGTTATGCTCCATAACATAGAAAAATATGTTTACTTACTGAACTATTATGTTATTAATACCTTTACATTACATATTTAGTTCGATAATGAAAATAATTACAGTACATTTTACAAAATTAGTTTAGGAAATTTTCTTTGGGAGACAAGGTACAATTTATGCAAACATTTTTAATTTATGAATTTTCAAAATTTTTCGGTTGCCTCGTATGTGTGTATACTATGTAAAACAGATTTTGGGTTCAAAATTTTATACAAAGGTAGCCATTTAATTTTTGAAGGAAAAAACTTAAAATTTGTGAAGTGATTTTAAAAAAATGCTACTCCTCCTACACACAAAAACTTACGTACACGCATGAAATTTGGTTTGGCCACGGTAGCCGAGTGGTATAGGTATCGGACCGTGGCTTACCTTGTCACGAGTTCGAGCCCAGTACCACTAAAGACCCGCCGTGTAGGGCAGCGATGCACGTTAAATCTGTCGAGAGCTGAAACGTCCTCCCGTTGGCGTGGTGTGGTAGTTAGGAGAGGTGGGGGGTGCCAGCTCAGGTGTCGTCCACGTCACTTGAACATGGTTCAAAATTACGTGGTCCGTCGCCAAAAGCCCTCGTGTTGCTGAACAGTGTGCCGTTAATATTCACTCAATCAATCAATCAATCGATGAAATTTGATTTACAAGTACGTTAAACTATATATAACAAAAGTTGGAATGGGTTTTGTGGTAACATGATTGATATTCGCACAATACTTTTTATGAATGCCTATTGAAAATTCCTTAAAAAATGTATAAATTCAGAGTTAAATTATTTTTTAAAAAAATAAGTATTGCTTTTATTCAAAAATGCACAATTTTTGTTACATGTACTATTAACAATAGATAAAAAGTACTCAAAGTATTAAGCACAATAGAAAAAAAGCCTTAGCATTTTAAATGAAGTCAAACTAGTTATTTTATCTTTCTGAGATAAGTCAGTTTAAAGTTTTGATTTGCCATAGAGATGTGAATAAAAACAAGCGTAAAAGCTATCATAATTCTGCGTTTTTTAAGTTGAGAGCTTTTAAATTTTGT
This sequence comes from Trichonephila inaurata madagascariensis, assembly GCA_019973955.1. Classification (NCBI taxonomy): domain Eukaryota; kingdom Metazoa; phylum Arthropoda; class Arachnida; order Araneae; family Nephilidae; genus Trichonephila; species Trichonephila inaurata. Next base: position 15,616 of record BMAV01026153.1, on the reverse strand, counting down.
GAGGTTATAGAAAAATATATAAAGAATAATTTAGGTTAAAAAAAATTAGATACGATTTTTTGTCCGATTTTTGTCAATTGAATCGTACTGTGTCCCCTTAAGATTAAAAAAAAAGTTTCATGGTTTGAAGTTGATACTTTAGAAAATAGTGAGATATATTTTCGATTAAATTTACAATTAAAAAAACAATGCATATTGTACTTTGAAAGAATATTTTCATTTCTCTTGTCAAATCCAAATCATAAAATTGAATTAAAAGAGGATTTTTGAATTCTATCGGCAAAATATATTGATAAAATTGAAATACAATGTTAAGGAAACGAGCAAAAACAAAAAAAATTCCATTGACGAAAATCGGTAAAAAAAATCTAATTTTATTAGCCTAAATTATTCTTTATATACTTTTCTATAATCTCACAAAATTTGAAATCTCTACATTTAAAAAAGGCAAAGTTATGATAACTTTTATGTTCGCTTTTATTCACATCCCAAAGGCCAATTGCATAAAAGGCATAATCGTCGATATCCAAAAGCAACTTAAAAGCCTAAAATATAAAAACATCTCAATAGATTTTGCATTTGTTCGAGGACACACGGGCGTTCTTGGGAATGAGCGAGCCGATTGGCTTGCAAAGGCTGCAACCAAGCACAAAATTGACATTGACATTAATATTCCTAAATCGTTTTACAAGAGGATCACGAAAGAAAAAATGGGGTGAAGTCTTGAAACCAAGAATATCTCATTTCTAATAAAGGGAGCATAAAGAAATTTTTTCCAACAATTAATAAGAGACTGTCATGCCATAATTTTTACATTAACTACAAAATAACCCAATTTCTCACTGGTCATGGTAATTTCAAAAGCTACTTGAACAAATTTAATTTAGTTCCGTCATCTTCCTGTGACTGTAATATTGGAGGCGAAGAAAATGTAGAACATGTGCTCCTTCTGTGTTCCAAGTTTGCCAGAGAAAGAAAGATCCTAAGACTGGCTATCAAGGGACTTAATATAAATTGGCCTACGAATTTTCACCAACTACTTTCCACCAGTCTTGAGTCTTGATTCTGGTCTTTTATGGCGCAAGAGCCAGTTTTAGCTATACTGCGCCAAACATTCATAGGTCTGTGGTCTGGACGGGAAAAGAAGAAAAGAAATTGGATGACAAGATGGAGGATCGAAAATAGAGAAGGATCACTGGGGTACCCCGGGGTCGTGACACCCGTGTTTAACAAAGATAGTAAACCCCTTGGGAAAAGGAAAAGATCACTAGGGTACCTCGGGATTGTCACACCCGTACCCACCTAAAGAAGGTGAGCCTCCTGAGGGGTTCTTTCCACCAGAAATGCTTTCAAAAATTTCTGTGAATTTGTTGTAAATATTTGTATTTCTTCTTAACCTCAATATTTTTTTTTATTTTTTCCCCCTGAATGTATGCTTAATACTTATTTCTGTAAGCCCATGTGGTACTTTGTAGTGCACGGGGATTTTATAATTGTTTTCAATAAAAAAAAGCAAATTAAAACCTTAACTGACTTATCTCAGAAAGATAAAATAAATAGTTTGTTTTCATTTAAAATTCTAAAACTTTTTTTTCCATTGTGTCAAATGCTTTAATATTCTTTCTAACTATTGTTAATAATACAAGTAACAAAAGTTGGTATGCATTTTTGAATCAAAGTAAAACTTTTTTGGAAAAAATAATTTAAGTTAGAATTTATACCTTTTTTAATTAATTTTCAAAAAATACATTTAAAAAAAGAAGTATCGTAGTAATAACAAACATGTTATCTTAAAAACCGTACCAACTTCTATTATACATAGTTAGACGTACTTGTAAGTCAAATTTCATATATCTACGTCAATTTTTGAAGGAGGGGAGCAGAACTTTAAAATCACTTCATAAATTCTAAGTTTTTGCCTAAAAAATTGAATTATGAGCTTTTTATGAATTTTGAGCACAAAATCTGTCTTACGTAATACATACACATACGGGGCAGTAAAAAAAATTGAAAATTATTGAATTAAAAAATTTTGCGTAAATCCAGGGGCGTAGCTACCGCCGCCGCTTCAGCCTTGTTAATGATACGGGGTCCCCAAAGTACAGAGACCCCAAAATGCGTAAACAAAAAATCGTTAAATATTTAGGGGATCCCAAAGAGAACCCTCAAAGAATTTTGATAGAGGATCCCCTTATGACTAGCGACGCCAGTGTCTAAATCGTACCATGTCCCCTCAAATCTAAATAGCAATTCTTATTATGTTGTAGAATCCAAAATTTATATTGAATAACTCGTAGGAATTCTTGCGTCAGCCTTCAGTTTTTAAGCTCTAATTTTCATTCGATCGAATTTACAAAAAAAAAAAAAGATGTGTAGCATTAAACTTTCAGAATAATTTTATCGAATATATGTTAATGTTATTATATCCACATGCGAAATTTATAGTTTTTCTTAAACTATATTTTTCTCTAGATCTCTTCTCTTATTTTCCTAGAAATAATATAAAAATAATCTATGATTTTCAAGTTTTGCTCTCTTTCTCTTGCATTGTAATACTATTAATATTTTAACATATTCAGAGAGTTAAATATTTTAAACATTGAAAATAGTTATACATTTTTAACACGCTTTTATTAGCTTCCCATATATGTAACGGAATCTTTGAATTCGATTTTTACCTACTTTAAAAAGTCAGATTAATTCGAAATTTTGCACACTTGTCAAGGAAGGACGACAATACAATTATTTAATAGTTTTGTTTCATTGTCCTGATCAGGATTAACGATTTCTTATTTCCAAACGATTTCTTATTTCTTATTAGCATTTTCTTATTTCTTGGCGACTAATTCCATATCATATTTCCAGATTCGGCAACTGAATTATTAAGTTACAAACCTAAAGCGAAAACACTCTTGGTAGATACAAATATAACAAACAACCCATATTGCTCAACTGTTGTGTTATGAGTGCTCTATCCATCCTAACAAAGTACGATTCTTACCTTTGCACTGCTATCAGTAAAACTATTCCTTCGGAATAGTTTTACTGATAGGAATGCAAATAACCTTGTGGCAGTTTTTGTGGATGATTTACTTATTTCATAGAAAAATTCGCTTATTTTTGTGCCTTTCTTCCCCCTCCCCCAATACACCGCATATCTGTGCCCGTGTGAAAACAAGGCCCTGGGGATTGAATCGCGTTACTTTTAATCAGCAGTTAAGGGGTTAATGCGAAAAAAGAAAATATGCGTCAGCAATTTCTTACAATAATATAAGCAAATGCCAAGTTTTCTCAAAATGGTAATTTAAAAAAAAAAATTGCATGTGTAAAAAAACACTCATTTTATCAAAACAACTGAGATTTGATTCAGAGGTCACCGGATTAAAAAAAAAAATTCTCACAAACACCGATTTAGAACGTGTACTTTTATGTTTAATGCGGATGAAAGTTTCAAAGAGAATATTGAGCTTTTTTTAGTGTAAAACATCATTGACTATACACCTTCCTTCAGTTGGCTGACCCTGCATTTTGCATACGGGGTCGTACTGAAGCACTTTTAGAATGCTAATGAGTATTTAACGAAAAAATTAATGTCATTGTGGTAAAAAAGTGGGGTGCTTTGTACTACATTTTTACTCTAACTCTGATATTTATGCGATTGGAATTGTATTGATTAAATTGAGAGTTTTAAGGCATAAGGGGTCTCAGGGGTGTTACAAATCTCTAGAGGTCTAAAAATATAAACAATTTTTAGGTATAATTCTTTTAAATTTAAATTAAATAATTCGAATCTCTTACACATTATTTATAAAGAAATGGGGCTTCAGAAAAGTATAAAATGTTTAAAATATAATCATAATTTTAAAAATTATAAGCATATGAAAATAAGAAACTTTTCTATAAGACATATTTATTAAGTTTTACGACGCTCATGCTATTTTCTAAAATAGTAGCTTTAATTATACTAGCTATATAAGTTGATTAATAAAGTTAAATGTATTCTCATTACACTGTAGCTATTTTTATATAAATAGAATAATAACTTCTATATTTTAATAAATAAAAAAATTGCAATGTTTTACAAATATTTTGAAATACAAAAGATACATAATACTAAAATTAGGTAGGGCTTAAAGAGAATGATGCATTTTATAATTCTATAAAATTTTATACATTAGAGGCTTCTATTTTAGAAAATAACGTGCGCAACGCAAAAAATACTTAATATTTATCATAGAATTTTCATATATATGCTTATGATTTTTAAAATTATTATTATATTTTAAACATTTTATATTTTTCCGAAGCCCCATTCTTTTATAAATAATGTGTAAAAGTTTCGAATTTAAAAGAAATTTTACCTGTTTTGTTTATATTTTCAGACCTCTAGAAAAATTGAACACCCCTGAAACCCCATAAACATTTATTTTGACTGCTTTGTGCAGTGTTTTCCTTGCATGTAATGTACAAGTGTGGGTGAGCGAGGTGGGGGTGACGATCGCAGCGCCAACATCTGCATTTTGGAATAGTATTAGTAAGAAACTATAATAATTGATATAGAGCACCCCACGCTTTTACCACTATGACATTAATTTTCATGTTAATCATTTTATTCTTAAATTATTTTTTTTTTTACTTTTTAGTTCGATTAACTATAAAAGCGTGTTTTTTTCTGAGTTTTTTTAAACTATAATTTATTTTTGGAATAATTTTTTTTTCCTTTTCTTCCAGAACTATGTAAGATATACAAGCAGTTCACTTTCCTTTTTATTTTATGCTGAATTAATCATTTTTCTTTTTGTTTTGTGTTACCTGAAACATAAAAAAATAGGCCCTTCATAAGGAGTATCTTTAAGAACCCGACAAAAATCGTTCAGAAAACAAATTTCTTCCACTTACCCCATCAGTAAGATTGTTTCGAATGGTGAATGAGTCCTGAGAGAAATATATGAATAGGAGAGACACAAGAAAGAAGATATCTAAAGCCTCAGGTTTGTTGTTTATCGTTCAGATATTAAACTCTCTTATGAAAGATATCGAGATATTACCTCTGGAGATTACCTATTCTCAAGAGGGCTAGATGTTTTTCTATAAAGGAAGCATTTTATTTTCGTAAGAAATGAGGACCCCACGAAAATAATGTAAAAGTATACCTTTCAGGATTTTAAAAGCCTTTGGGAGTTTTCCATTTTTTATTTTTATCTGTGGAACTTCTCAATAAATTTTTGCAAATATCTCTCAATTTGCTTTTTCTACTGTGAAAGGCAAAGTAAAAGTTTTGAATAAAATGCTGAAGTTTATTAAAATGGAAGTGTTAAACTATTGAAAAAAGTCGAAGAAAATTTGATGTCCTTTTCTTAACAGCAACAGAAAAAAATGTTATTCAATAATAAAAGAAAAAAAATGCCACAATATCTTACTGTGTTTTCTTTATTTTTTCTTTTGTTACATTGCTTCTTTTTAAGGTATCCGACTACGTTCGGGGAAGTGTGATTTTAAAAAAGCGCATAAATGGATAATTTTCATGATATTTAGTGTCACTTAGATTAGAATACATGTATAAAATTGTTTTAAGGACATTATGACAAAAAAATTATTTAAATACAATATTTTGGCAAAAAATTAACTTAGAATAACCTTTTTTCCAAATGTTCTCCTTTTATAAAAAATGCTTCTATTGTATTAATATTTTGCCTGTATATAGCTGAGACCTCTGTACAGAGGTCTCAGCTATATACAGGCAAAATATTTGGAAAAAAGGTTATTCTAAGTTAATTTTTTGCCAAAATATTGTATTTAAATAATTTTTTTGTCATAATGTCCTTATAAAACAATTGTACACATGTATTCTAATCTAAGTGACACTAAATATCAAATATTATCCATTTACGCGCTTTTGCAAAATCACGGTTCCGAACGTAGTCGGATACCTTAAACTGCAATGCATTACTGTAGCTTGTAAAACTGTAGTTTGCTAATGTATTACTAAAACTATTTAGGTAGAAGTTGTACTGTGTTTTTATATTTATATATTTCTTTTCCCTTTAATTGAGATTATAATAATTTTATATGTGATTGCATATGCTTTATAAAGAGTTATGGTAATTCAAATAAAAATAATAAAGTAATTTCAAATAATATGTGGTTAAGAAGATGACTTCCAACATAGTTTACCATTCTTCTACGTGGATAATAATAGACATAGTGACCTTCTGATCCGTGAATGATTACCTTAATGTCTAACAATATATCTTAATATATGTGTTTCTTATTAAGATCACTGCTGCCTATTCGTCCTTAACAGACATCTGCTTCAATGCATTTAATGACCTTCTAAATTTATATATATATCTCTCTCATTAGCTCTTACAACCAGAAAACCTCACATAAGAATATGGAATATATTGAATTCGGAGCAGAAAGAGATGTGGAAGAATATTAAGTCATGATTGTTACAGGAATTATACGGTAGAAAAGAACGTAAATAATAATTTTAAAATGTATTAAGGATTTGTATATTTACCTTCATCCTCCTTAAGATCTAATTGTAGTTTAGTGCACAGCATAAAATAATATATGAATTCTGTATATTTAACTATAAAAATATATTACTACTCATTTACTTTTACAATTTTTATTCTAAAAAATCTTGCATTAAATTTTAAATAACATTGACATTTTATTTTAAATTATTAGGAATATTTTGATGTGGAATTTATAATAAACATTGAATTTTGGAAAAAAGAGGGTTTTATCTAGAAAGAACATTATAGAAATTGTCACATCTGTCATGTGGAGGGGACATAGGTGGTGTCGCCATCTATCGTGTAGAAGTCCAACCTGTCTTAGCCTCTGGCAGCTTTTCCATCAGTTGTATCATTTTTGGTGAATTTATCACCTGCCCCCCGTCAAACCAAAAAGTACTGCAGTGCTTCTCAAACTTTTAATATGCGTGACCCGCTATTCAATCATCATTTTCATCGCGCCCCCTCCATACAATAACAATGTATTGAATTCAATATTACTATACTTTAACACTAAAGCTACAATAGGACTTTAACCTCTTATGTGCCACCGACGTATATAAACGTCTTGTTCAGTCAAAGTATTAATTTTCTGGACGTATATATACGTCTTTGCGAATTACGATCTTTTCTATCCAGTGCTACCATACAGTTTTTCCGAAGGCTTTGAAATGCAATAAAATGATATTGACAGTGTTTGCGAAGGATTTACTTGTTTCAGAGGATTTGCTAATTTTTTCCTTTTCTCCTCCTCCTCCCCCTAAAAAAACCCATCACAATACGCTCATCTACATGGAAAACAGTGGCATTGGGGAGCGAATCGCGTAACTTTTAATTGGCAGTTAAAGAATTAATTATAAACCGTACAAAAAATTATCAAGGCAAATGTTAATACAAACCCATGGGGTCACTGATAATTATTAAATTTGTTCTTAACTTAGTACTGTTAAATTAATTATAAAATACATTGTACAGTACTGTTACATTTATAAGTGTATTATATCAGTGTTAACGTGTGTATTTTATTATATCAGAAAGTATATTTCGTTTGTTTACTTTCAGTAAATTAATTTTTTACATAATCTTTTGTTTTCGATTTTTTAATTTGCTCGCGCCCCCCTTGTAGAGATATCAAGCCCCCAAGGGGGACGTGCCCCACAGTTGGGAAACGCTTGAGAAGTACTGTCTTTTTATATATTTCCATAACTTAATTCATGCATATTTTATACATATGCGATTTTGGGACGTAAAAAATACCTTTTTTTTCAATCGTTTGAAAAAATAACTTTTATTATGTTTTATTAGATCGCGTATATCATGCAACAGGGTTATTAAATGAAACATATAAAACAATAAGTTATTTTTTAGAAATACATACTGCTTATAGTATGAAGCAGATATATCGCCTAGCTATCGGAAATTGCATCCACTAAATAGGAATTTATCTCTAGCAATAAGAGGATGGAAGACAATATTGTACCTGTCGTAAATAACTTTAGTTCATTAAAGGTCAGACATCATTTCTCGTTAGCTTGATGGGTATTCGAACACAAATCTTTAATCTTATTTTATAGCCCATAAAGTTTTGCGGTTAATAATAAAAGGATGAAAATAACATATCTTGATGGGAAAAGAAGGAACTGATAAAATATAAAGAAATGCAGTAGGAAATGCAAGTTACTTAAAATGTATGTGAATATTTTTAAATCTATCCACCATGTAGTTCCCTCGCATTTTACAGAATTTACTAAAAAAAAAAAAGATAAGCATGATATTTTTTTTCTTTTATTCTTGAGGTAATGCTTATGAAGTTGAAATTTCACATCAAAGTCAAGTGCTTCTTTTCTTCAATTCCCATTCTGTCCGTTGCATTTCGAAAAAAAAAAAAAAAATTTTATACTGAAACATCATATTTATTGCTCATAAGATTTTAAAACACATATCTCAAGAAAAATTTTTCTTTTGATAATTTACATTTTTGTTGTATTTTTTAAAAAAATAATATAAAAAGCAAATCTCATAAACGAAAACTGCTACATAAATACCATGCTTTTAAATATCCGATCATATACACTAGTGCAGAGCCGAAAAAGATTGTATAGTTATATTTTTCGCGTATTTTGCATATTTAAAAATTGAAACATGCCCCTATGTGTTTTTTTCGCACAGCAACACTCTCCTTCTGGGAAAAGAGTTTTACAGGCAAAGTTCACTTTCTAGCCAGAATTTGAAAAATCAAACTATGGCAATCTTAGCAGATGGGCCCAGAGTTACCATAATTGTGACTTTATAGCCCCTGGCAACAAAAGCGAAAATATGATAAAACCAAGGAACCATTGAGAAGTCTCCAGGTTTGACTGTTCCGTAAATTTCTAGATGCCATATAAGAGAATATATTTTTCAGCAACCTGCATCCTTGGTTTCTGCTGCAAACGGCCACAAGACTTTAAGGACCCACTGATTTAAAGAGCACGTACTCCATGTGTACTCGGAGGGTATTTGGTGACATCGGGCACCAAACCGAGGTTCTCGGGTCAGGAGTCCGATACTCTAACGACTAGGTGCTCCACGACCTCCATACAAATGATGTTAAGCGGAATATTCAACCTGGTAATCTTTTACCACCACATTTCAAAACAAGCGGCGGTCTTTTCTCACCAGTAATGTCTTTTTCATAATACATCAAAAACAAATTAAAACTCAATGAGAACTACCATTTATTAACATTTTTATGTGTATACTGTGTATTGTTTTTAATAGAGCCTTCTTGGCGAGATTTGAGCCGGCGAAACGGAAAAGAATATAAAAAAACCACCTTGCTTTTGATGCTCTACTAATATAAATAGATACTGCTATTTTCTAGTACATTGTTTGAACGCACTGTTCAACATATTCGTTGAATTGAATTAATTTTTTATACAAAATTCCAAAATTTAGTGTTTTGATTATCTAAATAATATATTACCATAATTTGTTACATATATTCATTAAAAAGAAATAATAGTTCATTTCAAACGCAATGTAATTAAATCTACAGTTATTCATATATTTTTTAAAAAATGTATAACGAAGCTATATTTAATTAATAAATAAACATTCATAAGTATAAAATTATATATAAATGCTGAAAATATGGTTTATATGCAAACAGCTATTTTTTTAAGCAAACATGTTTAAAAAAGTTATATGTGAACTTTATAATAAAGAATAAATCTATACAATTTTTCTTAATTTCCTTCATATACTCTTTGTCTGTTTTATTGAACAGTTTGATAATTGAATGAATCCAAAAAGTTAAGTTAAAAAAAATGCATCACTTATCAAATTAGAAATCTTTATTAAATGAGCAAAATGTTTAATATGAACGTACAAACAACACTGATGTACAAAAGTAAAGTAGCAAACACAATTTAAGACTATTTACCAATTCGCCTGAAATGTGCTCTGAAAGTTCATAAATTTAGTATTCATACTATAAAAAAAAAAATTAATTAATGGTTCTAACTACTGATAAAGAATGAAAGATAATAACAAAACAAAGTGTACTAAGATGACTTCTGTGGGAAGTTTAATATGACATATGAGGAAGAGAGACAGAAATGTAATTTTTACATTGACCTTTCATGCTGTTTATGAATTTTGGAAGCAATAAATCTCATTCTTCCAATATCAATCTCCTTGCTTCATAGTTCTGGAACTGCTTTGGGAGGAAGATATTGAACTGCTACTCCTCTGCCAAATGTATTTCAGATATTCTATGGTATTTAGATCTGAAGATCTAGTTGCCCAGTTCATCCGCTGAATATTCTCAGTCTGGAGTTATTCGTTGACCAGCGGGCACCCGTGTGGATGAGGATTATCTTCATTAAAAATGAACTGTGTGTCAATTGCTTCTCTGAACAATGTTTTAAAATTTTATTCCTATAGTTCAGTGTGGTAAACATGTATTTCTGAAAGTTATGCATATATTTGCGTCCATTCAACTTCACGCCGGATCAGACCACAACACTGTCATCTCCATATTACCCCACTTTAATTATATTAGAAGAATGGTACTGAGTTACTGGCTCTCTCCATACGTGAACTCGTCGAAAATTAATGTTCAGACTGAGTCTCGACTTCAAAGTGAAAATAACACAGATCACTATCGTTTCCAAAAATGTTGTTGTCTGCACCTTGTCTGGTGGGCACTTCTGTGATTTGAAGTGGGATGAAAACTACTGGTTGCTTTATATTAAACTTTCTCTCTCTCTCTCTCTCTCCACACATTAAGCCTTCACTAAATAGTAGAAAAACCAGATGTTATATCAATAAACGATAAGGAAAGAAAGATACATCCTTTAAGGTATCAACGTTCGGAACTGTGATTTTGCAAAAGCGTATAAATGGATAATATTTATGATATTTAGTACCACTTAGATTAGAAAATGTATATAAAATTGTTTTAAGAATAGAATTACAATAAAAAATTATTTAAGTACAATATTTTGACCAAAAATGAACATAGAATGACCCATTTTCAAAATATTCTCCTTTTGTGAAAAATGCTTCTATTATAATAATATTTTGCCTGTATATAGCTCAGACCTCTGAACAGAGACTCAACTAGAATTTTTGAAATATATAACTTAAAAGTGGGTTTATCCATGTTTTACGACAACAGAAGGGAGGAATTTTAAGAAAAAAACGCCGATAATTATTTCAATTGGACTGTAACTCTGGAAATAATGTGAATTTTTCAAAACTTATAGTTGAGCCTCTGTACAGAGGTCTGAACTATATACAGGCAAAATATTATTATAATAGAAGCCTTTTTCACAAAAGGAGAACATTTTGAAAAAAGGTTTTCTAAATTAATTTTTTGCCGAAATATTGTATTTAAATAGTTTTTTTCAAAATGTCTTTAAAACAATTGTATATACATTTTCTAATCTAAGTGACACTAAATATCATAAATATTATCCATTTATACGCTTTTGCAAATTCACGGTTCCGAACGTAGTCGGATACCTTAAGAAGTGTTATGAAGGTACAAGGCTCGCATGAAAATGAAGAATTTTTATTTCCCCATATTGCATTAATACTTTTTGTTTATTTCTTATTTTAAAAAATATTCTTAAAAGGTGCATAATATAAGTTGAATTATGATGAAATAATCGTTATATTTCGGTGCTTATTTTTATGTTAATAAATATCTTTCAGTGATGTAAAATTAATATAACTGTAAATCTGTATTCTTGCTTTCTATTCCCTAACTCTGCCTGCATTGCCATGGGAATCGAATTTTTACTACTGTGCGACACACTTAATCATATTGGTATATTGGTTTGGTACACCACAGCTATAAGGTTGCCGACTTCTGATCTAAAAGATATGTGTTCAGTGTATCATAGTAAGCAATATTTTATCTTTAATTTTTTAAAAATTAATTGATCCATGAGCAAAATGTTACATATAAGCCACAAAAAAAAAAAAAAAATGGTCATTCAAAAATTTATACACTAAAACTCACGTTTCAAATACACGCACACTCACGCACTCTCTGTGTGTGTTACATATAAAATATTTGTATTTGTATATGCAATATGGCTCATTTTTCGTAGATTCATTTTTTGTTTAAATGCTTTTAAAAAACATTTTAACGTTTGGTATTTTAATTCTAAAAACAAAACATAATCAAAATAATCTTTTCTATTAATTTCAATTGCGTATTTATATTTTAATGTCTATAAAAATTGCTAGTATTATTTTTCTTTTTTCTTGCTACATGTTTACTTCAAAACATATTTTTGTGAATAAGTAATATAATAATTTCAGTTGCCTGTTCATTTTGCTTCTTCATAAGAAATATATTATAACTTATATTTAAGTTCCTGAGATAAGACTTCTCTGACAAAGTTTTTCCTCTTCTGATTCTTTAAAATGTTTCCTAGATTAAATAATTTTTTTTAAATATCTTAAGAAAAATAATGTAAAAACCTTCAAAACTTACAAAACTAAAAGGATTCTGAATAAAGAAGGCTTGTTATAATAAATGAGACGATTTAAGTGATTAAAAGTATAATTACATAAATTTTAAGAAAGGAAATATATAAATTTAAGTAAATGAAAATTTTTAAACTGATAATCTTAAGAAATTTCTTAATATTTCATTGAACATTTAACTTCAAAATGTATCCTTGACAAAGAGAGAGAAAAGCGTCCGCCAGTAATTCATAATCTAAGAATAAGTAATAAAAAAAATAAGGTCAATTCCTACTTAGGTTAACAAAGAAAATTTTGTTTTAGTTACTCTTAATTAAATAATTACAATTATTATAAAAATGTATATGACACACATGACAGAATCACATATGTCAAAATCATTATATTAAGTGGCAAAATAGAAATAGAACTTTCCTTGCAATTTTCCATTTTCCTTTCTATATATGGTGTTGGACTATTATTTTTGTTTTTTACTATTTACTCATTGATTAAATTTAATAAATGAATAAATAGAAAATTTGAACAGGATATATATATATAGAAATAAATAAATATAAGGAAAGTGTCAACTAATGGTAGGCATTGAATAAAATGCATGGAATCTTTTTCCATGGTTAAAGAATAAAAATAAAATGATATTTCACATTTTGCATGTTTGCAACAGTATAATGTAATTGATTCAGAAATTCGACACTGTCCATTACATAGTATGTTTGTGAAAAATCTAACAACATTTTCTGCATGAATGCATATATAAGAAAAGAAAGATAGACACTAACCCGAGTATCATATTTTCTATCTTTCTGATAAATGAATCTCTTACGGAATGATGCTTTTCCTACTCGATATAGCCTTACATTTAGAGAAAATATGGACAGTCTTCCTTTGGCATGTCTTTGTTATTTTCTATGCGGAGATGCCCTTTCGAATAATCTAATTCGATTTTTCTTCCAAATAAATAAGAGGAACGCGTTACATATCCAATTTGATGACAGAACAGACTAACAACAGAAAACAGATTGCATACATGATAAAATAAACTGTCTTTTTTTCTGATTAATGGATGAAAAAGCTTGGATATATATCGAAATTTTTTCCCAATTATAGACATAGCTTTCCAGGAAAATGATAAAAAATAAACAAGTTCAATATTGTTCTAACACACATTTTAACCCTTTTAGAGGTCAGTGTATTTTTACAGAAATTGTTCCAAAATAATGTATCATTTTTTTTTATAACTAAGCATAATTTCTATAAGAATGCAAAAATAGAAGAATTTTATTTTAGTTTTCAATTTTAAAATTTTTATACTATTTTATTATTATGGAACACAAAAACCACTAAATGTCTTCATAAGTACAATCTGCATGCCATGAAGATTGTTTCATATATCTTAAGGTATCCGACTACGTTCGGAACCATGATTTTAAAAAAGCGCATAAATGTATAATTTTCATGACCAAAACAGACGTAATAATATGAACAAAAATTTATCCTTGCTGTGTGTCACTTTGATTAGAATACATGTATAAAATTGTTTTAAGGACATTATGACAAAAAAAATTATTTAAATACAATATTTTGGCAAAAAATTAACTTAGAATAACCTTTTTTCCAAATGTTCTTCTTTTGTAAAAAATGCTTCTATTGTATTAATTTTTTGCCTGTACATCGCTCAGACTTCTGTACAGAGGCTCAACTACGATTTTTGAAAAATTCACATTATTTTCAGAGTTACAACCATTTGAAATAATTATCGGCGTATTTTCTTAAAATTTCTCCCTTCTGTTTTCGTTAAACAGGGATAAACCGACTTCCGAGTTATGCATTTCAAACATTCTAGTTGAGCCTCTGTACAGAGGTCTGAGCTATATACAGGCAAAATATTAATACAATAGAAGCATTTTTTACAAAAGGAGAACATTTGGAAAAAGATTTATTCTAAGTTCATTTTTTGTCAAAATATTGTACTTAAATAATTTTTTATTGTAATACTATTCTTACCCAATTTTATGTACATTGTCTAATCTAAGTGACTCTAAATATCATAAATATTATCCATTTACACGCTTTTGCAAAATCACGGTTCTGAACGTAGTCGGATACCTTAAAAGAATTTCTCTCATACTTTAAAAAAAATTTTATATTCATACCTATTGTTCAAATGGTTGAGGATTTTTTTGTGTGTGCATATTTAAGTTTACACACATTTTGAAGCGTGGTGTAATACTAAGTCCTAAATTACAATGGAGGCATAGATAATATCGGCTTTTTTCAATTATCTTCCCTCTTCCATTCCTTCTCAAGCAACAAATTATACATTGCCTTACTAATCCATGTTATTTATGGAATATTTTCACGAATTTTGAATTCTCCTGTCTTCAAAGAAAAATTTCCGCCTTCACCACAGAGAAAATCCCGGATGAGAAGTATTTCAGTACTTTTGACAATCTACCTCTCTCTTTAAAACATGAACACCGATAATTTCACTAGAAGAATTCAAAAGATTGTAAAAAGCAAATACCAGTGCCCGTACAGAGTACGGACATACCAGTTTTGGCTAGATTTCGGTAGGACATACAGTGTATGGGCAAACCAGTTAAGGGGTTAATCTCATAAATGATTAAAGAACGCTTGAAGGGAATTCAGAACAGGGCAATTTTAATGAAATCAATCCCCTTGAGTGACAATAAGGGAAAATGTCATATTAAAACAAATGTAATCCCTTCTTCTATGAAATACAAGGTGTGACACAAACAAAGACGAGACAAAGTTTGTAGCTTGAAAAAAGAGTGAAGTTGCAACAGTTTTGGTGATGTCATCTCACGCACCTCCTCTATCCATGTGGCCAGTTTCATTTTAATCTACCCCGCCAGTTGGGAGTACTGGGTCATTTAGTGAACTGCAACTGCATTCTGCCGGGAAAATGTACAATCAACTTCAAGTTTTTTGCTTAGGAATTCAGCCTCGAAAACATTTCAAATATTAACCGAGGCTTATGAAGATGAAACTTTGTCTAATGCACATGTATTTGAATGGGTAAGTGGCTTTCAAAGGGACGGGTCAGTGTGGAAGATGATGAACCTGCTGGGCTTCCATGGTCAGTG
>BMAV01026151.1:0-10071 GCA_019973955.1 Trichonephila inaurata madagascariensis | reverse complement strand
AATTGTCCACGTCTCCGTCTGGTCAATTTGCCCACCTTCCCATTAGGGGTCCTTTTCCCATAGACTCGGGAACATTATCAACGGTCGTATTAGTTGCAGTGTGACCTTTACGATGTAGACAAAATAGCTTTCGCAGCAAAAGCGTGCCTTTTTGAAATTTTCTTTAGATTGTTGGCTACATGGCGATGTGTTCGGTGGCTAATTTATTTCTTTAATTTTCATTTGCGTTGAATTATTATTAATTTTAGTCAGAATGTCTAAATCAAATGCACAAAGAGGAAAAGAGTTTCGTGAAAGAAAAAAAATAAAACTTGCATTATGTCCAGTCGAAAAAAGGACAAAAAAAAAAACAGAAAAATACTGCAAATTCATCAAGTGCTACTGCCAAATCTCGATCAGCGTACATGAGGGAATATCAAGCACGGAAAAAAACATTGCAAAATACTCTCTTAATGCCGAGTTTAATGACAAACAGAAAAATAGTGCAAATTCATCAAGTGCTACTGCCAAATCTCCATCAGAATACACATGAGAGAATATCCAGCATGGAAAAAAGTATTGCAAAATACTCTCTTAATACCGAGTTTAAGGGATAGGAATGCTATTGAGATTCTTCTAATGACAGCACAGATTAATATGGACTTTGGGAATCACCCTGTGCCGTCAACTACAGAAACCTAAACAAGTCTAGTGCATGTTGGAACAGATGGATGTGAATCGACATAAATTCTATCTTACGTTACAAAAACTATGATTTCCATAAAAATGCGTGGCCACGGTAACCTAGTCAACAAGGTATCAGATAGTGGCTGGAGTGTCATGAGTTCGAGCCGAGTACCACTTAAGACCCACCGTGTAGGGGAGCGATGCACGTTAAAACTGTTGAGAGCTCAAACGTCCTCCCGTTGGTGTGGTGTGGTAGTTAAGAGAGGGGGAAATGCCAGCTCAAGGGACGTCCTCGTCACTTAACCATGGTTCAAAATTCAGAAGTCCGTCGCCAAAAGCTCTCGTGTAACTGAACAGTGCGTTGTTAATATTCACTCACCCATAAAAATGCTCACAAAGATTTTCAAAAGCTATTTGTTGATAATCCTTTCGGTCACGGGTGTTCGATGTGTGATAGATTATGGTTTAGAGATGATTTGAGGACGCCGGTTGCTGAGCAGAAAAATATTTCGTCGAAAATTAATTTTGAAGACATTAAAGAATGTTACAATTGCAATCAAAGTTTAAATAGGAAAAGTATACCAAAATTATCAAAATATAAAACTTTTGTATACCCAGAAATTCCGTCATATCTTCCTACTTTGGATTTGGCATCAGAAAGACTCAATTCGCCACGAATACTTTTCATGCAAATCAGGAGATTGAGACATGTACACGGTCAGTTTGGAATATTAGAGCAAATAATCAATCTTCCAACGTCGCCAAAGAAGTTTCACTTTTATCGCGTGGCATTTCACGCAACATTTTTCTTCAATTGATATAACACTTTTGCATGCCTGAATATTAGAAACTGGATAAAACTTCAATAGAAAAATGTAAACAAACAAATTAGGGTATTCGACCACGTCCTCAGTATAGATAAAAAAAAAAGCTTTTTAATAATAAAAAGAAGCTATTTTAAAAAGGAAAATAATAACTAAAAAATGTGATACAAATAAAGCAGGATATTTCTGAAGAACTACATTACTGTATAATTTAAAAAAACAAATGTTCGAAATTCTACTACACACACAAATATTCTTAATATATATATATATATATATATATCAGCTTTATTTTATAATTATTTTGTTAATTTCGGATAAACAATTTGTAATTCGATGATTATTGTTGTATTAATTACTCTTCTAATTAATAAAGCCCCTTTTATTTGCTAAATGAACACTTTAAACTCTTGACAATATTATTTTATTATTTCATTTAAAACAGGTTAGGGATTTGATCAAAATCATTTACTTTCCTTAGGGAAATAAATCTTACACAGTTCTGATTTCTTGCGTGAATTGAATTTTTCCCTTTGGGAAATTTTGGGTAAAATCCTAATTTAATCATTTCCTTGCGACATGTTTATCTATTGAAAAAGTTACAGCGATAATTACATTTAAAAGGAAAAATATTAGGTATTTGTGTGTGCTGTTCTCTGAATATCAATAAGCCAGTACATGTTTACACACACCCAGTTTTGTTTTTACATGATTTTCATTTAACGCGATCGACCCAAATGCTAAGGTATTTTTCTAAATTTGGCTTTTATTTTTGTACCGGCGACTTTCGAGACCAGGAAAGCAATGTGATTTCCATTTGTGAGAATTCCCCGAATTTTACAACTTTAATATGGAATTTTATTTGCATTGCATTTGCAGATTGGTGTTCAAAGTGAAAAATACATTTCATGTTCTTTCCACACATTGTACTACCACCTCTTGAAGAACACCAATATCAAGATTCGATCTCTCGACACCAAACACGACGATTAAGGTACATGTATGATCAAGAAAACTAGGAACAATACACAACTTGGAGAAAAACATTAATTTACCTATTTTTGTTTTCATCATTTAAAATATAACATGTTTATCTTTCTTTTTCAAATTATAATTTCTCTCGTATAACGGATGCACAATCCTTATGAACAAAATGTTGTTCATTATATTATTTTTTTGTGATTTTTAGGACAGAACCAATCTCCATATTTTTTCATGGATGCCAGTAACGAAGTAGGAGGTCCAATTTTTCCGTCGCCATTAACTCCATCCATTTTAAAGTTCGCTTTTAAATTTTGATTTCTTTTTTAAGTTGGACTAATTTGCCTCGGTATATTTGATGAATCACTCCAATTTTAAGAGATAAATTTAATTATTAATTAAGTAAAAATAAGAAAAGACGAACCCCCATTGCTGCGTGTTTGTTTCCAGTTTCAGTCATTTCAGTTGTAGATGGCGCTGCCATAATACAACAAGCCATGGTTAAACCAGTGTTTGCGCTTCATAGATGAAATAAAAATAAATATAACAAAAATAAGTCAAATATATTTTTTATCAATTACTAAGCTATCTATATTTGAAACAATTTTGGTCGCACACTATCATTTTTCGTTTTATTCGAACAAGTAGATTTCCCATTAAAGTTCAGTATTTTAGTACCAAAACATATTGAAAGTGTGTTGGCGGTTGACAAGAGCGACATCTACATCAATAAATGCTAATGACTGCTGTCGGGATAATCACAGCCTTTATCATAGCCGCACCACCAGCTTACAAGTGCGCCCAACAGACCAGTTCCGATTAAAGCGCATTTCGGGCCCTGGGCGCAGAAGATCTACAGGTCCTCTTGCAATTGGAGGATTTTAATTTATAACCAGAAAGTATAGTAAAGTCCAGTTTATCCGGGCGCTTCTGGGTTAATCCGGCCCCCGAAAGCCCAATGATAAACCGGCATTGCAACAAACTGATACAGTAGCTGCATCACTTTTTTCGCAGAAATTATTTTTACTTTCCTTAGTACCTCCGAAATCATTTATCACTAAAAATTCCCAACACAGTGCAGAGACTGCATAATAACACATTAATTTTGCGTTTGCCATGCT
This sequence comes from Trichonephila inaurata madagascariensis, assembly GCA_019973955.1. Taxonomy (NCBI): domain Eukaryota; kingdom Metazoa; phylum Arthropoda; class Arachnida; order Araneae; family Nephilidae; genus Trichonephila; species Trichonephila inaurata. The sequence goes on along the minus strand of BMAV01026151.1, from coordinate 6,479 downwards.
CTACTCTAACTGACGTTCTTTCGCGGCAAAAACTATTTTTTTTTTAATTTGGGGCATCACAAGACAATTATCTAAAAGTGGAATATCTATCTTAATGTTGAATGATACATCAACAACTTAAAAATAAATAATTATACCTAATTCGATTCAATATGTATACAGCATTATAACACAAGGATACTAAATTTACTAATGATACACAGTTAAATTCACAAGAAAAGTACCTTACATAATAGTCAAAATGCACATAAATTGAAATTTTTAGATCTATTACTCAACTGAGAAGGCAAAGCACAAAGGTAGGTTAAAGAACTACAATTTTAGTTTTCATTAGCACCACTCTGATTTATTTATTAGTGCCATAAAAAACCTAGAACTCTACCAAGAGGCTGTAGTTACTTATCGGCCGAAAAACTTGCTAAACTGGCTCCCAATTTTTCTTAGTCTCTGCCTAGAAACACTGGCCAATACCAAGATTTTTGACTTGACTAAAGCGTGAGCTACATGAACGTCACTGTGGACGGTTACGATGGCAAAGGGGTAACCCACGTTATTCTGTAACCGATCCCACCATACAGCCGAAAACTGCCACATCACCAAGGTGTCTGAAATGCGGGAAGAAAAACATCAAACGCGTCACGTCAAATTCAAAAAGAGTAGAAAAAGATTTTGCATCAATCCGTGAAACATACGGACACATGGCAAATTACTCAGGTTGCCTCAAATTTCCAAGCCTTAAAGGCACGCAGTAAACACAACACATACACCAACACAGTTAACAGTATTGTTAGACCAGGAATCACATACCCACAAGCCACCAGTACTTCTAACCCAAGAACAGTCAACAGATGGCACCACATCACAAGGAAACTCCTACAAACTGGAAAATGTAAAACCAGGCCAATCAATCAAGTCCCTCATCCCCCATAACTGTTAATAATACAATAGCGGAACGATGGACCTCAACTTCATTACTCGTGACACCTGAACAAACAATTTCGCCTTCAATGCCTTTGCTAGTACCGAAAATTAGCAGGATGCAGCAAGTCTTCCCCACCCCCTCAACCTAAAAATTCAAAGAAATTGCTACGGAAAAAAGAATTAAGCGCCCTATTTGAGGCTTTAATTGAACATTTACGATGATTAGTCGTTCTTTGACGGCCTGAGTTTGTGTTCATGGAATGCAAACGGCTTTCTTAGTAAAATAGTAATCAAACTATTTGTAGAGAAGTACCTCGACATTATACTAGTGCAAGAAACAAACTGAGACCATCTCACAACATCAGAATTGCCAATTACCTGTTATGAAATGATCGTGTGGTGTAAGACATGCTCAAGGTGGTGCCAATTTATTTTAATTAAAAATTCATTAAGCCATTTCTCAATCCGGCCAACACCTTAACTTCAGTACTCTAAAGCTAAATTATAGTTACAATTAACCCACCAAATTTCAGCCCCAATCACTAGTATTTATATCCCCAAGCTCTTCAATAGGCTGTTCACACTAGATTTGGAAAATATTCTTACAGATCAACAGTACTGTGTGATTTTTTGGCGATTTTAATGCCACACACAATGCGTGTGGAACTGCTCCCACACAACCCACTCGTGGAATTCCAACTAAAAACTCTTTAATGACATTTTAGATATTGAAATTGCTTTCCCAGATACTCCCTGACCTCGATTCGGGCATAATTCCTCAAATACTTTAGGACTTTGCACTAATAAACAACTTTCAATATCCGTATACAACTTTTCAATTCCGAACTTTCTTCAGATCATAACCCAGTAATTCTTAACTTTTCTTTTAATTCCAATATTCATAAGGATAACTCCCCAGAGCAGTTACCACCTGTTGGCTAAACTTTCCTGAATACATTAATAAAAATATTCAAATTTTGGACTACATAAATATTAAAACCCAGAAATTTTGGAAAATAAAATCAATTGTTCACTGAAGCTGTCGCCCGCACACGCACTCCCAAACAATCACAAACAAGAATACAGCACATACACTCCTACATCACATCCAAAATCTTCTAAGACTAAAATAAAGCGAAAAACACATCAAACACACTAAATCCAATACACAAAACAAATTATAGACTACAGAAAAAGATTAAAAGAGAACTTAAAAAATTCTCAGATCAAACCTGGAAAATAAAATTAGAAGCAATGAAATATACACAACTCCTTATGGCACATCAAAAAATTTTTCCAAATGTGCCCATATTCCATCACTCTAATGGCACTGCCATTACAGACGAGCAAAAGCCAAATGTACTTCAAAGGAAACTTCTCTTCCAGAATAACCTCACTGATAACCCAAGACCAGAAAAATCCTTATTACTAATATTGATGCACTTGTAACTAATACTCTTGAAAAATTTCTTCGCTAACCCAAATCATTCATATTACCTCTACGGACCTGGAAGAAGTTATGGAACTATGCTAGAATTTAAAAACAATAAATCTCCAGGTTCACACAAAATGATTAAAAAATTACGTACCTCAAAAGCTTTCCTAATTCTCACCTACTTAATAAACAAGATTCTAAAATTAAGACATTTTCAAAAAACTGGAAAAGCAATAATCTTCCCAATCAAAACCTGGAAAAATAATCCTTTAAATAGTTTTCGTCCACTTTTCTTCTATCCTCCTTAGCAAAAATAGCAGAACACACTCTCTATTCCCACAGGATTAATACCTTTATTTCTGATACAAATTTTATTAAATAAATCAATTTGGTTTGGCTACAGAACGACTCTCTACTTGCCATCCACCACTAGACTGACTGAGAAAAATTACTTCTGGATTTCAGAGGAACAGTTCCACTGAGCTGTCTTTCTGACATCCAAAGGCGTTCGATCGGGTCTGATCAGTGCGCTTCACCTACAAAACTCAATAATTCTATGTACCCCTCTCCTGCTTTAATTCACATAATTAACTCTACTTTGCACAACAGGATCGTATCAAGTGCGAAAGTTAAAGATACTCTTTTCTCAAATTTACATAATGTGAATATCGGGGCCCCACAAGGTAGTTTACTTGAGCCAACAATTTTCAACATTTATATAAATGACATACCTCAACATATTCCACAGACCAGTTTTATATCTATGCAGAGATGATACCTGCATAGCTACGACACACAAAAAACCTGTAAAATATATCACTAAAGTACTAAATAATCACCTACAGCTACTAGAAACATACTTTAACACATGGAAAATAGCACTACTGCTGTGACAAAACAGTAGCAGTACCTTTGGCATAAGGAAAGTGTCCTGCAACGCAGCCAACACTATACCCACACCACTACAATGGTCTCAAAACACAGCTTACCTAGGACTTTTACCGAATAACAAACTCACTTGGAAACAGCATTATTATATATGCGCGAAATAAATTCCGAATGCTCTAAGATTAATATACCTTAATTTTGCTTGGAATTCCACAACGACTACTGAAAATAAAGTACTTCTACACAGCCGTTTTGCGGCCCATTATGAGTTATGGTTGTCCTGTGGGGAGCCGCCAATACTAATATCAAAATGCTTGAAATTTCCCAAAATAAAACTATTCGTATGATTGTTAATGCAAATATGTACATGAGAAATTCAGATATATACAAAGCCTAAAATTCCGTTTTAAAACTTTTATTAAGAAAACCTCGCAACTAAATTTTTGATTCCTTACCACTTACAAACCACTTACCACTTACTTAAAATTGTCACATTTTAAATCTGAAAATATGTGTAACCTCATGATAACACAAATGCAAGGAGACTCCTCCTTGACTCCCGCCGTAATCCGCCGTAACATTAAATACCTTCATTTGCCTGTTAAGTAAATGACTTAAATTTTAATATTATTACTTTAAAATTTTCTTAAAATTACATTTGCTACTTTAATTAATCGGTATACCCACACAGGCAATCTTCCCATTCAATTATTCTTCCTCTCACTAACTTCAGGGCAGCCAATCTAGAGCCAAATCACTCTAACCCTCAACCAATTACAAGACAAGCTCTCTACCACATTCAAGGATGACTTTTACCAACTCAAAATTTCTGTTTCTCCTGCGTTTGCCACGCCCTCTCCACAAAAATTAACGACCCCTATCAGGGCTGTTTCCTACCACCAAGGACGCTACTTCTCCAGGCACCGCTAACTCCTTTGATATAGTTGGAGGCTCGCTTTGCGAGCCATGTACCCAGTGACATCCAGCACAAGAGAGGCCAGTTGAAGAAGATAAATTTTTTCGAAAATTGAATAATATTTCTTTTTCTCGAAAATTAAATATTTTTCTCGTTATTTCTATGCTAAAACCGCTTGTGGTTCGTTTCTGAGGTGTATTCAGATTTATTAGACCAACGTTTCGAAACTGTTACACCATTTTTTGTTAGCTTTTAACACAAATCATTATCAGATCCTTCTGTTAAACTTGATTCAATAATTGCTGTAATTGTTTCCTACCAACTATGGTAATTTTTCAAACTACCGCCAGTGACAGCTAATAGCTTATTCTTTGGTTATAATAAGTTGGATGAAAAACACAGAATTATAATAACTCGGTTTTTTTAGTTTTACTTCTGCTTGTTAAAGCTCAAAGACAAATATACCCGGAGAAAATTTAACTTAAGCATAATTAACAAATAATTGAAATGAACTCATTAACATTATAAACTAGTGAACCCAAGCGGTTTCACCCCTCAGTTTTGCTAGGTAGCATAGTGGGTCAATAAAAGGCCAGTACCTCTTATACTTAATGTTTTTCGACTAATGTACCAATATATTGTGGGAGCCTGTATTTTGTTCGTCCTGCTCCCTACCGAATGACTTTTGTAATAGCATGCCATTTTAAAAATTTACATCGTGTTACCTTGTACTGTCATTAAAGCAGCCCGCAATATCGTGCCATCCGCTTTAAATACTGTATTTTTTCTACTTAGTACTTGCAGAATATCTTTAGTGTCCAATAAAAAGTTTTGCTGCTCCAGAGTAGATTTAATCGAAAGTCTTAGATGCCAGAGCTGGCTTTCATTGCTAGGATTACAGCTTGCCATATTTTTGCGTTTATTTTCACGTTTTTTTACATCAGAATCTCACAAAAATATGTTCTACTGGGATAAATAAAGTGATTGAGGGGTGTTTTCATAATTTGGGGACAGTTATAGAGACACCAGTGTATACATTGAGAGCATTGTGCTTGGGCGTCATTATCCTGTTAAAAAATGAATAAAGCCAATATCCATGGCGGATATTTGTACTTTCTTTAAAATATTTAGAAATAGAACCTCATGATTCACAGCATCAGCAACAATATCAATTAGCTAATTCTGTGGCCGATTTACACCCCACTCAAGAACACTTTTATCTCCATGTTTTATTGATCCAACTAGATTCTTGAATTAAGTTTCAGAAAATTCAAAATTGACAGCAAATTGATTAGGATGGAAGACGATTCAACATTTTTGGTTCCGATGGGCTTATAATAGCTTGTAAATCAAAAAATAAGGAGTTTAATCCCATGAATTTATGTGGAACAAGAACTTCCTTCATTTCCATGTTTCAGCATGGAAGTGAAGGTGTTCTCAGGGTGTAAATTGGCCTCAGAATTAGGTAATTTTTTATTTTTCATGGTGTTATGAATCATGAGCTCTATTTAATTATTTTAAAGAGAAATTTTAAATTATCCGCCCGAAATTTGGATATTAGAGACTACTTAATTTTTTAACAGGGTATTGACGCCAAGTGCACTGCTCTCATTGTACGCCACTGGTGTCTCTATAACTGTCCCTAAATTATGAAAACACCTCCTCAATCACTTTATTTAGCCTAGTAGAACATATTTAGTGCGATTCTGATGTAAAAAAAAGAAAACGTGACAAATAAACACAAAATGTTAAGTAAAAACAATAGTCACAGAAGAATTGTGGAAAATCGATTGCAGAAATTACAAAAAAACTGATTAAATGTGTACCAAGAGGCTTAAAAAATGTTGTGGACACTAAAAGATATCCTACTAAGTACTAAATTAAGAAAGAAATACAATATTTAAAGCTTAGTTGAGATTTTTGTTAAGTGTACGAAGACTTTTGTGGCGTAATTTTTTAGTACCTTTTTGATAATTAATTTTTTAAAAAAATAGTTATACTTTTTTAAAAAATTATGTTATTCCATTAAGAATACATTGCAGATATCATAAAAAAATTACAGTTACAATATATTAATTTTTATTTGTCGAAAACATTAAGTTTTATAAGAAAATGCAAGTGTATGAACACTTTTGTGGCCCACTGTATGTATGTGTATCGACGTTTGGTATGTATATATACTGAATCATACATGAGATTTTTATCCTGAAAATCCCTCAGGAACGGAAAAGCTAAATTAACGCGAATGAAACCACGGGGTATCCACTTGTAAAAAAATAGTAATGAGATTTATATAAATGGATTTTGACAAAGATTTTG
>BMAV01026149.1:0-21541 GCA_019973955.1 Trichonephila inaurata madagascariensis | reverse complement strand
AGAAATCCATAGATATAAGGAGCTAGAAATATGTCTCGAAGAGAACGTTACCCGCCATCTATTATATCTACTTAATATTTATTTTTGATATTAAGGAAGACAGTGGAAGTGTCTAAAAACAGAAAGTTATTCCAGAAGCGAATAAGACGCAAGGTAGGGAGTCACGTTGTCTTGTTTCTTTATATAATGGAATTGTACAAATTCATCCGAATGCCAAATGGGCATGAATGGTTGTATATTATCCGACAAGAGTGTCATGTAAACGTTACTTTCCACTGTCGCCTTAAAATGTTTCGTGTTCCCAAATTACGCCGATTACTTGCATTCTGTTTCATCACAGAACCTGTACCAGATAAGAAAAATCCCCTGTGTTTCATTTATGGATTCATGAGGTGGTATTCATACATGTTATGCCAATCTCCTTGATAAAACTGGAAACAAAATTCGTTGTACCAGACAATGCGTTTTGAATCATCAACAATAAAATGGCGGTGCTGTTGTGCCCAAGCTAGATACAATGTTTTTCTGTCGTGGAATCCACAATGGTATACGAATAGATTTTCGAATTCGAAAGCTCATGTTTACCGGTTTGCACTCTTAACACTAGATAATACACCAATAATGAAATCTGTAAAAATTTGAAGACGTTTTGCTCTTTTATCTCATTGAATGATTCTATTTAATAGACAGTCTACTCGTTCTTTCAAGGTGATTATGATGTCGGAGATTCATAATACATTCGTGAAATGTTAGTTTACGGAAATCCAAATTCCATAACTATATTGGCAATGCTATGTATCATTTCTCGAGCACCACCTATTATGCTTTGAGTTACTTAAATTTTGATAACATTTATTGTGTAACATTAGGACCCAATCTATAACAGCTTGTCGTATGTTGTCATAAGCTGTCATAGATAGATGTTGCTGAATGCCTCGCGTTACGCTGATTCGTTGTACTTTGCCATTACTTGCAAACGCAAGTAATGCTATTTTAATCAAACCTTTGTCAACACTTAAGACTTTGCACTGAAGCATACTACGCAAAGAAATTTATCGGGTTTGTATTTCGCATACGCTTCTACTTGTTGAATCAAGAAATTTGGTAATAAAATATTTATAAGAACAAAATATCAATGAATGATAAATGTGAATTATTTAATAACTGATTCTTTATCATTTCATGAATTTACGTAACAAATCTGATAAATGCAACAACTATAATAAATGGATCTACAATTTGTCTAATTTGTTCGTACAAAGTTTTGTATTATATTAACATTTAGCACTTAAAATATACTCCCGATATTAGAAATATTTTAATAAAACTAAAACGCCTCTTATATTTATAAGAAGACATGCTACAATAACAAAATTTTACAATAGAATGTATAACAATATTCTCTTTTTCTCTACTGCAATTTTATAGAACAGTTCAGAAGAATTCAATTGGTATTTAAAAGATATTCGCAAGAAGTAAAAAGAAATATTTAAAAAAGACACGTGAAGAACTTAGACAAATGTCATTTACTTTTAAATGCAAAAAAAATAATTCAAAGTAAAGTAAAAGTAGTAGTTGGATTAATTCTTAAAAAGGAGGAATAGTTTTGATTTCGCATTACCAAAAAGACATTACGACACATCAAACAAATTCCTCAATAATTTCCTTTTAGCATTCCTTTCTATTAGGTAGGAAATAAGCTCGCTCTTTCAATTACAGATCTTCTTGACTTTTTGATTAACTAGCTGAATGTGGAGACGATGATTTTCCGAAACAGTGGCTGCGCATGGTTTAAAACAAACAGTTTCTAAAGATTCCTATTAACTAGCTCACCCCAGCGTGAAAGCGGAGGAAATCGCTCCGTTTAATGAAGTTCTGGAGACAGACTCTCAAATAAACAGGAAGAATGCCATCCGAGATATTTATTCGGGATGAGAAGTTTATTATGACGCTACATTTAAGACGAATGCACTTCTGTTTGCTGAGTAATATTATCGAAGCAGGAATCTTGGGATCCCCTGGAGTCCTACTTTGATAAACAGTTGAAATAAATGTTTGAAAAACCTCTGAAGATTGTTTGAAGTATCTTATCCTTGTAATATATACGTATGTATCCACTTGAAATTAATTGATTAAAATTTAATTTATTCAGATGTTAAACTGATAAGATGCTTCTTCACTGAAGATATATGAAACAATATTTTGGTAGAAAGACGTTGTAATATTACAATTCTTAATACTTGTTTATTATTTTTTTTATATTTAAAAGAATCTATTTTGTGTGAATTAATTAAGTGAATTTTTTTTAAAGAATAATAATGAAATGCTTAGGAATATAAGCAATAAATATTTTCATTTGGAAGTAATCAGTTGTGATAATATTAGTTATTAATCTTCAAATAAATTAAAATGAGATATTATTTAAAAAATATCCCTTAAAACATTATCTGTTTTCTTATTAATATTTTGCCATGCATTTTTTATTTATATATATCCAAATCTTAATAATTACATATATTTGGCTTACTCTTATAAACGATTCGATTAAAATGTAAAATGAATAACAAAAGAAAAAAATAGTAAGTTATTTTTATTTTTTTAATTTTAGGATGTTTCTTATATATATATAATATATATTCTATTCACAGAATTTTCACTTCAGAGTCAAATGTTAAAGAATCAAATCTTTAAAACTGTTAAATCGCCATGAATTACATTTAAAACAAATACTTTTAAAGCAGCTATTATTTTTATTCTATTCATTTGTAGACCAAAAAACATTCAATGTGCAGAAATATTTTGTATCGGCTTGGGGCATTAAAATTTTAATTTGAGGTGGTGGTTTTTTCTATTCTTATATTTTAAATTGTATTATTTATGAAGTTTTGAGACTATAAAATGTTACGCGTATACACATTACTCGATTTTTGTAGTTTAATGATGCGTTAACAGTACTTTTGGAAGTAATTCGGAAAAAAAAATTCTTTTTCGAAGTCCACACACACAAAAACGACAGGTATGCACATCAATCATTTTCAGCGTATACTAGCATAATGACTTTCTTAAAGAATTTAAAAGTTTAAAAAAAGATTACAATTTTAGTATCATTTGTGCAGCTTGATTAATTAATTTAGATTCAATTCCGCATCCTTGATTTGTTTAACATTATTTATAGAAAGGAAAAATATATACCCTCTTAAAAACTATGAAAAAGATGTAGAAAAATTAACTATTAATATAATGCAAAAATTCCTGCTCGTATAAGTGTACGGGAAATAAATTTTCAAAAAATGACACAGAATCACACAAGGAAGTTTAAATGCATATTTAGAAATTATTTTTGAATTTTCTAAGGCGTTTCTTTTTTGTGGAAAACAAATATGCATTAAAATGAGCATTTCATCATATCTGAAACCTTCATTGTTTATCATGGAATGATGCAGGGAATTTAAAGAATGATGCATGTAAGGTTTCTCAGTGAAGACATTTTCAAGTCATATTTTGTTTATAAAATGTAACAATGGATTCTAGGAAAAGAACTTCGGGAATATTTGGCAAATAATACTCATTCAAAGAATTGTTGCCCTATTTGTCAAACTTTGGCCTCATTCAAAGATAAAAATATTTTCAGTCACTATTTTATGAGCAATATCTATTTCTGAATGTATTATAATCTCACTTATAATTCTGTGCACATTTCAAAGGAAATACTGATGAAAACATAATAAATATACTTTAAGCAATTTGACTTTCATTTAGCAATCTAATGTGATTTATTACACTGAAATTATATTTCAAACTATCTATGTTTTCAGAAATTATGTATCGCTTGATAAAATATATGAAATCCTTTAAGAACTGCAAATGTAATTTATTATTTATTGCTGCTGATACATTCGGGATCATTAAGAATTTTCAGGATTTGTCCAAAAGAGAATGGAGCAGTTTCCAAAGCATTATGGAAATAGATAGTTCAAATATTGCCATGAAATATTTGTTATCAAAATTTCCTTAATGATATATCTGTATTAATGTTTCTATGGAGTATGCATTTGTAGCAGCATTCTATTATGTTCTTATTAAAAACATCAAATGCATATTAAACTGAGACAGCTTATGAATCGTGCGATTTTAAATATACAACAGGCAATGTTATTCCAATTTTTTTTTAATATACTTGGAAAATTATAAATTTTTTAGTTGTTATAATTTTAATTCCTTTAATTCATTCATTAGTGCAAGATTTGATGAATGCAAGTTTAAAATATCATTGGGTATAATTCATTGCTAATTGTATAATGAAAAAAATTCCCTTATAAAAGAAATATGTTTCATTTCTCAATTTTTGCTTGATTTGTTTCCTTATGGAAACATTTAAAATTTGCTTATTAATCATTTTATTGTACTGTGAATTAAGAAAAAAAACGGTCTGCTAATTAAAGAAATGTTCCATAAAAATATTTGTTTGCCCAAAATTAAATTTTATAATTATATTAATTTTTCTTTTAGCAGTTACTGATTTTTTTAGAATTTAATGTATTGTATAAATGTAATTCCTTGATTTCCACAGAATTTCCTTTGTTTGCTATTTTAATTACGAACCAAGATATACTTTTATTTAATCCTCTTTATGTTCTCATTTAAATAACAAAGGAATATTTAATTAATATTTCCGTTATGGTAATATATTATTCCTCTAATCTCTAGGCAAGCTGAATAAATTTTTACTTATAATGTTTATAAGTTTTGATTTTATAAAAAGTTTAAAAAAAAATCATATACACACAGAATACTAGATAATATCTTTCTTAATGTTAGTGAAAAATTTTAAAAATATTTTAATATGATTTTATTTTTGGAGGGTAATTATCGTTTGTTGTTTAGATAAATCTTCAAACCAGACTTGTATAGGCATTTGAGATTTTTTCAAAACCTTTTAATGAAATTGATTATGCATTATTTCTGTATTTTACTAATAATTATTTTTATTTACATAAGTACTCATATAAATTTATATCATTGCAAATTCATATGCTGATAAAGCATTATATCTTTACATATAAAAATCTTCTGTGCGTGTGTATGTGACTAAATTCCTCCTAAACGGCTGGACCGATTTCGATGAAATTTTTTGTGTGGGTTCAAGCAAATTTGAGAATGGTTTAGAATCATAATTTAGTCCTATATAGCAATTAGTTAAAAAGATATTAATTAAAAACATTCAAAATATACAACTCAACATTCACCTGCATTGTTGTAACAACATTATTGTTATAAAAAAGACGTAAGTTGGCGTCGAAAATCAATTTTCAGCCAAACTGGCCAAATCTAGTCTTTATTGTTACAAAAATGCCGACGAATAATGCTTTTTAGCATTTTTAATTAATATCTTTTCAAATAATCTTTATATATAAAAATCTTCTGAGCGTATGTGACTAAACTCCTCCTAAGTGGCTGGACCGATTTTGATAAAATTTTTTGTGTGGGTTCAAGTGAATTCGAGAATGGTTTAGATTCATAATTCGGTCCAATATCGAAATAAGCTAAAAATATTAATTATAACCAGTTTTTATTACCAGTTTTGGGCACCAACTTTGATTGCCTGCATTGTTGTAACACTGTTATTGTTAAAACAATGACAAAAGATGGCGTCAAAAATCAGTTTTCAGCCAAAGTGGAATTTCATGACGTTGCTTTACTGACTGTATTAATTAACTTTGTTTAAAAAATAAATGCCTTTAATGTGATTAACTTAAAATATAATATTAAAATCTCAATTTCTACAATTTTTTTTCTAATTTGAATTCATAAAAAAAAAAAGATAAAACTATTTTTCAAGTAAATTGGTACATTTTTTTAACCTTTTCCAACGCTGCCAATTTAATTTGAAACAAATTATTGTAAAACTTCAAAAATGGAATTTTGTAATTAAAAAAAGTTATGTTTTCTTTATACAAAAAATATTTTTAAAGAAGATGTATTTTTTCCGCCTTGGGGAGCCGTAAAAATACAACGAAATAAATTAGAAAATCGCCAAATGCCAGTAATAGTTAATTATGGGAAAGCTACCTCAGAACTAACGAGTTTGAGCGCTTATAGCGCAAATGCGGAAAAAACACTTACGGAGAGCATGTAAGCAGATAAAAGATTTTTTGTCAGAAAAACTGTTTTCTTTTTGAATGTTTTTTTTTCCTTTTATAATGAGTGTAAATAATGAATTTTCCAGTAATTTTTCAAATCCAATTTATTAGTTTGAATTTTAAGAAAGTATATTCATTGTAAAATATTTAATATATGATCTTAGTTTTTAATAATGCATCGCAACTTATAGTTTTTTTTAGAGAAATAATTTACTGAAAAACCTTAAAATATAGGAAAATTCTGCCCTGTTTTTAGTAAATAGTACTATTTCCTTTAAAAAATTTTTATACAGGAATGTAAACCGATTTTTAGGCTCCCCCTCCTGTAGTTCCTCTTTCATAGTTACATATATTTAATCAAAAAATCAAACATTCAGATAAAACCAGTCGTTTCATAGCTAACGTATTCATAACTTCATATTTTTTTATTTATTATTTAACGAAAATTGACGTAAATTAATATATTTTTTAAGATTCAAAGTCATATTGCATTTTATTATATATTACTAAATTATTTATTTAATAATAAATTAGTACATTGTCTGTTTCTTGAGAATAAAACTGGATTAGCTTTGTAAATGTTTAATCGAAAATAGAAATTTGTAAAAAAAGATCATATCCCTCGGTGAAAAAAGGGGATTTAATACTTGAAAAAAACCATACAACGCTGGGCTGAACGGAGGGAAAAGAAATCTGTCTGACAAAGAGAAGAAGTGAAGGCAATTTCTGAAAGGAAATTTAAATGACGTAAATATAGAAATCACTCACATCGCTCAGTAACACACACACACACAGAAGTTCTTGTGTCCACAGAAAAAGGGAAAATTCCCTTAGGTATAAAATTGCATCCATGGAAAAAGCCCTTGCAACGCCGAGCTAAGTAGCGAGAAAACAGACCCACCCGACAGGACAATGATATGAAACAAACTTTGAAAAAAAGTATTTTAATGGCATTAATATAGAAATCACACACACACTAGGAAATGCTGACACTGAAAGGGAAGGGGAAACTTCCAATGCATAAAGCTGCACACTTGAAGAAGCTCGTGCAACGCTGGGCCATCCAGCTAGTTTTATATAAATTACTAAATTGTGATAGGATTATTCTATTTTTGTCTATTTTTTTTGATCCGATGTGTTGCAGAAAGACAAAGTACGAAGTACAAACAATTTAACTCCTTATTTTTCTATTTATTTTTAAGAAGAAAGTGGAAAAAAAGAGTAAGCATCGAATGCTTAGTATGTATACTTTTTAATAATGCATAATAACTGCTCTTTCAAATAATTTTTAACTGAAATAGAAGACACAAATGAACCTGCTATAAGACCTAAGAGAAGAAGACCGAAGTAAAAGAAATGAATAAAAAAACAATTGTATAGATCTATAAAATTCTGGATGGGGAGAATCATTAAATTAGATTTATGTATGTTGAATAAACTAATGCTATTTTGAAGAGTGTTGAAAATAATTTCTTAGCTAACTAGTAGAACACTAACAACTCGACTTGCAGGAGCCCGGAGCTGCATGATTTTAAAATCTCGCCGATTCTTCTTTTGTCTTAGCGCTACACAACTCGATGTGTAGCTCAGAGTCTTATTTTATTTATTTTTTTACAACGCTGACACTTAGGCGGTATCAGTGTCAGGTTCTGATGAAATTGGTTGTGGTCGTACGTCTCATCCTAGGAAACGTTCGAAGAACGAGAGATAGATGAACAGAAATATACAATACAATCACAAAAGAATATAGACTTTATTACAAAGACTATAATCCCAGCATAGAACAGAAGGGGAAGCAGCTTTTCATTCGAGATGGGAATCTATTTCAGGGGAAAGTCCGACTTCTTTTTCCGAAGATACATCCATGCTTTACTTGAGATTCGAGCAAGAGTCCACTCTATTACAAGCCCAGTGTCATAACCACTATACAAAATGGAACTGGTAATGAGATGGAATAAGTTGCCGATCTTGTGCCAGGCAAACATATTTAGAAGTGGGTAGTAATAATGTTTAATAATTGCTTCATTCCTACAAACAGCAGCTGAGAAACAATTGATAAGATCATAGAAATGCATGAGCAAGAGCGAAACATTGGGAAACTTGAGCTTTCAGACTAAGTTCTGGTCGAATGCTTCAGTTTAAATGAAAAATGGTTAAAACATATTTTAGAAAATATAGACTTTAAAGAAAATTTGTTTTTCGACAAAAAAAATGAATAAAAAGCTATTAGCAGGCTACGAGGAAATTCTGCAGCAGATTCTACGAAACCTTCTAAATTAAAAATAACTTATATTTGTGACATTCTGTTTGCGTTACCTAAGGATTATATTAAACATATTTTTTAAGTTATTATTTTCGTTTGTCTATGACCCCAACGAAAAATAAATTATATGTATTTTATGGGAAATTATTCCCTTATTTATACGGATTCGATTATGCGGTTATCACTCAGTCATATTTCGTAAGTTTAGGTATTAATTTGTTCATGCTATTTTAAGTTAATCAGGTAATATAATAGTATTTTTAAAAGATATATTTTGTAGTTATTATAAAGCAGAATATTTTGAATTAATTTATTAATGGTTTGTCAAACACTACCAACTGTTTTCTTAGAACTCCTAAATATTTAATGTCACTTTTGACATTTCTAAAATGTAGAAAATTGACATAAATGAAAGTAATTTCTTTAAATTCATTGAGTTGTGGGATGTTGTTTGTTATTTGTTCTAAAAGTCTATAAAGGGTTTTGAAATTAAAAACTAAGTTTTCGGTATGTTGTGGGTTATGATTAATTAGATATTGGCGTGTGTTTCGCACTATGGACATTGAGTCTATTTAAACTTTGACGGCTTCACGCCATACGAAATGATTTTGAAACTTCATGTGTTGTACAATGCAGAAAAAAAAAATTGATGTACCTCAAACATGTTCCGTGGTGCTTGAATATAAAAGTAACCAAGTAGTATAATTAAAAGTGCTCTTGCAAAAAAAAAAAAAAATTAGTAATTGTACAGGTGTTACTTTTCATGGTTCTTATCAGGTGAATGAAATACTACGTTTTATAATTATGTTAATTTCTAATTAGTCACAATTATTAGCATTCTTCTGCAATATTTATTTAGTATTATTTGTTTTATTTTAGATATTGTTACAGATTTTTAATAATGAATGCTTAAAATAGGTAAATAATTTATTCGTGTGATATGTAATATTTAATATTACTCTCTGCTTATATTTATTTTACGCGTAATTGTAATATTCGTAAGCAACTCCGTTCCTAAATTATGATGGCAATTCAATCATCTGCATCAAATGTGAGGATATTTTGGCGACCATTTTGGCGAATTGCTGCACTAGGGATGCTTCTGAAATTACTAGAAAATCTCTCTCTGTATATCATATCACAATCCATGACATAAGAGAATCTGTCTCGAAAGATCCGTTCAGACTATAAATAGTAGCCACTCGCTGAAGTTGAGTCAGTATTGTCTTGAGCTGTTGAAAGCTGCTTCGATCGAGTGATTGCTTGCGAATACATAAAGTTTTTTTTATTTTTTATCTAGACACTGATAGTTGTGTCTGGGTGATGTAGGTGTAAAGACCTTTTGGGATTTATTTCGTAAATTTTACTGCTGTACCCTTTAATTCTGAAGGATTGTTTTTCGGCAATAAATTATCATCTATCTTAAAGAGCTGTTTTGCTCTTTGAGACTAATAGCATATACGCCTCGAGAGCCACAACATACGTAAAAAAATTATTCAAAAACTATTTATTCAAAGAATTACAAATACAGCCACGTTGGCATCATTTTTTGGCAAATTAGAGACCATTTTAGCGACTTCTTTGTGTGTGTGTGTGTTTGTCAAATCATGAAAAGGTTTTTTTTCTCACATTTTAAAGTGCTCGTTTGAGCGCTTTTTTAAATTTCCATTTTTTAAAAAAGATAATTTTTAAATTTTAATTTAAATTTAAATTAATTAATTTAAACTAATTATTTAAAAAAATTTCAGATGCAGCCAGTTGGTTTATTTTAAAAAAATTTGGGGCCAAATTTTAAAAAATTTTAATTTTTTTCCCTTTTTAAAACATTCGGTCAAAAGAAATTTTTTATACCAAATTTTTTAGATGACAATGATACTTTTAATGATAATTAATACAAATTATCCCCTTAATATTATGATTCTGTCATATGTACATACATATTTAGTTTAAATTTTAAAACCTTTTAAAAAAAAGTAGCTAAAAAAAAAATTTTTTTTGGTGATCAAAGTGGGAATTGAATTAATTTTTTTATTTTAGTTGTCCCTTTTAAAAGACTATTTGCATTGTGAAAAATTTAAATTGGTCGATTATTTTAAAATTTTTTTTTCCCCAAAGGAAAATTGTTTTTTTCCCCTTATCAAAATTTTTTCCGCATCCCAAGTTTAATAAAAAATTTGGGGTTGTTAGATCGAAGTAGGGGATGAATCTGAATAGTTTGATTTAAAAATCACCCTTTTTCCGGAAACTGACATTAATTTAAATTTTCGGTGGCGCAACAGCCCAAAAAGGGAAAAAGGCCTGCTCGCCCAACCCAGTTTTTTAAGGCCCTTTTAAAATTATGTAAATGGGGGTTCCCGAAGGTGGTCGGTTTGATGTGAAAACCAGTTTTTTGGGGGTTCCCCCATGAAAATTTGGGGCCCTTTCCTATATCGACCCCCCCTTGGGGACAAAAAGGGTTTTCGCCATGTGCCCCGGGGAGTTTTGAACGGGGACCATGGCGTGGCGTGGTCCCAAATACCAGCCTTTGGGTTTAAAACTGAAGAAAAAGGGGTAATATAACTTATAAATAATGTGTTTAGATTATTTAAATGGGCAAAAAATATAATGCAAGTTTAAAAAAATTTTTTTTTCCCCATTTTTTTTTTTTTTTTTCCCCTCAAAGTATCATGAAATTTTCTGTTTTACACCCCGGGATCAAATAAGTGATTAAAAAAACAAAAAATCAAAAAACCAGAAAATTTTTTTTCGGTTTATTTTTACCTCGAAAAAAAAACAAAAAAAAAATAACAGTTATGTCAGAAAAAGTTGTGATTTTCCCCACAAAATTTTTTTTTCTTTTTTTCCCTGGAAAAAAGTTAATGGGTATTTTTATTAAAAAAATTTTAAATTTATTCTTATGAAAAAAAAAAAAAAAGAAAACAAAAAAAAAATTTTTAAAATTCTTTATTTATTTAAAAAAGCGGTAGAAAGGGAAATTTTTAAATTAAATTTCCTGGGGAGTAAAAAATGTTACCCCCCCATTTTATTGTCGCTTTCAATTTAAAAAAAAAGAAAATACCTTTTTAAGGGCTGTATTCGATTCAAAAGTTCAATTATCATGCTTCTTAAAAGGGATGAAAAAAAAAATGAAATTCGGAATATTAGGGGTTTAAAAAAGAATATTTTTAGACTACTTTTTATACTTTAAATTTTTTTTCAAATATGTTTGAACTAAAGACTTAAAAATATATTAAAAAAGGGGCTAAAAAAAATTCATGGGTGTACTGCCGTAAAATGATTAAAGAAATATTTATCTTTAAATATTTTAAAAATAAGGGTAAAAATTTCATTACAAAAGCCTTTTGAAATAGTGCCTTTTAAAACCTAAAAAACTTTTTTTATTTTTTACATACTTTTTTTTTTATTTCTTAAAAAAAAACAATACAATTTGCCCCATTTTAACATGGATTTTCTCCCCGTCTCTGTTGTTTTTTTCAAACTAAAAAAAACAAACAATTAAAAAATTTTTTAGCAATGAAGTTGGGTTTTGTTTTTGAAATAAAAAACAACCAAAAAAAAAAAAAACAAAAAATATTTTTCATTTGATTCCCCACAAAAAAATATTTGAATAAGGTAGTATAAATTGAACTCTTATGTGTATAATTTAAAAAAAAATAATTCATTTCCCCCATATATTTTTTAAAGTTTCCAAATTTTTTTATTCCTTTTTAAATTAAAAAAATAAAAAAAAAAAATTTTTTTTTTAACATATTACAAAAATTTAAAATGTTTTTTATCTCCTGAAAAAATTGAAAACCAAAAAATAAAAAAAAAAAAAAAACCCCAAGTAAAAATAAAATTTTCTTAAAAACAATATTCACCATTTTCCTATTTTTTTGTTTGTTTGTTTGTTTTTTAGTCTCGTGAGAAAGTGTGAATATTAGAAACTCAAAAAGCAAACTTAGAAATTGTTTTACAAAAGTTTATAATAAAATACTTCCTTTCTACTTTAAAATTTACCTGTCTTATAATACATCACATATATGTGTTTTGGGAAATACAGGGGATTTATAGTTTTACAAATTATTTTTGATGTTTTTTTAATTGTGCTATCTATTTTAATTTTATATTGCCACTCAGTAATACAAATACATAAAGAGAAGGCTGGTACCTTAACACTATGCTTAAATTTGCAACCTTATACCCAAACTTAAGAAATTGTTACTGTATTACTCAGGTTATTCTTTTTTTTTTAACTATTGATTGTTTTCCACATACTTTTAACATTTTTCAGTAAAATGTTAAATTTATAAATATAATTTTTTTTTTCGAGACAAATGACCCTATAAAACCAGACATATACCTTGTAATGCTTTTTTAAATTTATTTAAATGTAAGTAAGATAATCGGGTCCATACTGGCGTATTGTTAGTATTATATTGTTCAAATTTAAAGGGACGGATTTTTTTTGGGGGGGAAAAGTAATAAAATTTCAAATGGTTATATCTGCCTAGGGGTAATGTGATAGATCAGCCTTGTCTGTAATTTATTCGTTTGATTGGTTTTTGTTATCTAGTCCAGTTCTGATCCTTTTGGTGCGGCAGCTGATGGTCGGGTTTTCTTTTCAAACACGGATTACATTTACTTGTTCTGGTAGATGCGCGAAGGAAGGCTGTTCACCTTTGATGCCCCTTTCTTGACTGTGAGAGGTATAGCTGTTATTGTTGGGGTAACTCTGTTTCAAAATTTTAAGAACTTTTCTAGATTCCGGGCATCGTCCCCAAAAAAAAAAATTTTTTTCAAAGGGAAAAACTGCTCCAAAACTTATAAAATTCTAACGAGGGGTTTCCAGGAAAAAGCAAAGGGCCCCTAAAAGAGTTTTTTGGATTAGGGTTTGAAATGAACCCCACTTAGGGGAAAGGCTACTAAAGGGGCCGAAAGCAACAAACAAGGGGGAAAAAAATTTCTAGTTTAAAAAAAAAGGAAAAAAATTTAGCATTGGAAAAACCCCCATGGGACTATTAACGATTAGAAGAAGGTGATTTTCAGCGAGAAACACATTTATTTTGCAGGGATGCAAATTAATTGTGTTAGACGAATGAAAAAGTAATTTTTAACAACCCTACCCCAAAAAACTGAAAAAAAACCCTTTTTAAACAAATTTTTAGAACTTTTTTTACAACAAATTGCACTAGAAGCTTGTTCCTTAAACCGTGGTGAATTTTGCAAATACCCATAAAAATTTTTCGTAAAAATTATTCCATTCATGCATTTGATTGTACATTTCCAACATGACTATGCCCTTTTCTTAATTTGAAATTTGTCCAGATTTTTGCAGGAAAACAAAAAAAAAAAAAACTCATGTCCGGTACACTAATCTAAATCCTATTGAGAATTTTTTTTAAAATTCTCAAGAAACAGTTTGCTAAATGAGATTCACGAAAAAAGAAAAAATGATAAAAATTTGGATACAAGTGTTTTTTCACGATGATGAAGTTAAGAATATGTGGGTACACTTTGGGAAATCAATAGAAGTCTGGTACCCAAAAAAAATGCTTTGGTTATACCCCCAAGGGTCCGAGACAAGCTAACTTGCATATCTCAATTTGTCAGTGGACATTTTAAACGAATCTCTCAACTTTGAACATTGACTAAATATCTTTAGATTTGTACGATAAGTGATGCTGCCCCCTGCATCACCCCCGAACACTTTTAAGTATTTAAATTTTTTTTTGATGATGTATTCTTTAAAAATTCTTTCATTCTTCCTTTTTGGAAGTATATGGACTGATGGGAAATTGGATAGTTTTGCGAACTAGGGTTTTTTGAAACAACGCGTTACTGGTTATATGGGTATGCAATAGATTATATATATACTAATTTCCTGAATTTTGTAATATGGATGTTTTGTTCGATATATTTAGAAAAATTGTGTGTGTGTGTGTGTCTTTAATTCTTAAAGATGATGCATACAGTAATTCTATTGTTTTTATTTTTGTATAAATGTGTTAGTACTAATGCACAAATAAATGCTTTCGGATGTTAACTTATGAAATTATTTTTCATCATATTCAAGTGGTAAGTACTGGTGATACTATAATAATTTAAAATATTTTTTTTTATTATTCATATAATTTTTTATACTGTTGTTGAATGGAAATTAAATGTAAAAATATTATTTTTAAGTTGTTTAACATATGTGTTTTAATTTGTTTTGTGTGTGTGCGTGCAAAAATGTTAAAAAAAAATACTCAACTTTGAAACATTTGGGTGATATGTTTCCTTTTAACTGTATATTGTTGTTCAATAAAGTAATTTTCAAAGATTTTTTGAAATTGAATGTAAAAAAAGTGTTTGATAGGTTTTATATTTTTTAATAAAGTTGAGAAATAAAAGGGGTCAAATAAAATTGTTAACATAAAATAAATGCAACATCGATTAATATAAGCGTATTATACATCCAGATATAGAAGTTTTTAAAAATTTTTTCACAAAATTGAACAATATTTTAATGCCACCACAATTTACTGTGAAATCAAGATACTGTGGTATTGATATTTGTTGTTAAATAAAATATCAAAAACAGGGTTTCTTTTAAATTAGTGTACAACTCATTAGTAGGAAGCAAAACAATTTCATATTCGTATTTTTCATTATCATTAGAGAAAATGACTTAAGTAATTAAGGCCAAAGTAAGGAATAACATCACTACTTATTATTAGCAAATATCGATCTCAAAGCACTTGGAATGAAATGCCAATTTTTGTCGAGAGATATTTCCAAAATATATAGAAAAGCTTACAGTCGCTCTCTAACTTCAGTCCATGGTAGTTAGTTTATTATATCTAGATTTCCTTTGAATTCTAAAAGATTATAAATGATGCCAGTTAAGATAGTATTGATAAATAGTATATGTATATTATTTATGATATAAGTTTTATTTTGAAAAAAAAAATAGTTAACGTGACGATAGCATCAACAAAAATATTATACATAAAATTTTTTAAAAAAAAAAACAACTAAATGCTTTTGTATAAACAGCAATCTGAATATGAGATAATTTCATCTAGATTTACTATTGTAGACATTTCCACGTTTCGTAGTTTTGTTTTCCATAAAAGGTACAAAAAGTAAGATGTCGGTTGTGCAATTTTCATCGTAAATTATTCTAATTTGAATTCTTAGATTTTGCTGTACATATTATAGGGAATTAAAAATATGTATGCTTTAATATCTATAAAAATCTCATAAATCTAATGTAATTATTCATGCTAGACATACAAAAAGGACTATATAAGCAAAGAAAAAATTTCCATACATTTGTTCATGTACCTGTTGACTTTGGATGTAAATAGCAAGAATCATCTCTAATTCTGAATCTTGAATAAAATTTTTTCTATTTACCATTTTTTTCATACGTTATTTGTATCTCTTTTTTCAATTATATTTTTAAAAAAAAAGCATATCATGTAAATTAATTTTGAATGTTATTATTGCAGTGTTTTCACGAAAATAAGACCTAGTATTATGTATACATGTACATATTTTTTATGAACAATAACTTACATTTATTAGTGTTCAAATATCATAATCATTTAAATAATCATACACAAAAAATTACATTTATTTTGTGTGATATAGCAATATACCATTTGTAATATTGTAAAAACACTACTAAACCGAATTTGAGGTCAAAATTTCTTACTATTTCAATTCTTGTAAGATCATTGCTCTAACACTTTATAAATATAAAAGCCTTTTTAATAATACTTCCACACCCAGTTTTACATAAAACGAAAAATCTAATTACATTCAATGCTAAAAAAAAACATTTTTTTTTCTTTGTGCTGTGAGAGCTTAAATAGGTTTTTCCCTCCATCACTCATTCAATTCTTCTACAATATTGCTATTAAATCCATCTATTAGGAATAATATACAATTAATTTAAAAATAAAAATTTAACCCGTAAAAATATTAAAAAAGAAAGGAACCTTGTCAAAAACCCACTATAAAGTAACGTGAAGAGTATTGCAGCCGAACTTCTATTTTGAACCACGTCAGTGGGGAGGGCCCTATCAGCGATTTTCTCCTTTTCAAATTAACCCCCAACGTCATCGTGAAGATTTTGGCAATGATGGGTTTAAGAGCATCGGAAATCTAAATTTTGGGATGTTTTCTGCCCCCATTTTAAAAAACGGTTTTTTTATAAGATAACATTAGGGAGTTCAATTTACATGCGCAACCCTAAAAAAAGCAGGTGTTGTCCCCCGAATCTCCTGACAACGATGGCCGTGAGAAAAAATTTCCCTCCACCCACGTGGAAACCCCCACTGAAATTGAGGGTTAAAAAAAAAACCGTTCACCAGAGCAGAAATGGGAAAGGACGTTCGTTTGGTGAATGGTTGGGTTTTTCTCCTCCAAAAAAGTATTTTAATATTGAAAAACAATAGTATTGAAACTTCATTTGGGATTTCCCTCACTTTTTCCAACGTCAAAGTTTTTAGCTCCGAGAGATGGTGGACCCGTACGTGGGCCCTGGGTTCATTTTTATTGTTTACCCGGCGGGGTCGACCTCTAACTGGGGGCTGGATAAAAGGCCCGGGACAAAATGAAGCTGTCGAAACGGGGCTGAGCCGGGGACTACGAGTAAATTTATTTAAGAAAAAGGTGAATGGACAAGGGGTCCAGATGTTGAAGAATTTGGCCCAAAATTTCAGGAGTTTTTTTGTGTGTTCCGCACGAATGGGACACAAGAGGCCCAGGGCCTGGGGAGACTTTGGGGGCATGCCAATGAGATGGGACGAGAGGGCGTGGGGAAACCCCGCCCCTTTGTTTTTAAAAAAAAGGGTTTTTAGGAGACGAGAGGAGAGACCTGGAAAGAGATTACAGAGGAGAGACCGGAACCGAAAGAGAGGGGAGAAGATTACAGAGCAGAGACCAGTAGAGCTCAGATTCCAGACATTCTGGGAGATGAACGCCGGTGGCGTTCGAGAATTGATCCAAACCACTTTTTTAGAAAGATGGGCGGTCTTTAAAAAAAGTGCTGATAAGGGGGTTGACTCCCGTGATATGACCGAATGCACCGGTTAGCGTAAAACTGTACTTATTGCTTCAATGATAAGTAATTTGTTGAGAAAATAAATAATTATTTTATTTGAACATTAGGCTTTGACAATTTTTACTTGTTACCTATCCACTACGTCACAGTATGAATAACTTTTTTATCATGAAATTTTGTATTTAACACCTATGTTTGAAATAAAAATCAATAAAGTTAATTTCTCAAAACCCCTCGGGGAAGCCATTAATTTTGCCAAACGTCCCCAGGGGGTTTTTCGGGGGCACTATAGCTGGAACCCCGTCCCCGGAAACCATAACAACTAGCCCAAAAGGGTTTTCCCAAACCGTGGGGCACGACCCCTAGGGGAGCGAAATTTACCCCTTTAAGAAGGCGCGATCTTATTAAAAAATTTTCCCGAACGTAAAAGATTAAAAAATAAGTATTAATTTACTGAAAGGAAGTCAAATAATTTTTTTTGAGAGAATAAAAATTAAATACACATTTATATTGATATAATATAAATGTGTTAATGTTTCCCCCAATTTTTTCCCAAATAGTTAATTTCCCAAATTTAAAAACCCCTTTTTTATCTACCGCTTTAAAGTTTTACTGCATTTTTTTTCATGCAATATATATATTTAAATTTTTCCTTTGATAATTGAATTTGGGAGGGCCCAAAATGAAAACTTCGAATTATCAAAGGTGGGAAAAAACCCCTAAAAAATTTTAAGAAGAGAAGTTTTTTCTAACACATTTAAATTTAAAACTATGTAAAAAAAGCAAAAAAATTGTACATAATTTTTTTTAAAGTACTTTTTTATACAAAAAAAAATAAAACAGAAGTTAAAAGCCCTATATTAAAACTATTAAAAGAATATACATCCCATATATAATTAACCTTTTTGTCAAAAAAATTTGTTATCTTTTTTTGTTTTAAGGCATTCAATCTAACTTTGTCAATAGTTTTTTCTAGAACATGTACATGCTAAAGTTTTGAGGATGAGTTTGGAAGGAAAAAAGGAATTTTTTACATTTGATAAAGGTGGTGCGTTATTGTGCACAGTACAAAATTGTTAAAAAAAAAGAGAATATGTCGCCCCTTTTTATATCCGATTTTTGGGGACCAACCATTCATTAAAGAGTTCGGTGGTCATCCATGCCTTCTTGTTTGAGCTTTTTGGGAAGGAAAGAGTTTATGCCCTTGAAACTCGAGGTTTTGCAGTTTTTTCTTATGACGAGAGGTAATTTTTCGAGCCGTTTTTTTTTACAGCCAGTAAAATAGTTAACCCTCCTTCCTATTTTTTCCCCTCCTGGCATTTTTTTTTTTGAATGTAAATGTTTTTATGACAAACACTTGAAATGAGTCCGGTTTCACCGGTTTTAAAAATGTTACGTGGTTCGTACCCCTTTTATTAGATCCGAAAGCGAGTTCCCCACTTGAACAAATTTTAAATTCGACGAGCTTTCCCCGCACATTTTTTGAAGACTATCCCATTCCTTTTTAAAATTTGAAAAGCCAACCCTCCTGTCGAAAAATCGATTCCTAATTTTTTGGGGAATGCTTTAGCCTTTTCCTTCAAAAAAGGCCACCCTTGGAATATACGTCCTCGACACTGTCTCATCCATGAAACAAACACGTTCAATACGTGAAAATTACCTTTGCAAACCCCTTTTTCCCACCTACTCAAGATGTACTTAAGACTTTTCTTCATTCTTCAGAATAGGGGGAACGAGCTCAGTGGGATTTCAAAGTTTTTTGGGCACGACCTTCCTCTCCTTTTCTTCAAATGATTCTATCACCTTGCTTTTGAAATTGTTAAGACTTGTTTTTTTTTAAAAGAAGACATATCTTTCCCTTTCGCATGATAAGTTGACACTGGGGGAGGTGTAAAGTAGGGGCCCCGGTTTTTTGAAATTAACAGGTAAAACGTAAATCACCACAACTTTAGTAAAATAATATTTTAATTTAAAATTTGGGAAACTAAAATGAAAAAGGTGTATTCAAGTTCCCCTAGCTACGGGGTATACCAATTAAGGGGGCATTATGGACGGGAGCAATTTTTGTCATTATCGTTTTTTAAAAAAAAAATAGAATAATGTTAAATTTTCCCCTGCTTTGCCTCGTACATTTTTTATATAAATGTTTTTTTTCCTTTCAATTACTAAAAAAGATTCTGTGAATTATCTTGTGTAGTTTGAGTGCTTTATTTTTTAAAAAAAAAACTTTTTTAAAAGTGACTCATTTTTAGTAATTAATACCAACGAAATCAAAATTACTGTGCAATACTTGTAAAAGGAAGCATCACTCATTACGCACAGTGAATAAAAAAAGCAGTTTTTTCCTTTATCCCTCTAAGGCTTGGGGATCAACGGAAAAGAAAAAAAAGATGGTTAGGGAAAAAATCAAAATTTACTTAGAAAATAACGGAAATATAATAAACTGTTATTCTATCCCGCACAATTTGGACGAAAATAAATTCAGTAAAAAACCCCGGGGGTAATTGGTAAAAGGGAAATAAACAACTTCCTAATATTGAAGGTTGAATTATGAGAGTTTTATAGGGTAACTTCAATTTTCGTGTGTTGTAGTCTGCCAACCCCCAAAAATTTTTCTTCGAAATATTGAATTTCCAAAAAGTATGGTTTTAGTTCGAAATATCAAGAGTTTTTTTAGGGGCTGAGCATAACTTTTGAATTAGCGAGAGGTTTGTATTATCGAAAGTTCGAATTATCGAGAGTCGACTGTATATATATATTTGAATTACTACTTTGAAAATTAAAGAATATACATAAAAGAAATACTCAACTTCGGGAAATTTAATCCGTTACAGTTAATTAATTAATTTAAGGTATCCAACTTTAAAATTAATTATATACACTGTTCACTTAAAATGAATAGTAAGATCTTTTTCTAAGGTTTTCCTTAACATACCAAGAAAAATAAGACACTTATATTTTGATATTAACTATTTTTTCGGGACAAAAATGATAATCTTCGCACTCCGCTGAAAATGCCGTCAGCGGAAAACGCAATTTCTGCTTTAAAACTATTCACCTCTTCCTCACTAAAATACTCTTCATAGAAACCGTGCTGTCATACATCTTGGAAGAGTGGATTTAAACGAATATTACTGCTAAGCATCGTCAAAATATTCATAAAAAGGATTATTCTATGCATTTTTAAAGTGAGTGGCACTTATAAGTATCGTCGGTAGATAAAGAGTTTAATTAAAAACAAGTTTAATAATTAATATTGCCTTTCGTATGTTTGTCACGCACAAAATTTAATACTTATCTTGATAGTATGTATGGTTATAATTAAAGTCATATTTATTAAAGTTGAAGTCAGTTTTTATTGCATTCAATACATTATTATTGTATGAGGGGCACGATAAAAATTATGGATGAAAATCGGGTAGCAAATATTAAAAGTTTGAGAAGCACTGAACTAGATACGTCCAAAAAATTACGATTAAAAAATAGATACTTTCACAAAAGAAACACTTTCGTTGTAACGTAAAAATTCTACCGGAAGAAGTCAGTATGAATGTACGTAATAACGGAAACAAACATATGTGCTATCTACTGTAAATATCACTAAGAAAAATCTGTTTTCAATTATAATTGCCTGAAACTAACATAGCAGTATTCTGATACTGCTTTTGAGCATCACATAAGAATTTAATTATCAACAAAGATAAAACCCTAAGAACTCTCATTTATTTCGGATATCATCTTTTGAGGAGAAAGAAATCTATTCGACATTCGAATAAACTATGTATTTCATTCCCTTGACTTCCTGATACAAACTAAGTAAGGGTATTCTACCGAAACAACCAGTTGCACAAAAGGCTTAAAACAAATATCTCGGAAAAGAGTTCAATTAACAGGGTAAACACAGTGTGTAAATGGTGAAAAATTTGGGTTTGTTTAATGAAGTTCTGAAGCCAAAGAAAAGAAATAAATTGAAGTAAATAAAGGATATAACCGGAGTGATATCTCGGTGAGATTGTATGGTCGTTTACCGTGACCCTATGTTAGTAATGATTTTGCAGGCATATATCAATCTTTTTGAACCCGTTGTCCCAAAGCTATTAA
>BMAV01026147.1:770636-794688 GCA_019973955.1 Trichonephila inaurata madagascariensis | reverse complement strand
TCAATAATATCACCAAGTGCTGCCATAGTTATTATTACTGTGTTTGAACTTGGGTAGGAACAATTTCCATTATTGGTTGTATATCACAGCATTTGGCAACATTATTTGGTTAGACGAAATAAGTTGATGGTATAATACAAAGGTACCAGTTTGGTTTGCATCTACAAACTCTTTTTTTTACTTGGTAGATATGTTCCTCAGAATTGTGTAAAAAAATACATGCAACATATGATAAATTTGGGGATATGCTACAAAACTATAAAAAGTGTAAGATAAAAGTGTAAATAAATATTTTCCCAAAAAATTCCTGCAAAAAGTAGTAATGAAATCCATATGGCATACTTATAATACAAAAATGTTTCATTTTTATCATTAAAAAAAATTTTCCTTTGTTTCCAGTAAAAATTTAGTTTATAAATACATACAACATGTAAAACTATTAACTAATAACTATTTATTTCTACTTGATGAGTGAGCATTTTTGATTATATGAACTGGTTTAAAAAAAAAGCTATCAGCAGTAGTTTTATCAGATATGTCTAACTCAACTGTGTTGGCTTTGATTCAAATGAAGAATTCCCTTCCTTATTAACAGCCTCTGTTGGATTTTTTGTTGTTACCTTTTTAATAGTAAAAAAATTATCATGAACACACAAATTATACTGGAAACTTCACCATTGAATTAAAAAAAACTTTGACTTGAGCATCAACTTTTAGAACTTTATTGAATTAATTAACATCCTACGAACTGAATATGTTGACACAAAATACAATTATACTGAAGAAGGAAATTCTGTGTTAGAGTTAAAGAACAAAATAAAGAAAAAGTTATCATAAAATTCGAGTATTTCCTGCAACTCCAGAATACGAAGTAAACAAGCCACGAAGTAGACCAAGTCATTCACACATGTGTGGGCATAAACCAACCCTCTTCTGATGATACTGTCAAAATTAGAATTTTACAAAAACTGAGGGCTTGAGGATTCGTGCTAGAATAAAAAATTCATGTAAAAAAGTATATTAGTGATCAGTGTTATTTTAAAATCATATAAAAAAAAGAGTTGAGTGTATTTTGATATATGTGTAAATTCCTGTTAACCGCTTTCACCATATAATCCGATATTCAATCTGTAATAGAAGGTGTGGTGTCAAATACAGTATATGACATCAAATTCAAAATAGAGATGGACCATTCCTTGCTCTCTTGAATAGAATTAGGTATTTTTGGATACCAAAATTATAGGTATTTGGCTGTAATTGGGCCAACTTTCATGGAAAATAAAATTTTAGATATGTACATGTTATTCTTAATTTTTTTTAATTGCTTAATAACCCTAAAGGTTTAATGCTTATTTTATTCATTTTTATTTTCTAACATATAATAGATTTAAATATTAATTTGTTTCTGTTACTTTCAAAAAATATCTGCATGGTTATTATTTTAAAAGGAAACATAGATATCTTACAATGTACAGAACATGCTACTGGATAAAGACTGATTCAATCATAATTTTAATATTAGGTTACGTAATTTACTTTTAGTTTTTAGTGTTGATGTATTATAATTACAGTACATGTCAGTTAAAATAAATTTATTTTATTATATTTGCACATAGCTTATTTCTAAATACATGCACATAGAGTTGAAGCTATTAAATAGAATGAATATGTATCTATGTTCTTATTTCAACTGTCATTGATTTTCCATCTTGCTTGCAGAGTGATCCAAACAAGAAATCTTCCTTATTTTTGAGAGATGAAGGATCAAAATATGGAACATTCAAAAATGGTATTCGAATTACCTCAGAAGTTGAACTGCAGAATAATGATCAAGTTAAATTTGGCCAATTTGATAGTGAATTTAGGTAATTCTCTATGTGTATTTAATAACAATTGACTTCCTATTTATTTACAGTATTTCATTTTTATTAGTGAAAAATTGTGAGAATTTACCTGAAAGTTTCTTTTGCTAGACATTCTCTTCTTTTTTTAACTGATATACTTTTAGCTCAATGAAAAGAATACAAAAATGCTATTAATCATTAAATAGTGTAAAAGTTCCTATCACAGTAAAATAACATTGTTCAATTAGCCAGGCATAAGCAATGAATTGCCTAATGTTACAATTAGCCCCTGACCAAATATTGTACTAAGTATTTTATTAGGTCTTATTCATCAGATTTTTAAAAAATATTTTTCTTCTTTAATTCTATTTTTACCAAATGTACAAGAAGCTTAAACTAAACACCGAGCTCAGTTTTTATGGAAGTTTGCAACATCATAATTCATCATCTGTTTATAATATAGCATTTTTAAATTACAAAATTTTCCGTAAGTATCTAATTTTTTTATTTCAACATGTAAAGAACTAGCCCACTTAGTATTACGATATAGGAGAAAAATGCAAAACATGTTTTGTATCAGAAAAAAAGGGATCAATTTAGATGAAAATGAGTAGGATAAAATATGCTGATCTCTACAGGATAGCAAACTCAGAATATAATATTAATGTTGGAATACTTTTGTATCAGGAAAAATACTCCAAATTCGAGTCCTATTCAGCATTATGGAAAAACTTCCTTAACAATTTAAGATTTCATACCTTTCTAATATGATGGATCTTTTACCAATATTTTTAATTATAAGAAACATTAGAATATATGTTATATACCTTTTTCTTATTTTTAATCATCTGTTCATTTCTGTTGTTTTTTTGCTGTTGATCTATGATTTCTTAAATTATTGAATTCTAAATATCAATATTTTGTGGCTTTTTCTTAAAAGAATTCTGAGTGTTTAAAATATTTCAGTAGCCTAATTTATATTTTATTATTTTCACTCGGAAATTTATTTCATCTTCTATTTGTATTAAATCTCTTACCAATACCTGTGTGGCATTATTTATTTTTTTTCCCTAATGCCACTAAAGTCCACCCAATGAAGTCATAGTGTCACTAAAGCAATGACGAGGTGTTGATTGTGTATAGTATTACAGATTGTTTTGTATAATACAGTAAGACCCCGCTTAACGCTGTTTTGTTTAGCACTGTTTCTGTTTAACGCTCTTTTTTTTTTAATTGTGGGATTCCCCGAAACCTTTCTGCTTTTAGAATTATGTATTCTGCATTTCAGTTGGAAAGTTGATTATTCTTTTATTTATAAAATATTGTATTCATTACAATTGCAAAATATCATTTTTGGTAAAAATTACTGCAACATATGTTCACTTTTTATTTAAAGGAAATTTTTAATTATTCCCCCCCCCCCCATGTAATTCAAAAGAATATTTTAATTATAAGTAATTGTTCTTATTTCTTTTATATGTAACTAAATTTTATACTAAAATAAGTAAAAGGCAAAATTTAAATAGTACTGAAATCATGAAAATATGTAAAAAAAAAAAAAAATGTTTAAAAGTAAAAATAAGTAATTTGAAACATTTTTTAAATGATTGCAACTTGTTTCTATTTTTTAGAATTCATAATCAGCCATTGATTGTCACTACTTCCTGTCTTGAAATTTCTGCTAAAAAAAGTCTTCGGAAAACAATACATGCTCTTGGAGGAAGCTTAATTTCTGAATGGCAGCCTTCTTGTACTCATCTAGTCATGACGGAAGTCAAAGTGACTGTAAAGGTTTGCAAAGAAAATTGTTCCCTCCCCCTATTTTTTAAATTTAAAATATTCTATTTTTCATTCATTTACTTAGATTGGGCTTATAATTAACTGTAGAAACTCCTTATAAATATTCAATTAAATACATGTGTGTTTTATTCACTGGCATAACTAGTTCTGAGTGGGCCTTGTATCAAAATTCCTTTGGGGCCCCTTTTCAGATATGAGGGCCGTGTTAATGGGACTGTAGTTACACATGTTGGGTCCCTTGTAGCTTGGCAGCCCCTTATCATTGATACAGTGGTAGCTATGCCTCTGGTTTTGTTCCATAAAATTTAAATATATTTTGAGTTCCAAATTTGGTTAAATTTTATTAATATTTCAAATGGCTGACATATAAAAGAATCTTCTGTGCTTATTCTCATTCATTTTAATGAACTGAACATTAGAATATTTGTAATACTTGATTTTTATTAATTAATTTAATTTGAGTTTATATCTTTTAGTAAGGAAGATGTTTTATTTAATTTTGTAGTTTATAGTAAACTAACTTGATAATATTTTTCTTAATAGATAAATGCTTCATAAACATTTTTTTTTTCAAGTTTTCATGTTTCAAGTGGTACTTTTCCTATAATGCCATGCCAATGGGTGCTTTTTATTCCCTTGGTGTATTTTTGCAGGGCTAAGTGTTGCATGTTTTGTAGCATAGTAATAATTATTTATTGTGTAGAGGTGATATTTAATGACAGTTAGGTAGGTTATTTACTGTTACATAGTGATCTTAGTGTAAGTTATTGTGTGAGCTTCTCATTTTTACTTGTGTAGTGAGCAGCAACAAAAATTCTCCATTTATTGTTGTTTTGTGTTGACATTTTTCCTTCAAGAGGAAGACTAAAAGATTATCTCAGGTAGTAGAAGATGCTGTTGTTAATAAAATTCATAGAGTTTTTAAAGCTTTTGTTACATATTAGAGTGTAATCAAATATGAAAAGTAATAGATCACACCATGGAAAGTTCTTATTTTACAGAGAAAAATACTCTCTGGTACTTAAATATTAATGCTATTCCTATTGGGGACATAATTGATGGCTTCAGTTAGGTTTGTAAGACCCTAATAAAAAGCTTGTTCAACTGTTAGTGAAGCGTTTGAGATTTGTGAGGATACTTTATCTATAGAAGTCAATGTGTTCCTTAGGAAAGATACAGATTCATTCAATTTTAAACTGACATCAGAGTTAGGGCTAAAGTTAATTAAACAGGAAAATATTTACAAGTATTTCCAAACCTTTGTGAAATTGTTCCTATATTGGTAGAATAATCTTGCAGTGCCTTGAAAAGAGCAAAAAAAAAAAATTATTTGAGGTATCTTATGCTTCATAAACATCTATCACAAGTAACTTTATAAGTCATTCAAGATATCTATTTATATACCAATACATGAATGGATGGTTACAGTTAACAAATTGTCATTTTCATAATAATCAACACTTACCACTGGAGAGTTCAGAATTAGTTACAGTAGGATGACTGTTTAGTATAGTACTTGGTTCCACACTTGCTATCTCATCCAGTAACAAAAAAAAGTGCTCACAATGTGTGCAGTTGTAAAGATTGACCTGATGCTGAATGTTTTTCTGAAACTGTTTTTCCAGGATGTGTTTAGTGAAATGAGCAAAAACATGCCAATTTGAGGAACAGCATTCTTTTGGTATAGCTTTAATGAAAAAGAATCAAACACAAATACTAAATTTTCTTCAAAATAGTTGGGATTTCTACTGATTTAATTTTGCTGTCACTTCATTAAGGCAAATTTTTTTTTCCATATTCACCTCATAATGCAAAGCATACATTTTAAAATGACGGAAATTTTGATAGGAATTCATAAGTTAAAGTAATATATCTAAAAAGATAAAAAGTTAAAAAAAAGGGGAAATAAAATATATTGATATTCATATAAAATTAAAGATATATGAAAGGGGGGAGAGGGGTATATAATTTTATCTGTTTGCATACATTTTGAAATTTTTAAATTAGTTGCTAAAATTAAATTGCATGTTAGAATGCTGTAAATGTTTATAGGTATGTATATAATTATTAATCATATACCAAATTGCTATAAATTTAATTTAATGCTATACAATAAATATAAAAGTATAACTAGACAGTGTAGAATATCTGAATGACTACATTAATATATTAGCAAACTCTTAGTCTTTGGAATTAAGATTGCAAGGTTAAGCATAGTTTTAAGGCACAAATCTTTCTCCAAATTTGCCAATATTTTGACTGAAAAGAAAATACTGTGTGAAGAATTTAATTAGTTTCTGAAAATACACTACTCAGATACTATAATAAATAATGTAAATTTACATATTAGTAGAAAGAAAACAAAGTCTCAACAGCAAAATATTAGTTTAATTCTTCAACCAGAACCTTTAAAAGCATTCCTAACAGGAGAGCACATAAGAAAAATTCGTTCGAAAATACTTCAAAAAGCATTTTATAAATTATATGATTTAAAAATTCTTTGCTTATTTGAAAAAATTAAGATTGTCTACTGCGTGATATTAATTAACCATTACTTTTAACATAAATTCTTCATGGTCATTGTAGTATATTATAACTGATCTAAATCCTAGATAGCTTTAGAAACAGCAAGTTAAGTTGTGTGTATACTAAACAAATTAATTTTTAAAAATGTTTATTTTTAACTGTACAGTGAATGTATATGCTTAATATATAACTTTGTTTCTGACTCATTCTTTTTAGGCTGTGTGTTGTTTAGTTTCTGCTAAACCAATTGTGAAACCTGAGTATTTTCAAGAGTTAAAAAATAATCTTAAAGATTCAGCTACTGTTACTCTTACAAATCGGTAAATTATGAGACTATTTTTATTTAATTTGAATTTTTCCCTTTGGGAAATAAGGAGAAAGTAATAGTTATTAGATATCATGATAATACTTAGAATTGTTTCAAGTGAAGTTACAGTGCTTTTTTCCATTTGAAATTATTTAATTTACTTTTTATAATTTTCTTATTATGTTACCTTAAAATTTTATTGTTTGTTTTTGCAGGAAATATGTTCACACACATGTTTTAAAAGTGTAAACAAATGTGTTTTGAAAATTATATTTTACTGTAGATAAAATATGCTTCCAGTTTAATGTCCCCCCCCCTAAATAAAAATCTATATAGTTAGGATATTGCATTTATATAATTATTGTATGTAAACTATGTATTGTATTTTCAGATAATTTTTAATTATGGTTTCTTGAAACTTTTTCATACTTACACACATATGTTTATAATCATGGGCATTATACTAATCTGTTATAGTTGCTTAGTTCTTATGGCGAGCTCTAAGCTGCTGTAGTTCTTACAATTTGTAAGAACAGCAAATACTTAGGCTTAGAGTTATATGTATATATGAAAGAAATTTGTACAATATATCAAAAGAAAAAAATAATGGGTAATGAACATATATATATATACAGTCCAAATCCATTAACTTGCATGATTTACTAAATCATGAATTAAATCAACTGTGAATTACAGTTACAAATTGAGTTATATTATAAATTCCAACCTTGATTTGAATTTTTTGTATAATTTAGATCTATCTTGGTAAGAAAAATAAAGCAAATCTGTCCTGCTCAAAGTACAAATCTAAATCTGATAAAGCATCTATAGGACGTATTACAACATTGGCTGTGCTCTAAGTTACAATGCTCCAAATTAGAGATGAGAGTGAAACATGATTAATGTTCTTCTGTAAGAAAAATACTCAATTTCTTCTGAAACATTGCAAAAATTAGTGTACAGATAGTCAAACCTCATACTGTTTTTTGCCATAACTGCAGCACGGGCAAAACATACAGTTTTCCTGATATTTCTGATCATATTGTCCATGCACCATATTTACTTCAATCTAAGCCACACCCCAAATTCCCAACAAGTCTTTGTGGAAAAGAAAAGTAGTGTAAAGTAGTTTAGAACCTGTAATTGCTCAGTCCAACAAATTTTTTAAAATTCAATTCTAAGCCGCACCCAATTTTCAGTAGCTTTAATATTGTAAAAAAAAGAGCGGCTTAGGTTTGAGTAAATATAGTAATTAATTTCTTAATTTAAATAGCAAACTATATGCAAAAGATGTATGCAATTCGTTTATGTTCTGTTATGTAATTTATTGAATATTTAATGTAGTGTAATACCATTATATAAAGAAAAATTTTAACAAATCAATATTTTTTTTACTGTATTACTTATAATTTATACTGTTATAAAATATTAATTTTTTTCTTTTCAAAATTCTTCTCTTTGTATTTGTAATGCTCTTTTTTGTTTATTGTTTCTTTTTTAATACTTTTTTCATGAAAAGTTTACAAAAAATTTCAATATTATATATGAAGCATATTTATAATTTTACAAACTATTCTGTTTAACCAATTATAACAAACTGAAGTGTCTTTTAAAATTACTTATTATATATATTCATTTACTGATTCAGGTTTATCCCACCTATTGGAGAAGCTCTCATAGATAAGGATGTGGTTTCATTTGACATCAATCTTCAGCGAAAAGCACTTTTCAAAAATAAAACATTTTTCTTTTTGGATGAAAAACAGGTAAAAGCTTATTTACTTGATAGTAAAGTGATTACTGTTACATTAAATAATTATCTCATGTATTTCAAATCTCTATAACTTTATCAAATATATAGAATTAATTTTTAATCTATACATTTTAAATATTTTAACAAAATACTTTTAATATGCTTTTATTTTCAAATAATTTTGAAGAATACATTTTTCTCTTTCTGATTATTTTTAATTTAAAATTAAATACTTGTGAGTTGTGGCGAATATAAAATATTTGTATTTTAGTTTAAAAAGCTGCATTTAGGCATTATACTAGGCGGTGGGAATGCATCTATATTGAGTGAAAATGAAATAACTCCTGAAATACTTTTACGGGATGGATGCTGTATCATTGAACCAACACAACAGAATCAGGAAATTGATAGCATGTTATCATCAGTTAGAGATATTTTGGAGCAGTAAGTGGTTTTACTTCTCACTAATTGTGCATTTCTTAATATTTTTTTTAAACATGTAACATACTTTTTAGTATATTGTGAAAAATTGCAGAATTTGTTTTTAGATTTTATTGTTGGTTTCTTTTTTTTCTTTTTAATGATGATTGATATACTCAAGTTCATTTTTAATTTCAATATCTGTTGAATTAGAAATTTCAAAGTTGATATCATTTTTTTTGTGTATAAATTTTAAACTCAAAATATCAAAAAAGAATGGCTTGATGAATTTATTTTGATAATGAAAATTACTTGTATATTTGAGATTGTGGGTAGCCTAGTGGTGAGAGCATCAGACTCCAGACCGGAGGGCCTGGGTTTGATGCCCACCAAATACCCTCTGAGTATACATGGAGTACATGCTCGAAAAATCAAAAGGTCCAAAAGTCCTGTGGGCGGGCACAGCAGAAATCATGGGTGCAGGAGAATATTTCTCTCCCCTCTATCCCAATGCCTAAATTGGGGAGGTGGAGATAGGTAGTATCATCATCTATCACGTAGAAGTCTAACCTGTCTTAGGCTCTGGAAACTTTCCTTCCTACCCTTCAGGAAGGACACGACAACTACAACAACTTATATATTTTGCTTATTTTTAACCAAAAATTAAATTAAAATGAATGCAAAATATTTATCTAATATTTTTCTGCATGTGAAAAATATTAAGTGCATTTAAATGTTTATCAATATCTATTTTTTATATGACCCAAATGTAGTTGTTTGTATATACACACACTCACACTGTATGTCATAGGTATACATTGTTTTAATAAAAAATGCATGATATTAATTTTCATGACATAAAATATAAATAATTGGTTCGTAATTGAATTAAATATGTAGTATGTGTGTGTTTATATATATAAAAACTCTATACTGTGTCTGAGATGCATTTGAAATGTATCTGTTCAGATTTTTCCATGCATAAATAAATAAAGTTGGAAGGGTATGGTTTGGTACCTGTATATAGACAATCCTAACAGATATGAATGAGTTTTTTCCTAGCTCTAGAAGCTCTCAGTTAATGTCATTTCACCAATAAATAAAGAAGTGTAAATGAACCCTGTCAGATTTTTCATGTTTAACAAAATTGTAGAAAGAGTGGAATGAACTACTGCATTAAATGTTGTGTTTTTTGAATTGTGATAATCGAGATATTAACATTTAATTCATATTTTAAATGTTTGTAACTAAAGAGGTTTAGAAATAAAATTTAAGTATTTGCTTACAGAGAGGAATATCGGATGATTCCTGAATCAGATATTGGCTTATCTGTTGCATATTGTTCAACAGATAAATTTTGCAATCCTCAATTCAATATGGGTAAGATTTTAGTGCCTTTTTTTTTTTAAATATCTTTAATATTTTAAAATTTGTGCCATATTAAAGTAATATATATATATTTCTAATTTTCAATTTAAATCTCAATGGATTTGATAAGTTATTCAACTATCAAAAATTTATTGTTAAATATTATGTGTTAATTTATTTTTCTTCTAAATACTTTTAAACAATATTTAAAAAATGCAAAATATTTCTTTAAATTTTATTTCAAAGCAGCAGTTTTGCTATTATATTAATATAGTCAATTTGTGTATCTTGTTTATGCATACAGTCAAACCCTGATTTAAAAAAAGCCCTATTTAACAAATTTTGTGATTTAACAAATTTTTCCTTTCCCCCAATTCAAATGAAGGCAAAATCCCCTATTTAACAGATCCCCCCCCCCTCCGAATTAACGAATTATTTCAACAGCCAAAAAGCTCCCCTTTTTTTAGTTTGGATTAGAAAAAACTGGATTTCTTTTCAAATAGCACATTCTTTTTGTCAAGAATAATGAAAGACTTTTCTTGTACTCTACAAATTTCAACAGGAACGTGGGCAGCCCATTATTAGACTTTACAGCTGTAAATGAGTCATCAGTGTAATCATATGTGTAAGTTTCAAACAAGACAGAAAATTCCTTTATCTCATCCAAAGGTACCAGTACTTTTAGTAGCTGAATAAAAAGCATGTAATTTCTAACTCTGAATATTTTTTGTGTAGTTGCTTATTACAGAATTTCCAAAAAGAAGTGCAAAAAATTTGTGTTCTTTTTGGACTCCAATATTACAAATAACCTCTAAATAATGAATGAAATGTTTCAGTCCCAATGAATTTGTTAAATCAGGGTTCGAATGTATATTGTTGTATTCCTGTCAAGTAACTGAAAGCCATCCTACTAGGACATGTGCTGTTAAGCCCTTTATGGTGATACAACTTTGATGTAATGCTCTTTCTTCTTCCCTCTCCCTACACAGTGTAAAACGGGAACACCAGTGAACAGTGTGTTTTCATTTAAGTTAAAAGTTATCTTAATATGTTTTTCCTTTTCTTAATACTTCTACTTTGTAAAATAAACATGAATATACTCTATGCTTATTTTTTCCCAACATATACATGCAAAATATTATAAACAAATGTATATGTAGTATACTGTAAAAAAATACTGTATACATACATTGTAGTATTTTTTTCCCTGGCTTCCTTTAGTTGAAGTCCTACTAAGTCAAAAGATGCAGTCTCAGACTTTGACACAAAGAGAAGTGTATGTTCCAGATACCCAAGAAAGAAGTATTAGGTAAATGTAACTATAGGTATAATTTCTAAAGTTGATAAAGCTTGTTTTTATTAATGTGTTTGGTAAATTTTGTGCAATTTAGTTTATTTGATTATCTATATAATTCTGTATATAAACTTCATTCTAAAATCAATTTCATAATTTATCATTTAATTTTTTTTAAAGGAGTTACAGAAATAGAAAACTGTGAGAAAATAAAATATGTTTTCTGTTATTTAAAAAATTGCAATTATTCTGAATTAAGTATTTTCAAAAAAATTGGAAAACTCTGCAAAAAAGGAGATTGGGAGTTAAAAGTCATATGTTAAGTAATTATTTTAGAGTATTAAAAATAAGATGTTCTTCATGACAATGCATACATACAATCATAAAATTTTATTTTAAGAAAAGATAAAGTATGGACACAATACATATTTGAAGGGGGGGGATTAGAACAATAGATAATGAAATAGCAAATCAGGTATCTATTTCCTTATCTGAAAATTCATTTATCAACTTATTAGAAACAAACAAAAGGAATTATGTCTTGACTATACATTGGAAAGGTACATGTCTTCACCTTTCATCAATGATATGTCACTTTTTGCATAAAAAAAAGTAAAATGGAAGGAGAAAAGTTTGAATCGCTTAATTAAAAAGATTAGTAACGAAAATACTATAATTTGACAAAAATATTACACATATATATATTTAATGTATTAATTGATTTGAAGCACGTAAATATTTAATCTGATTTTTGAAATACATAATATACAAACAGTTTTTTAACAGGTATTTTACATGATTATTCAGTGATACCTCTTCTGTAAAATACAATTAATTCACAGTAATGAAATATTTTAATATAGAATGGAGAACAGATCTAGAAAATCTGCAGCAGATGTCTTCAGTAGTCTTCACCTTTCTTCTTTCCAAAATGGTAAGATAAGAAGTATTCCAATTACCTTTTTATAAATCTTGTTATAATTTTTTTATGTGTATTTTTATATATGAACTTATTTAATGGAAAACAGTTTAATGTAATGAAATGTGTCTTCCTATGAATTTTGAAAAAAAAAAATGTTCATTAAGTTTAGAAGTTATCATATGTAAAATGTATAGTGAAGACCACATAAAAAAAAAGAGGATTATTTGCAAAAGTATCTAAAGATTATAATGTTTTCTTTCTTATATACTTTTTAAAATAGTTTTTTTTTATCATGGCAACTGTAAGACTGGTATGCAATGGTGTGTTAAAATTTATATTTTGTTAATTCAGTTTTTCCTGCCTAACTTAAATAAAAAGATAATATAAATGTGTGTTTGAAAGAGAAAATTATTTTA
The DNA here is from genome assembly GCA_019973955.1 of Trichonephila inaurata madagascariensis. Classification (NCBI taxonomy): domain Eukaryota; kingdom Metazoa; phylum Arthropoda; class Arachnida; order Araneae; family Nephilidae; genus Trichonephila; species Trichonephila inaurata. The sequence continues at coordinate 782,038 of BMAV01026147.1, read as the reverse complement.
TGATTATATTGTGATTAATTAAAAACTTTGTATAGTGTTTTTTATTTCTTAATTTTGTAAACTAAGCAGTTAATCTTGGTTTTTTTTTATTGACTTAATAATATTAAACCTATTATGCCAGTCATCGATTACATCAATATTGAGATGACATCAGCCACTAAGTATTAAAATTTTATATTTTTGTTCTCTCTCTTCTTCAAAGATGCTGTAGAGGAAATGGAGGTATCAGAAGTGCCTATTTCTGCTCAAATAAAACAAGAATTAGATGTTATTTTTGATGAAGGATTCGAAAGTAAAATTGAAACTTCCCCTAAAGTGAATACTTTACCTTCTGTCTCACATCCTTCAACATCAAACAGTATTCCAAAACAAGAGAGGCAAAATGTTGATAATCAAAATGCGAATGAAGAAATAATTGAAAAAGTTCCTAAATTGGAGGTATGCTATAATCCTAGTCAAAATGAAAATATTGCACCAAATAAAGCCGTTAAGGAAGAGAATCAGAGCGTCTTGCAACAAAATGGGAATCATTGTGAAATTGAAGTTAGTTTTATTTGCTCTCCTAAAATTGTGATATTCTTTTTTACTTCATGTATCAGATACTGAAAATTATGAAGTACATAATGTTTCTTAAATTTTTTGTTTTATCTGTTATTTTTAAATTTATTTAACAGATTTAAATTTTAATCAATGAGGTTGATTCATGGGATGTCATAGTCACATGATAGTGAAAGCCACGTGATTCTAGCCAATCAATTCAAAAACTCATGCAACGTCATAGTCACACGATAAAAACTATCTTGTGTTTCCAACTAATCAGTTCACGCGCTCCGGTGTTGCCAAGTTTTGCTCTTTGCAGAATCTTTCTCTTAAAAAGTACATATGTATACAAAATACACTTTATTTAAAAGTATAAGCATAAAATACGACTTTTTTTTAATTTAAAAAAAATCTTTTTGGAAAATTTTTTTCCCCTAACATTTAAACATCTTTACCCAAATATGAAATTTGAAATTTTATCTGAGTTTTACAAATAGAACAACTAGTTTCATGTTTGTTTTGAATTCAATGGAAAACACTTTTTTATTTTTATCATGTGACTTCATGAATCAAGCCCATTTCATCTTAATAAATGTTTGTATGGACTTGGTTATTTCTTCTATTTTTTTAGAATAGATGAAATAACTGTAACTTCTGTAAGAATAGTAATTGAGAATATAATCTAATTTAAGTTGATAAATTCTGCTTCAAAAAGATGATATAATAGAGCAAACAGATATGTGAATTTGACTTTATATAGTAATTCGTTATTACAACATATGATCATACTTTTGCTTGATTCGAGTAGTCATAGTTACAGACTCATGATTGAGGAGTGACCAGTTCAAATCCTTATGCTGCTGAAAACCTATCATATAAAGGGACTGATGTATGTCAGATTCGTCCCAGAGCTTAAAATCGTCATGTTGGCTAGGTGTGGAAGTATGGAGAGTGGAGTTCCAGTTCAGGTGTTGTCATCACTTGACCAAGGTTCAAAATTATGAGGGCCATCAACAATAGCCTTTGTGTTGTTTTATAGCGTGGCATTAGTAAAAAATCAACTGAAATTTACTTGATTCTGTTATTTAAATTAAATTATTTTGTGTAATTCATTTTTATTTGAACTGTGATTTATAATATATTTGGTTCATGAAAATTTTATCAATAAAATTTGCAATAATTATATTTTTTTAATTTTTTTTAGAATTTATATGTATATTTATTTTTTCTAGATACATTCTCCTCCTAAACGCAATAGGGTTTCTAAAATTGATCATGGTTTAAATTGGATTTCTCCACAAAAAAAGAAAAATGGTCTTGCATCTGGCATACTATCTTCAGTACAAAACAATGTAATATAAATTTTGTAATAAATATTTTTTAATTCTATTTAATTGTTTAATATATACCTTGTTTTCCAGTGTGTAAGAAGATAAAATATATTTTTGTACAGGGTTACATGACATTTTTAAAATAATTGAAAAGAGTAATAGACCTTTTTAACTCTGCACTGACCTTTTATAAAAATCTGCATCACTATTATCTTATTCTTTTTTTACACTAATGTCATCAATTACTACTACAATGTTAATAATGAAAAGAGTATGGCAATTTATTCATTCATTACATAAAATACATCCTGTTTTCCAAACAATTTTTTAGGTTAAAAGTGCATTTTGTACTTTGGAAGCAACATATGTTATGAAAAATAAAATGAATGGAAATAAACAATTCTTTACAAATCTTAATGACAAAGAAAGCTTTAACTGTAGAATAAGATTTCTTCTTACCCTGTCTTGGATATATAAGTTTGCTGTAAGCACAAGGTAAATGCAATCAATCATTCAGTCTGATGCAACTTAAACTGAAGAATAAGTTTATTGCATAAGTTACAAAATTGAAATTCATGTAAGACTACTAGTCAGTCTTGTGAAAAATAAAACTCATGATCATATTATTTGTAGCTTGTGAACTTTTACTTTATTCCTTAGAAATTTTAACATGTATGTTTCATCTTTTGAGGATTTTCATTTATCTTTTTAGGTTTCCCATTTAGAAGAGGTAGAACTTCCTCGAAACTTAGCTGTTATCAAATTTGCTGAATTGGTTAAGAAAGTCAGTTGTGATGGATCAGGAGCTATTGCTCCAAGCATAAATAATTCCAAGATAAAGAATTTTAAGAAATTCAGAAAAGTATTTGATTAATTTCCTTAATAGATTATACAAAACATTTTATTTATTGATTGTGCAATTTGGTATTATGTAAAAGATGAGATTTGTTATTTATTTTTAGTATGCAGTTTTAAAAATTCCATTGAAGAGATGAATTGTTGTTATTTATAATTATAGCTAACTCAGATTCTAGAGAGTTCTATTATTGAAAGAAATGTAATATTATATTCTTGCTGTCTGAAATAACTGATAACAATTACCATTTTTCTAAAATTCATGTCTTTAAATTTTTGATATCTGTCCATTTATATCATAAAAAGAATCATATAATATTTGTAACATGTGCAAAAATAATTTACTTTATCAAAATCTTGTTTGAAAATAAGTGTTATAGTTGTTTCTTTAAATGATTATTGTATTGAATTAAGTAATATATTTATGTAAAAATTACTTAAAACTGTGACATTTTTATCTGCAAAATTAAAAATAAAATTTTATTTTATTTTTAATAGAATCAAAAAAAAATATTTAAACGGTTCACTCCAAATCTTTATTCTAGTTCTTTCTTTTCATTATTTGACTTATAATTAAAGGGGGGAAATCTTTTAATTTTTATATAAACGTAGAATTATAATTTTCATTAAAACATTGGTACTTAAAATGCACGTATATTTTATCAACATTTAATTCAATTCATCTATTGAAGGTGCATCCTCTGCGAGCACAAACATTACCAAGAATTATTGGTGCCCATCAACTTGCACCCTTTGACAAAGTTACATCAGAAATAAGCAATGAAGTGTGGGATGATCCTCCTGAAGTATGTAGATACCATTTGCATCTTTTCATGATATTATTATAGTATCTAATTGTAACATTTACATTTACCATTATTTTTCAAATAGAAATAAAAAATGTGTTAATTTTTCATGATTTAGTTTCAAAGTATAATGCACCATGTATACAATACTTGTTTCAATATATTTTTCTTATTTAATAATTTCATTGTTAGTATTTCTTGTCTTTCATTAGCAGTATATTTTTATTGTAGTTTCGTTAAAAGCATCTCTTATATAATTATAAAATATTTTAAGAACGTTTTCTTTTGCTTCTCATTGTTTATTGATTTTTTTTTATTAATTTTTTCTAGCCTAACTATTTTGATTTTTAATATTAAAATTTCAACCTTTATAAAAAAAATTTTTTATCTATGCATTCCAAACAACAGTTTCTTATTTTTCCTTTTATTAACAGGAAATGTCAGAACAAGTTAAAGGAGAATTTGAGTAAGTATTTTTATATTTATTGTTATTTTGTTTGTGTTAATAGATATTTTTATATTCAGTGAATAATTTTGAATTTAAATTTATTGATTATTTGAAGCATTATGTCTATTGAAAAATGAAACATCATTAACTTTGCAGTTCACATCATAACTAGATAACATTGGTATTGATGTTGATGACTCAAAATAAATCTTTAGCTTGTTATAATGAGAAGTTATTAGGTGTGTCTTTTTCTAAATAAAAACTTTACATTTTCTTCGTACATCTTCTTTATAACTGCATAAGAAAATTAAATTTTTGATTATAAATGTCTCCATATTCCATTAATTTTAAAATGTTTCATTTGTGCAAAATTTCTGTGTTTATTTTACTATTTCCTTCTTATCTGATGCTTCATGCCATTACATGACAACTACTTTCTTGGAACTTATGGAATAAGTTTTAATATACCCCAGCAAAATTAATTTCTTCAAGCTAATCAAATTATCAATGTTTTTTTTTTCCTGACGATCAGGATTGTTTTAAAACAGTTTTTAGATATAAATTGTTTAATAATTAAAATATACACATCCTATTTATAGATGATGTTAAATGTCTTTCAAGTTTTTAATTCCATTTCAATTATTAATGCAATACAATTAGTTATTTATATTTAGAATAATCTGTTTTCTGGAAGTTAAATTGCAATCTCTGAAAATTATTTTATTTACTTGTTCTTTTATAACGTATTATACATAATTTGTAAATATAACTCAATAAAATAGTTGAATTTAATAAAAAAGTTACTGATGTATGTTGGAAGAAAAATCATGACATATTAATTTTAACTTTAAATCACTGTTAGAATATAAAGCATTACAATATAACTGTTTTTAATTTTGAATAATAGAAAATAAAGTCTATTAATCTATATGTAGAATGTTTTATATATATATATATTTGCCATGAATATTATTTTCCTTCCTTTCGGGAAGAACACGACGACAACAACAACATGAATATTATTTGTTTGCAATAATTTTCATTTTCTTTTTTTAAAGCAATTTATTGTTAAGTAGTAACTCTCTTCTACATTTTTAATGTTTCATTTCAATAAACATGTTTTAACTATTTTAAACTTTTTTTTTAACTCTGTAGCTGGTAAGGAAGTCCATTTTCCAACTCTTTCCATCAAGCTGTGATTGTAAAAAGTGTAAAAAGGAATTATTCTATGTTATATTTTGCATTTTTTTTATATGTAAATGAAATTTATATTACAATTTCTGTATTTCATAATGTGACCAATTACAAACTTGAGCTAAAGTGATGGTTTCATGTTAGAAAGAAATTATTTTTTCTACTAAATAAATGTGACTATGTAAGTAAATATTTTAATAATAAATTCTGAGTTTTTTAAAATGTCTAATGTGATATTTTTAAGACAGTTTTCTTATAAATTTAAGACATTTTTTTTTAAGTAATTTTGTGTACTTTATAGAATTATTCACTTTGTAAAAATTCCCTTTTATTTAGAGGTACAGTTGTATAAAAAATGAATGTCAAAATCACTTATTTTTCTAAACTAAAATTCTATATTTTTAAATTTTGAAAAAAGCACTGTTTTATATTTATTTGAATAATACTTTAAATTTCTAATAATGACTTATCATGCATTTATTTTATAAAAATCTAATTTATATAATTAGTTAGAATTAGTGAGTTTTTTGAAATTTTTTTTGTGTTCATAACAGTAATATAGAATTGAACCATAATAAAAATATTTGTTTCTGTTATGTTATGACTTCTGTTATTTTTATGTGTTAATATAATTTTTTATGCTTAATGTTCAATATATATTTAAAACAAAATCTTTTTCTGTGAAACATTTTTCTGTACTGTAAGGGTTACATTATTAATTCTTGAAAATTTTATCAAATGTTAAACCAAACAACTTATTTAAACATATTTGAATTTTTTCTATCACCTTGTTGATTGTACTTTTAATCAATTACAGATGTAATTTACCATTTTAATCGTTTTATTTGCATTTTTCAGCCCATAAATTTCTTTTTATTGTATATGAAATGGGTTCACCTGTTTCATTAAAATTTAGATAAAATTATGAGTACTTGCATTCTGTGTTTAAGATTACATTCAGTTTCAAAAATAGCAAATAAATTTTTGAATATACAATTGTATGTAATTAATTTTGTATTAAATACAGATTATGTTTTATATAACATCAGAAACAATTAAATTCATTTAAAATAAATTTAATGGCCAAAATTTTGAAATTTAATGTTGTTGTTACTAATGCCACCTGATCGGCAAAGGCCAGATCAAGGCCCATGAAATTCATCATGGTAAAAGGCTAAGTGATGCCTGTAGCCGTAGCTTTGAGCACCATACAGGTGACAGTACGATTTGGCCCGATTCCACCCCAATTTAGAGGGAGAACACTCTGGGGGGAAATTTAATGTAGTAAAATCTATTTATTTTGAGAGATAATTTGCATATTAATGCATTGTTTTAATCATGTCTAGTGATCTAACACAATAACAATAAAATGGCATCTTTTAATTTTAATAATAAATTGTAGTTTAGGGGCAGGATGAAAGTGCAGAATCTCATTCTTGTAAAAAGAAATAAGCAGTCAATTGTAATTTTGGGCGAAAAGGGATATGCAGAATAATTCTTATAAATAATACACTTTTTTAAAGAAAGAATAATGTATTTTATCTGTGTGTTTCTTTAGAAATCATTTTGCAAAATGCTTGATTTGCTTTGCTTATTTTTCTTCTTTTCTAGAAATATTTTTAAAAAAATTTGCAGTTATTTTAAATGATACATTTATATTGGGTCGATTTTATTTCACTAAACTTAATATTTTTCAAGAAAATTCATAAAATTTTCATTAATGTATATGTTGGAAAGAATTGAAGAAAATAAATCTTATTTCCTACATCTTAAAAATGTTAAATTTAAAAAATCATTTTTAATATATAAATAAGCAAATTTTTGATAGTGTAGCATTAGGATTCTTAAATTTTGTTCCATTCCCCCTTTTTGAGCTATTGGAAATAAAAACAATAGTTTTGCTACACTTTAGATTTTATAGAAAATTTTTTTGCCATGGCTTCATGTTGCCAATATGAACTTTCACATTATTAATGTACTCAGGAAAGAATTTATTTATATCAATTTTAGCCATTTAATATTTTTGATGAGAACAGTGATACATTACTGTCATTAAATTATTGAAAAAAATAGAAGTGAATTCATGCTTCATCTTGAAAAAAAATTCTGATATGCCAACTTTAAGGAAACTTTGCCTTTATATTAAGGTTGCAAAGTCTATGCTTGAATAACATGATGTTCAACTTCATTCCAAACTGGTGTAATGATGGTAGAAAATTTAAGCCTTTCACGTGCGATGATTGCTTAAATTTCTAGTTCAGTTGTTTCAGTTTTTGGTATATTAGGAGAAAAAAAAAACTCTCAGTTACCAGGAGTATCTTTAAAGCTTTACTATCATACTTTCCTGAAATACTATATAAAATAGTAAACAATACATAAAATTTTTCTTTTAATGCTATCTAGACTCTTAAGATGGATGAATAAAGTTCTAAAGTCACTGAATATCAAAACAAGACTAATACAAGAATAACTAAAAAACGAGACTAAAGTATTAAGAACGTGTGTATATATTTATACATCAGTTTCCACAGTTAAAAACCAAGCTCCTTTTATTTGCATTAATCATCCCTACATTATTCCTACCTCCATTCCAAAGCAAAATATCAAAACTATAAAATACCGCAAAGAAATGAAGGTGAGCACATTCTCCAGAATTTAGAGGCATGAAAAAATATTGATTAAATCTACCACCTTGGAATTCATATGTGGTACACACAGCCTCAGCATTAGTTTAAATGGCAATTTGTGTATGACTCTTGGCTGTGAAGTGACATTAGCTACTGATGCATATATAACGTCTCGAAAGGGTTAAATATGAAAATTGGAAATATATGACTGTAAGGATCTCTTGTAGTACTTAAAATACTCTAAAATAGTTAAGTATTTATTTCAAACTTACGAAACAAGTACAAAAGCAAAAGTCAAAAAATAATGTGAGATTAGTTTAATATCATAATGAAGCTTATTTCTTTACTCCTCTTCATAGATGTGAAATTTAGCTCATATCAACCTGCATGCATTGACCTTTTTGGGGTAATCATCATGCAGTAAGTGTATTATCGAGATCATTGTAGTGGACAAATCCCTACAAGTATCCTATTTTTGTCGAAACGGGATGCATTCAAAGTTATGGTATTGGAGAAAAAATGCGAAGCACACATTTTATACCATAAAAAAAGGGATCAATTCAGGTGATGATGAGGAGTATGATAAAATATACACTGCTCTTTATAGGATAGTGCAACCAGAATATAATAATGGTGGAGTTTTTTTTTATCTGAAAATATTTTCCAAATTCGAGTTCTATTCTTTAACATTAAGCAAAGACACCTTTAACTTGCTACTATCGCTGGAAAGTCTTCCTGATATTTTTCCATGTAATCAAGCCACCTAAGTTTTGGGTCTCTCTTTTTTTGGTAACAATAGGTTTGTCCGAGAAGATCTTAGTTGTTCGATGGTCATCCAATCTTAAGTGTCCTGCCCATTTAATCCTCTGTTACTGTAAGGAATTCACATTCCTATAAATAATCTGTGATGTAGGGCACATCGCGCGTATGGAAAGGAACTTGTGAGAAAAAGATTCGATGAAAAGGAGGTTCACATTTGAAAAATATATATTGAGTAGAATCTCGCATATAACAATCAAAACAAATGAAAAAAGTAATTCGCTCAGTGAGCAACATTTTGCATGAGTATAAATGCTTGGCGAGTATGGAACATTGGAACCTTTTTACCCTCTATGAGAAGTGTCGGTTAGTAACATTGAGAGCAAATATAGTCTGTGTTGGAATAAAAGAAAAGAGCACTTGGAACAAAACAAAAAATCAATACACGAAGACACAGCAATTTAAAGTAAGCAAACAGATGAATGGGGGAGATGATATGCAATTCGTTTGTTTGATCTTTAACACTATCAGACTGGAAATCACACCAGAACAGTCTGAAAGCGAAAGGGGAACAAATTTACAACCAGAGCTGGGCCGTCTGAGTATGTGTTTAGGAGTGTCATGGTGACTTCAAAGGAAGTGTTCATCTATAATGGCCTTATCACACGTATATTTTTCATGCAATTTTTTCGTCCAATTTTTGGCCAAATCTGAGAGGGAAGGGTTGCCGTAAACAAAACGACACACTCTGACGTCAGCCGCGCTCTATCTCCACATTGAAAAATTACTCGCCGATTTTTCTGCTTCGGAAAATGAACATCCAAAATTATTTCTTTCATTTCGCTTGCGCAATTGTTGATGGGTGTAAACTAAAAATAGAGCACCATTCTATTTTAAATATTATACGCCGTTAAAATATTATACACCATTAAAATATTATACGGCATATCTGAAGTGTTAGACGAAACCGGAGCCGCCATTTTGTTTATGACGTAGGGCGCCGAAGAACCCCATTGGCTGGAATTTCAAGCAATTTTATTTGGAACAACTTTTTGAGCTCGCTAGCAAAAAATTGTTCTAAAGTGGTTGCTATGGCAACTGAGTAAAAATTGAACGAAAAATTGCTTGAAACGTGTACGTGTGATACGGCCTTAAGCCAAGAACTTGTGTCTGTGTATTGTGTTTCAAAGCAAGAAGCTGTGGAGGAGAGTGTTTGAGATGGAGGAAGCAACACAATAAAGACGGAATCTTTTGGCATAATAACAGAAATGCTGGGGAACAATTGTATTGTGTATTGAAAAGCATATCACCCTAATAAGGCAGTGGCTAATCATGCTACAAATTTATTCAATGAGAATGTTGTGTCGCATTTTCATCAAATTTTGAAGCTTCTGCAAAAACACATGACTGGAAAGGTTCTTAATAAAGAACTTATTATTTTTAATGTGTTTTGAGAAAATCTTAAATTCACATTCTGTGTGCCTTTATTATGTTGCACAAAAAAAGACAATTTTGATTCAAATTCCTTCTTTGAGTGGTTTTTTTTTGGCATAGAATAAACTATTGTAATTTGTATTAGTGTATGTAGGAATAATTGTTTTGCATTACAAGAGTAAACTTCTGAAATTAATAAGGCTCTTTAAGCGAGGCTCAGCTGTATACTACAACTTCAATTCAAAATAATAGAATAACCCCCAAAGGCGTTGCATTGTTTCATAACCTGTAAAAATTAACAATGGAGACGAACTAATAAATTTCGAAGTGTTCACAATAAGCTGACGTATGGTATATTGTTCGTGCGTCTCTTAAAAAAATGATAAAGTTTTTAGAAAAAGTATTGAAATTATTCGAAATATTGCTATATTCTTAGCTGCAATTTAAAGTATTAGAATAATTTTTAAAAATTTGTATAAATAGCACCTCAATAGATCCAGTAGTATGCTTATAAAAATTTTGTTCAAAAGTCAGTGCATATTAAAAATGGGCAGTACGCTGTGCATACGGAATATACTAAGACTTGAATTATCACCCTATACAATGAAGCACCCTAAGCAAAGTGCTTGATGAGGTGTTTTAATTATTTGGGGACAGTTATAGAGACACCTGCAGCGTACATTGAGAGCAGCGCGTTTGGTGTCATTGCCCTGTTAAAAAATGAAGTCTCCAATATCCAAATTTTTGGCGGATAATTTAAAATTTCTCTTTAAAATATTTAGATAGAGCTCATGATTCTCAATACCATCAAAAAATACCAAATTATCTAATTCTGAAACCGATTTACACCCCCACGCAAGAACACTTTCACTTCCATGCAGAAGCATAGATGTGGAGGAGTTCTTGTTCCGCATAAATTCATGGGGTTAAATTCCTCATTTTTCATTTTCAAACTATTATTTGCCCATCAGAACCAAAAATGTTGAATTTTCTGTCATCCCAATCAATTTGCTGTTAATTTTGAATTTTCTGAAACGTAATCCCAAGAATCTAGTTGGATCAGTGAACCATGGAGGTGAAATTGACCTTGCGTGGGGGTATAAATCGGCCTCAGAATTAGGTATTTTTTGATGATATTGTGAATCATGAGCTCTATTTAAACATTTTAAAGAGAAATTTTAAATTATCTGTATATATAAATATCTATTTTTGGATATTGGAGACTTCATTTTTTAACAGGATAATGCTGCCAAGAGCACTGCTCTCAATGTCGCTGTATAACTGTCCCCAAATTCTGAAAACACCTCATCAATCACTTTATTTAGCCCAGTAGAACACATTTAGTGAGAATTTGATTTTACAAAAAGTAAACATGACATATGAACACATAATGTGAAGTAAAAACAAT
>BMAV01026147.1:742493-752601 GCA_019973955.1 Trichonephila inaurata madagascariensis | reverse complement strand
TACATTAAAAAATCCCAAACTCTTTATGAAGTGATGACTTCTATTGGCGCGATTTGCTGGAGAATGAAATTGACTGAACGTCACGCTCGGGAATGTAACGCTCATTCGGCATTTTTCGCCTTCAGTCGGACATACACACCCCTAAAAAGGAAAGGAGGGACGTTTCCCTCCGCCACTCTGAAACGGGGTAGTTTGTCCCCCCAGCAATACGCCGTAAAAGTAAAGTTCCTATAATAGCTTCGATCTAAGTGGGGGAACCCCACTTAGATCGAAAAATTCACAAAGCCGGATCGGGTATTCTGAACAAATTATTATGATTTTAAGTGGGAATTTTAAAGTAGATTTTTCAAAAGACAAATCAAAACCTTTAGCTGATTATTTAAAATCAAAATTTAATTTAATTATGTCAAATGATCCATATGAAGCACGAGGAAGTATGGAACAACGCTTGACGGAGTTTTGTTATAGATATTTAAATAAAAATTTGAATCTATATAAAGGATTTATAACCTATTTCAGCTAACATAAACCTATTGTTTCCTTCTTAGAGAATACAAGTAATTCCCAAATATATTCCCAATTAATTCCCAAAATATTTCGCACAAAAATATTACTTTATGAGTACAGACATATGAATAAACTATTTTATAGGACAATACTAATAACCCCTTGTTTTATATATATATATATATATATATATATTCACCTAATTAATTCCTCTGAAATAACACTACAAAATTTGAAGTTATCACTTCTATCGTGTGGTCATAAGCACACACACTTTTTATTTATTATATTTTTTGATCAACAAATTTGAGATGATATAGCTTTAATCCTTTCAAATTATTATATATATTGTAATGATTAAAGAAAATTGTGCTTGAATAACCTACATTTTTGATTGAGAAACAGTCTAAGATACTTGAGTTCTTTTTTGTAAAAGTAATTTCACAGTTTTAAAAATAGACAGTTTTTCGGAAAATAAAGTAGAGGTTGTTAAGAATACTTGGTTATCTGGCCACAAAATAAAATGCTTATTAAATGGGGGTTGATTTATGTTGAATATGGAACAATAATAGAGCTATTATTCCCCGATTAAACATTTTCCACAGCGATCTATAACCAACTATGTAAGGTCTATTGTCAACTACACATAAGCCCTTAACCACAAAAACATAATTTTGAACCGCAATCAAATGACAAGGTCGAAACTTGAGTTGGCACCCCTCTTACAACGCCGACAGATGTAACATACATTAGCTCTTCTACACAAGTTTTTAATGGAAAAAAGAGACTAGATCGTCGATGCTAAGACCACTATAGGCTACAACAGCTGCTTACAATTAACTAAACTATGTATTATTCAGTAATATTTGTTTCATGAAATCCCTGTAATGAATAATACGCTCATTCTTTGTTTCATTCTTATTGTAGTAAAATTACGCTGCAAAATGATACACCAAATTTTCAAACCTTTAAAAATTTGCCGAATTATGCATGAATGAATCATCCTTCATGTTTTGTTAAAAGCGCTGAGCCGACACACAGCAAAAAATCATTCTTCCGATTTTATGCGGGATTCTACTCACGTTAATGCAATTGCGATAAAACAATACACCAATTCATCGTCCGCGGTCATAATCGAAACCGCAGTCCTGTCGATTGTTTGAGCGGCGCTCTTGCTTTTTTGTGTTTGTGAAAAGCTTTGTTTTTCAAAGAGGTCAGCACAGTTAATTGTTCGATCGACATGCGAAGTAATGCGGTGATTGATCCGCGTGGAACAAACTGAAAGTGCAAAACTAGTTTTTTAACTCGTATTGAATTATTTGTATTCCTTATTATGGATTACGTATGAATTCCAGTTAAAATGCACTAACGTTTTTCGGAAAAAATTAATATTTCAAACAGCGAATTTAGTTGGAAGAAGGAAAATAATTCGAATAAAGTCTGCAATAACTTGGTTGGTAGAGAGATGATGGTTAATTATGTTACTTCGTTAGGAATTCCTTATTCAGTGGCGTAACGTACCTCTACGCAAACCCCGCACCGCGGGGGGTGGGGCAGGATTCTAGGGGGTCCAAAGTCTGACTGATGTCAAGTACGTATTTGACCAAATTATAAAACATTATAAACCTGACTTTTCAAGGGAGTCCTAGTACTCTCCGTTACGCCACTGTCCTTATTTAGTTACGTGGCCGTGGTAGCCAAGTGGTCAAGGTAACGGACTCATGGCTGGAGAGTCATGAATTCGAGCTTAGTGCCGCTGAATACTCGGCCGCGGTAGCCGAGTGGTATAGGTACCGGACCGTGGCTTGCCTTGTCATGAGTTCGATCCCAGTGCCACTAAAGACCCGCCGTGTAGGGCAGCGATACACGTTAAATCTGTCGAGAGCTGAAACGTCCTCCCGTTGGTGTGGTGTGGTAGTTAGGAGAGGGGGGCAGCTCAGGTGTCGTCCACGTCACTTGACCATGGTTCAAAGTTACGTGGTCCGTCGCCAAAAGCCCTCGTGTAGCTGAACAGTGCGACGTAAATATTCACTCACTCTTAAAAAACATAAACTAAAGGCTTTAATTATTCTAGTTTTTTACCCGAAATTTATTTTTAAAGTACTCCCAGAGTTATATAATTGATTCGAATTTTGTATATACCAGAAAAATATGTTAACACATACATGAGTAAACATTCACATTTTTCGCAAAACACGTTCTTTTTAACACGCTTTTTTAGCTTCACCTGTATGTAACAGAATCTGTAACTCGGTTTTTACTCACTTTAAAAGGTCAGATTAATTCGAAATTTTGCACACTTGTCAAGGACCGATGACAATACAATATTTTAATAATTTTGTTCCATTGTCCTGATCAGGATTATCAGGATTAACGATTTCACATTTCCAGGTTTGGCGACTCATTTCAGATCCCACTCCCAGATTTGGCGACTAATTCCAGATTTCGCCACTAAAAGATTAAGTTACAGCCCTAAAGAGAAAACATTCATGGTAAATACAAAAACAACAAACAAAAAGATTAATTCATTAATGAATAAATGATAGTTTAAAAAGCTGAAAAAACATGTTTTTATTGTAGATGGAACTAAAAAAATAAAAAATAAATTATAGTTGAAAATAACTAAAAAAAAAATCTTTTTACAGTGAATCGAACTAAAAAGTAAAAAAATAATGCTTAATATAAGAATAAAATGATCAACGAGAAAATGAATATCATTGAGGTAAAAGTGTGGGGTGCTCGATTTCTATTGTTATTATTTCTTATTAGTTCTATTCCGAAATGCAGAGTTAGTGTAAAAACGTAATACAAAGCACCCCACGCTTTTACAACAATGACAATAATTTTCTCGTTAATCATTTTATTCTTATATTAAGAATTATTTTTTTTTTTTACTTTTTTAGTTTGATTAACTATAAAAGCGTGTTTTTTTAGTTTTTTTAAACTATAATTTATTTATACCTATTTCTATCCTAATTTTAAAACTACGCCATTTCGTTTTGGCGGGACTTTGAAATCGCGCCAAATAGATCTTTGGTGGCCAGTTGAATGTTATTGTTATTGCCTCAACTTAGCGAAATTTTACAACCATAGCATATCGATATCAAATAAGTACCCAAATTTTATATAAGTTTACGATATTTTGATACAAAATTCTATGGTTTTAGTTTGTGTGTGTGTAGGCATTAAGTACAAATATATTTTGAAGATTAAAATTTTATTTTGTAATCGTTTTAATCCATTACTCATATATAAGTAATATGAATTAAATGTAAAACATTGTCATTTATATTTTTAATAAATGATATAGTTCGTTAAAAATTATGGTTTTAAAGCTATGATTAATTGATTAGAACTTTTACAACATCACGTCGCCGATCCAAAGAAAGTTGCCGAACATCTTAAATCGTAATTTTGATCCTTCGCTTTTCATTTATTTTGATACAGTTTCTTACAAATAAATGGTCTGGTATCATAGATTACACAATTTGTAAATTAATAATTGATGAAGAGATGCTATTATTAAATTATTTCAAGGTAAAGAAATCTTTCATATAGATATTTATTCTCAAAATTCCTGAGTGATGTTGAGTTTTCACTCAAATCCCAATAATTATAATACGTTATGTACGTTCATGCCAAAGGCGAAAAAGCGATATTTTGAATAAAAAAGGTTTGCTTAGAAGCTCACTAATTTGTGGGAAGAGAGACGGGAAATAATTTTGAGTTTACGAACTACAAACACAAATCGAACACAACAGATTTGAATAACTGAATGAGGGAGGTATGTACTAATTATTTTATACCTCTCAAAAGAATTTAAAAAGTGATTCTGAACGTTACTTACAATTTTATGTCCTCTGTTTAAACTGAATTGCCTTTTTTAATATTATTAATGAGTCATTTAGTTTCTAATAAAACAACTTTACTAAAAAAGATGATTGAAACCATTTTTTTTTTCCTTATTTTTCTCGGTTCCGAAGGAAAGTTACTAATTGATAATTCTATGTTTCTGAATTATTTCTTTTTTGTTGATATACCGTTTATAATACAAAAAAATTGAGACGATAGGGTTATTGCATTCTGATACATTTTCTAATTTTGTAAACAAATATTATTTTTCGTATTTTCTTACATATAAATTCGAATGTTATTAATATAATTTCATTGACATTCTGTTTCTGTAAAATATTAACTCTTGAAGTAATAAGCTTCATCACAGAAAATGTTTTTATAGATGGATTGGTGAGGTTAAAATAAAATGCAAAAGTCGAGAGAGAAAAGGGTTACGTGTTTGGATTGTTCTGTCGAAACTGGTACAAATAAATTGTAGATAAAATAGAACACCAACTTTATTAATTCTTGACGGAATCCAATTCTTTTATGCCACTTGCAAGTTCAATTAAATATATATCAAACGATATATTTCAAAACGATTTCGATATTGAAATTCATTGCGTACAAAATTGAGCAGACGATAAATAAAAAAATTGGCTTGTTCAATAGCGCTGAATTATAGCGCGTTCACCACAAACATAAAAATATCTTATAATAGGTGCGCGTACAAATATAACATATTCGAAATAATATTCGAAGATCTTTGTAGCATCAAAATCAAATAGACCTTAAAGAGTACTACTTAATACTTAAACCTGATACTTGTTAATTTTATCCACAATCTAATTTTATTAAACTTAGAAAGGAAATTATTTTAACTTCATTTATTTAGTTGCTTTAATTTACTCATCACTGACGACCGAAAGTAATAAACAGTCAACAATTTTATAACTGAACAGAAATTAAAACTGATGTGATTCATGTTTTCGCAGCTCATACGAAACCAATTTACTGTCGGCAGTGAAAATTTCATGTTGAACATTTTCGAAAATCCTGTAATGGATCCGATTGTATCTTTGACAATGACCGTGAAATGTTATAAAGCAGTCTGGAGAAGAATTTGGTTCTAAACAAATCGCTGGATTTTACTCGGTATTTAACGAGCCTGCAAAGTAATACGGTTGAATGCGTGATTTTAATGATGGCAAAAATACCCCCTATTGTCTAAAAACAATAACTTTAATATATATATTTAAAGGTTGGTAAACGACTGCCTTTTTTGTTGGTTTGATTTCTTCCTTAGACAGTTAACAACCAAGAGAATAAAAGTTTGAAAAGGATATATGAGCATACGATAACATTTTAAAAAAGATATTCTTCAAGGATGGGAAAAATTCGAATTAATGATACAGCTCAAGGAAAATATGCCAGCAAGTTAAGATATTATTTTTGTTAATATTATTAATTATTTAATATTTAACATATTTATTTTTATATAAAAATTACAGATTTCTCGAATTTTGAAAACATTTTGTTCACACTGAGCAGCAAAATTTAGCTCACATTCTTTTGATACAAAGACTTCAAATTTTGAGTTTTTAGTACATCTTTTGCCAGTTTCAAATTCAGATATAGAATATGCGGAACTAATTTGATATCGGGGGTAATAGCACCAAGCAGCGCTTCTTGTTGCTGGATTGGAATCCAATATGGCGGCCTAGCGGTAATTTAATGATACACAATTTTAAAGGATAGTTTTGAAATACATAGAAATGTATTTTAAATAAAGGATATAAGAAGAGATTGAGAATAATCTAGATCAATCAATAAAGAATATCAATAATATGTAATAAAAAGTAACATGTAATAATAATAGTATTAATAAGCAGCATATATATATATATAATAATCTTATATTATTTTATCGTAATTATATGTAATATTCATATAGTACAGTTATTAGATACCGTTATTATATAACAGTTATTAGAAATAATAATCATATAATATAATTTAACAGTAATTATAAAAAAGAATAATCGTCGAATTGTAAAAAAATAAAAATGCATAAGATTACTCGTATTACATAATTATAAATAAGTAACATATGAATAGTTATAAATAAACAACGAAAATAGTTATAAATAAATAACATATGAATAGTTATAAATAAACATCGAAAATAGTTATAAATAAATAACATAATTACAAATAAATAAAATATGTAATAATATTTATAAATAAATGTTAAAAGAAACAATTATAAATAACGAATATTATATGATTATTACACATAGTAATAATTCCATTTTTGTATTACATTATGAATAAAATAATTACATAAACTATGTTAAAATTAATTAAGAATTCTAATTACAAAATAGTGAAAGCTTGCAATATGAAACTTGCACTGCAAGTTCCTTCAACGAATTTCATTGAATAAAGAACGTAAAAAAAAACATTTTTAAAACGTAAAATAAAACGAAAATAAACGATTTATAGCGATATTTAAAAGCACAACACTTATTCTTCTAAGAAAAAAATATTCTAGTACTCACTCATTTCAGAAATATCCATATTCGAAAATAGCAGAGAATTAAACAGGAGACGCAAACAATAGAAAAATTACACTGAAAATGGTTAAATTTTTACAGAAATTAGAAATTTTTATTAAAATCGTCTGAAATTAATAGGGTTACAGCGGGAAAAACCAATAAAAGTTATTTCTAACATACGTTATCCCCATGGCAACCCCATCGACAGACGATAAAAATATTAAGGTAACCATATTGTAATGTTATCGCTCATCTTGGCGAACATAAACAACTTGGCGCTATTACCCCGATATCAAACTAGCACCGAATATGCATTTCAGAAAATTATTTAAAGTTGTTGTGTCGTGTGTTTCATACTGGGATACATACGAAAGATAGATGAACAAAATCATACAAGAAAAATATAGACTTTTATTATAAACGATGATCCCAGCATAGAACAGATTGGGTGCGCTGTTTTGCATTCGAGACGGGAATCCATTTCAGGCTGAAGTCCGACTTCTTTTCCCGAAGATACATCCATGCTTTATTCGGGATTCGAACCCGAGCCCACTCGATTACAGGCCGAGTGTTATAGCCACCATACTAGGTGGGGCGGCAATTATTTAAAGTAACAGAATGATTAGTTTTTATAACAGTCTACACATCTTTTTTGATGCAAACAACTATTATTAATAGTAGAATTTCTAATAATTTCTTCGATATTGTCTATTTTTTATAATTTTAATTATTCAATATGCAACGTGCCATTTTATATAATTCGAATCAGTACTATATCTGGATATAGAAAATTTTACTCAATATGAAGTGGAAGTTAAAAAAATGAATTCACATCTGAGAGAGATTTGGTTCAAGTCACACGACCGTATCTTAGCATCATGAAATCTTTTCTCAGCATCTTCGTTCAGCTCTAATGGGAAACTCATAATAACTAACCAGTTTAATTGTTGTCCTTATAATTTGACAATGGATTAGAGCTGCGAGAGAGAGGTCCTTAACCAATAACTTGCAATTAATTTTTTTGTAGACAAAAATCAATCTTTAATTTTGACCTTAGAAATAAATTTTAGCTGTACCTTCATGATCGCGAAAAGCTTTTACGTGCTACGAAAACACATATAAATGCACTTTTTCTTCTAAAACATGCCATTTCTAAAAAATGTATACACATTCTAATTATTTCTTTTATAAGTTGCAACACATTTCATGCAACTAGCTTATAAATCGAGTGAGTGAATATTAACGTCGCACTGCTCAGCAACACGACGGCTTTTGGCGACGGTGATTGTGATTGTGATTGAATATTAACGTCGCACTGTTCAGCTACACGAGGGCTTTTGGCGACGGACCACGTAATTTCGAACCATGGTCAAGTGACGTGGACGACACCTGAGCTGGCACCCCCCTCTCCTAACTACCACACCACACCAACGGGAGGACGTTTCAGCTCTCGACAGATTTTACGTGCATCGCTGCCCTACACGGCGGGTCTTTAGTGGTACGGGGCTCGAACTCATGACATGCCTGCCATGATCCGATACCTTGACCCCACTGGGCTACCGCAGCCCTCCAGCTTATAAATCGAATGATTTTTCTTTGAACTATTAATTTTAGAACTATTAATTTTCAGTCATAGCAGGTGGCCGTGGTAGCCTAGTAGTCAAGGTATCGGATCATGGCAGGCATGTCATGAGTTCGAGCCCAGTACCACTAAAGACCCACCATATAGGGGAGCGATGCACGTTAAATCTGTCTAGAGCTCAAACGTCCTTCCTTTGGTGTAGTAGTTAAGAGAGGGGGATGCCAGCTCGGTTGTTGTTCCCGTCACTTGACCATGGTTCAAAATTACGAGGTCCGTCGCCCAAAGCCCTCGTATAGCTGAACAGTGAGACGTTAATATTCACTCACTCACTCAGTCAGTCATAGCAGATTTACAAACTTCTGGTGGTCTTGGTAGACTAGTGGCATGTCATGAGTTCGATCCCTAGGGTCACTGAAGACCCGCCGTATAGAGCGGTAATTGCACGTTAAATCAGTCGTTAATCAGCCCTCTTGTTGGTATAGTGAGGTAGTTTGAAGAGGAGAGTACTATAGATCATGTGTCGTCAGAGTAAAAAAAATAGAATTTGTACTTCCAACTGATTTAACATACAATAGTCTCTTTAGACGATGGGTAGTATGTGGAATTGAAATTCGGACATGTAGTTCGATAAAAGCATCTCTAGCTACTTGCTATAACTTGGTTTTCCCGCAGTTTTTGTTCAAGTTGGTATGTCATTCTCCGAATTTTTTTACACAAAGCCGCATGAGAACTTTCAAGGCGAGAGTTCCTTTCGAATTTTAACATTTCTCATTATTACTTGGGTTCACGGCAGCCTGGTTAATAGTGTAACGGTTTTGTAATTCCAAATAAAAACCGTCTTGTAACAGAAGGGATGTACTTTAAAACTTGGCTGCTGTCGGGGAGTGGATGGAGAGGATGGAATGCTGGTTCGTGGGTCGACCTCGTCATTAAATTGTGTATCGAATTTGATGGTATAATACGTAGTACCCACAAAGATAAACATTTCGTGAGAAATTTAGTTATAGTAAATTTTGAATTGGTTCGAATTTCTATCAACAAATTTTTATTATAAAATATTTCAACAATACTCATGCGCATATACTTATAATATAAACAAATTATAGTAATGAAGCTATAAAGGAAAAACAATGCTTTGTGACGAAGCCGATCTCTTCCCCCTATTTTCTAACAGATCCCTTGCGCCTTGCCGACAGACGTTGCGAAAATTCCAGGCATTTCCCTAATTGCTGGGAAGGAATTTCGTAACTGGGTGGTCAAGTTTCGGAACCTTTTTCCCAGGCTGACCAGACTGTCAAAAAGAGACGCCTTAACTTTGTGTTTTCATTTTCCCACGATTCGGTGACGACGGCGCGTCTGGAAACGTACAAATGTGCACCCAGCCATCGGCGATCCTTGTGGGAGAGAACAGGAAACGAGACCTATTGGCGAGGCAGAAGGGTAAGAGATCAAGGGAGCCGAGACCGGAAGGTGGCAAAAGAACAAGAGGGGTTGAGTCCGACAAAGAGATCAGAGAAGGATGATTAGGAGAGACAGAGAAGATATAAGGAGGGCGAGAGAGTCCGGACTAGAGACTGGATTTTTGAAGGGAGCC
This sequence comes from Trichonephila inaurata madagascariensis, assembly GCA_019973955.1. Taxonomy (NCBI): domain Eukaryota; kingdom Metazoa; phylum Arthropoda; class Arachnida; order Araneae; family Nephilidae; genus Trichonephila; species Trichonephila inaurata. The sequence goes on along the minus strand of BMAV01026147.1, from coordinate 742,526 downwards.
GTTTGGACGTCCCTTGAGCGATAGAAAAAAGCG
>BMAV01026147.1:727610-740966 GCA_019973955.1 Trichonephila inaurata madagascariensis | reverse complement strand
GGAACCCTTAGAACTATAGAATGTTTTCGAAGAACCCCTTCCACAAACGCACACTTTAAGGTATCCGACTACGTTCGGAACCGTGATTTTGCAAAGCGTATAAATGGATAATTTTTTTGATATTTAATGTCACTTAGATTAGAATACATGTATAAAATTGTTTTAAAAGGACATTTTGATAAAAAAAAATTATTTAAGTACAATATTTTGGCAAAAAATTAACTTAGAATAATCTTTTATCAAAATGTTCTCCTTTTGTGAAAAATGCTTCTATTATAATAATGTTTTGCTTGTATAAAGCTCAGACCTCTCTACAGAGGCTCAACTAGAATTTTTGAAATATATAAGAAGTGGGTTTATCCATATTTTACGACAACAGAGGGGAGCAATTTTAAGAAAAAAAACGCCGATAATTATTTCAATGGGTGGTAACTCTGACAATAATGGGAATTTTTCAAAAATTCTAGTTGAGCCTCTGTAAATAGGTCTGAACTATATACAGGCAAAACATTAAAATAATAGAAGCATTTTTCACAAAAGGAGAACATTTTGAAAAAAGATTATTCTAAGTTAATTTTTTGCTGAAATATTGTATTTAAATAATTTGTTTTGTCAGAATGTCCTTATATATATATAAAATAATTTTATACATGTATTCTAATCTAAGTGACACTATATAGCATGAAAATTATCCATTTATGCGCTTTTTTAAAATCACGGTTCCGAACGTATTCGGATACCTTAAAGAATATACCTTAAAATAATATTTAAAATAGATCAATATGTTAAAAGTACTTTATGTAACGACAATTTCAAAAAAAGTGTTGTATATTTGTTATTAAAAAATCTTAATGTAATTTTTTAATATAATGTTCTCGCATTTTTATATTAATTTATGTTTCAAATGTCACCTACCCGTGCATTATATTTAGCAATTGAGATATATGCTACCATTTTTTACGCAAACTGTCGAAATCTAGATTTGTTGAAGTTATCTGCAGTCAAATTTCATATTCTGCATTTAATTTGCTTTCATATTTTGTTTTTGTGCCACTCGAGTTGATAAATGTTTTTCACTTAAATACATTATTAGGAATGTCATTAAAATGTTTATAGCTGTGTGAAAAATCTTGTGTACTATGCATGAATTTGCAACCCTAAAATTTAAGAGCTGTTGCTTAAATTTAGGTTTTAACATCGAATTTGTTGATATGTCGATAAGTTGTTCCCTTTCCTTCATTCTAGGTGGGGTTTTTTCCACAAATGAAAAAAGGTGTATTTTCCATTATAAAACTATTTAGTTTTGAAAAACGTTGTATTAACAATTATAAACTATTTCGTGGTTCCTGGAATGGTAAACAATCTAATAGGTAGTGTAAATAAAGAAAAAACATTTCAATATTTTTTTATTACATTATGATAAAAGCCAATTGATTGATTGATTGAATATTAACGTCGCATTGTTCAGCTACACGAGGGCTTTTGGCGACGGACCACGTTATTTTGAACCATGGTCAAGTGACGTGGGCGACACCTGAGCTGGCACCCCCTCTCCTAACTACCACACCACACCAACGGGAGGACATTTCAGTTCTCGACAGATTTAACGTGCATCGCTGCCCTACACGGCGGGTCTTTAGTGGTACTGGGCTTGAATTCGTGACAAGGCAAGCCACGGTCCGATACCTATACCACTCGGCTACCGCGGCCACTTTTCTTCGTAAAATAACCTCCCAATAGCGAAATGCATTTTCTATATAACGAACTTTTTCTCTTGTGATTAATTTTTTTTCTCCCTATTTATAAAGTATTTAAGGACATTTTAAAGTATTATGGTTATTCTCTAACGATTAAACAAATTATGGACACTTATATCAATTAAAAATATTTATGTTCTAAAATTAGAAAAATTCCATCCTGAATAGACTGTAAATTATTTTTGATAAAATGAAATTGATTATATAAAAATATTTTAAAAGCCTGAGGTAGTAAGTATTCGTAAAAAATTTAAAAAAAGTGTTTACATAATATACAAATTATAGACACTTGTATCAATCAAAAATATTTATGTTCTAAAATTAGAAAAAATTCATCCTGAATAGACTGTAAATTATTTTTTATAAAATGAAAAAAGAAATTGTTTATATAAAAGTATTTTAAAAGCCTGAGATTGAATTCGTAAAAAATAAATAAAAAAGTATTTTCAAAATACGCCTATTTTCTGGTTCAGTTTATGTATCAAGTTTTGGTGAAAAAAATTAATAATTTTTCTAAATTTAATTATTAAAATAAATTTTCAGGAATAAGATTAAATTTGCCTCCTTCAAAGGATATACTACGAAACGGAAGCCCTTCAATCTCAAATCAATAGAAAGAGGGCGTGAAGGAGTTTGTTCAGCAAGCAGAAATAAACTAATTATATTCTAGGAGGGAGTCTCCTTGAGAAAATAAAATCTAAACTCAAGGATCTTCAAGGGAATGAGGGAAGAATATGAATAAAAAATTGATATGGGATAACAGCGACCTCACACAGTTAAGCCAAATAATCAGTCTACAAATTTTCCTGTGAAAGTTCATGAGAAAAGTGAGTTATGAAAAAGTTTAGCGTTCTATAAGACAATGGTGGATGTTTCCGCAATTTTGAATTGAAATTTCTTTAACCGAGATTCTTTCAATTTGTGAAAAGACAACAAGCATTTCAAAGTTATGCAATTCAGTCAAACAAATTTAGAATTTGGTGTTTACACAAAGCAAAAGCAATGAAAATATGTCTTGTTTTAAAATAATTAAAACATATATATAACAAGTAATATAAAAAAATTTTTAAGTCAATTCCTACTTTGAATGGATGAATAGAAAGTATTTTATTAACGATTGAAAATTTGAATAAGATATATAGGAAAAGAGTGAACTAATAGTAGGAATTGAAAAAAGAGCATGATTTGTCTGCATTGTTGTAACAATGCACACCCGGTTTGGCGGAAAATTCAGGTTTTTGACGCCAACTTTTGTCTTTGTTTTAACAGTTACATTGTTACTACAATAGAGACAAATCTAAATTGGCATCAAAAACCGGTAATTAATTTAATTAAATTAAATTAATGAATTAATATTTGAAAAAACTGTATTAACATTAAGTGTCATCCACTACAAGTTAAAAAAATTTATTTGAACTTGATTGGATGAATAGAAAGTATTTTATAAATGATTGAAGATTTACTAAAGATAAATAGCTATATATATATGAGAGAGAGGGCTAATAGTAGAAATTGAAAAATAAAAAGAGAACTATTAACAATAAAAATCAGTAATGCTTTAAAAAATATTTTGCATTTGAGAAAACTTTTAGATTATTTTCTATTCATTTTCAGTTACACAAATAAGCATTATTTTCTTTTTAAAGATTTTAGAAATGTATAATTTACACTTACAGTTAACAAAATTGTGTTTCGCTTTATATATAAAAAAAAACCTACCTTGAATATGTATGAAGAAATTTTCATTCCAGAACACTTTATAATTTTTCCTTGCTCTGTTTATAAATATGTAAGATGAAAATATAATTTTCAGCTCTTGCTTGTAATTTTTCGAACTAATTGTTTAGCGAAAAGTCAATCCGGTCGCTGCAGCCTTGTGATTATGGTCACGAACTCGTGGCCGACGTGTCAGGAGTTCAAGTCCTATTGAACACCCACTGTGTAGACGGGTTAAAATTGTCGTGGCTAAAAGTCCTTCCACATTGTCATGGTGAGGTAGTTTGGAGAGTAGGGTGCGAGATCAGGTGTCGTCCTCGTCACTTGACCATGGTTCTAAATTACGAGGTCTGCCATTAAAAGCCCTCGTGTTGCTTTAAAGTCCACATTAATTAACACCGACTCACTTGCTGGAAGGAATTTAAAAAAAATAGTTATATAAAAAAAATTAAGTCATTTCTTACTTAGGTCAACAAAGGAAACTTTTATTTTAGTTACTTTTTAGTAAATAATTGCAATTAATATAAATATGTATAAACATATGGCAGAATCACAGCATTAAGTGGCAAAACACCTTTTAAATTAACATTAAAAACTTTTTAAACACATTTAATTTATAATTATATTTTTTAGTAGAAGTTGAAAAAAATAGGCAAGAATTTATCTTAAAATCAGTATAAAAGGAATACTGACGTCAAACTAGCATATGATTATTCAAGTTAAGTTAAATCTCTTCATCACACAAATTTAACAAAAGTTGTTTTGTCCAATGATGCTGCCATCTAGAGAAATAATACTGACTGAGAAAGATATCTCTTAAACTATAATTAATTAATTAAATTTAATCAATGAATTAATATTTTAAAAAACTGTATTAACATCAAGTGTCATCCACTACACGTTTAAAAATATGTATTTGAACTTGAGTGGGTGAGTAAAAAGTATTTTATTAATTATTGAAAAAAAAATCTACCAAATATATATATACATTTCTCTACATTTAAAATCAAATTCCTTTAATGTGTATGGAATTCGGCAGTTGCACAGCGCATCAATTAAAATACAAGCTATTATAAAATCCAGGCTCTCTGCAGATTATTAAGCCTTGTTGAGCCAGCTTGAAAAATGCGACGTTCAAAGAATATTTAAAATGTTTGATTGCATTCGGAAACCGTGATTTTTCAAAAAGCGTATAAATGAATAATTTTTTTGAGATATGTAGTGCCAGTTGAACTAGAATACATATAAAATTGTTTAGAGAATATTACAACAATAAAAATTTATTTCAATTTTATTAATTTATTATTAAACTTATTTAATATTCTTTACCTAAAAAATTGAAGAAAGAAGGAAATACAGTCGAACCTCCATATTACGAACCTTTATATTGCGAATTTTTTTATATAGCGAGCTTTTTTCTTGAACCAAGAACATTTCACGATTTTCTTCGTAAAATAACCTCCCAATAGCGAAGTGCATTTTCTATATAACGAACTTTTTCTCTTGTGATTCATTTTTTTCCCTCCCTTTTTATAAAGTATTTAATGACATTTTAAAGTATTATGGTTATTCTCTCTTTTAACACGTTTTAGTTGCTCAGTTTTAAAATTTAATTTTTTTTTCTTGCGTACTTTAAATTAGAAAATATCCTTCAAATTCATTAAATTTAATATAAAATTATTTTCTCAGTGTTGAAAATACAGTGTATTCCTCGACATTCTTTTTTCTTGTTTTACCTGCAATTTTTCTTTTTATAGATAAATAGAAGTTCATTAACAAAAAGAGGTGTGAATAATAACTTTTTTTAATATATACTGTGTTTATGAATTTAAAATTTGTTTTTTATGTGGTTTATAAGAATATTGAATGGGGAACCTCTATATAACGAATTTTCCCTATAACGGACTTTTTTTCGGGATTTAGCGACTTCATTAAATAGAGGTCCGACTTTATATATTTTCAAAACATTCTACCTTTTTGAAAAATTCTTCTATAATATTTTACCAATATATAGCTAAGATTTTTGAATAGACTGAACTAGAATTTTTGAAATATATAATTTAGAAGAGTGAATTTATTCATATTTTAATGCATCAGAGTAGAGAAATTTTTTAACAAAAACACTGGTTATTATTTCAAATAATCGTAATTTTTAAAAATATGTGAATTTTTCAACACTCTTACTTCAGGTTCTGTAATATAAGTCCTAGCTACATATAGGCAAAGTACTACTATTGTAAAAGGAGAATGTTGTTTTGTTAATATGTCATTCAATAATGTAAATTTTTCTTGTAATAATGCACTTAAAACAATTTTATTTGTATGTTCTAATTCAACTGACACTAAATATCTAAAAATTATTCGTTTACACCTTTTTTCAAAATCACATTTTGGAATGTAGTCAACCACCTTAATGTTAAAAATGATTTATTTTTCCCATTAAAAATCTATTCTGTGCAAAACTCTTCTTTTTCAAGTTTTGGAATCCACGAAACTGAATGACAGAAAAAGAATTTTTACTATCATAAGCGAATCTACACAAAGTAAAAGCCAATTGCATGCCGAAAGATATCAACAATCTCTGTCAGCACTTAATACATAAGGCCTTTATTATCTTCTCCGAAAACAAAGATTGCTACCTAAAATCGCTCGGAATCATCTCCAGATAACTTCTTGAATAATTTATTACCCAAATAACTGCGATCTTCTATCGCAAACGCTTGAAGATAAACACCTAGCGAAACAAACAAGCCTCTGAGCTTTTTCTTCTTCGCGTAATTCCAAAAAGAAAACATTCTGTAAACGCGGAAAAACGCATACCCTTCCGAAGCAAAACTAGAAAACTGTGTCTTGAACGATTGTCGTCGTTTTATTGTGCTGGATTTTCGAAACGCGAATGGCGATGTTTTGTGGCGCCAATCACTCGCTCTGCATCTCCACTTTTCTACCTGTTGTCAGATGCTCGTTCGCTCACCTGACAGAACGGATCCGTGCGCGCTCTTGTGGATTACCCGCTCGTTTCTCCCATTGGATAATAAGTGTGCTCTCTCTTAGAATTGGACTGACAACAACGGGTGAGTTTTCGGTTTTTATTAATTCCGTTATGTTTTGGAGAAAATTTGGTGTTAAAAATTTTTTAGTTTGTTCAAGCAAATTTTGGCGCTGATTTTAAGGTTTAAGTATGTTTGAAATCTGGAGTAGATATGTGGGAAATGAAAATATTTTACAGTCTTATATAAAAATAATAATATTGTACTTTTTAATCACATGTAGTGTTGTTCGTTTTCTATCAGTCTTTTTTTTTTCTTCAAGAAATGGGTGTTATTTGTAATATAATTATGTAAGCTTACTTAATTTGTAATATAATTATGTAATACTTATAAAATACTTATGTAAATATAAAATACGTATAAAATGTGAAAACTTTATTACTTGCAACATATTTTATGTAATACTCTTATATAAAATATTTATGTTAATACTTATATAAATTTACTTTTTTTTAAATATAATATAATTATGTAAGCTTATATGAAATGTAGAAAAATAAATTAATTTTTAATTTGATTTAATTATAAATAAATTTCTAAAACGATTAAATCAATTTCTAATAGGATTTAATTATAAATAAATTAATTTTTAATGCGATTTAGTTATAAATAAATTAATTTTTAAAACAATTTAATTATAAATAAATTAATTTTTAATATGGTTTTTTTTAATATGACGGATAAAAATATTCTTTTTTTTTGACTAAATGCCATATCTCAACTTTGATAAAAATGAACAAGGTCTCAAAAACAATTCTTAAACCATGGATTTGTAAAAAAATATAATTCTGTTAAAATTCAGTTTAATAAATGTTGATCTTTTTTCTGACATTATTGACAACTGACTTCAAAATTCTGAACCACTGCAAAATAAAATAGTTGAAATCCGAGTTGGAGCCCTTTTTATGAAATTTCCACGCCACGCGTGTATGACTTGTTCCATTTAATATGTAATACTCATAACATCACCTGAAATGACTGGAATGGGGTTCAAACCCGCACAAGTGGTTGCGAATTGTTAGGGTTGGTTTTAAACTAGCTACTACGAATCTAACTTTTTCTTATAAGAATAATAATAAAATAAGACTTTATGCTAAGTTAATACTCATTTTAAATTTTGATTTCTTACGACTTCCGAAACCGAGTAAAAAAACCCTTCGTTCTTATACTTAAACTGATTTTTTGGCCCATTGAGTTGAAAAAATAGTTAAGAATATGTAATATATACTAAACGAATAATTTACTGAAATAGTGAAATGCAAATGAATTTTGTAAAGTTAACCTGTGAGACAAAGTCAAGTATAGAAAGGAAAAAAAATGAATGGAAATCGATAAAAAATCTTGTCGAATAATGCATTTTATACTACGAAAAGAAATAGCGTGACAAAGTTGTACATTTCTCTCTTCCTTCCATTCCCCCCCCCCCTCCTTTCTGTCATTTAAATAGCGATAAATCGTAGGAAATTTGAAGAAATACAATCATATTTCCCTTTCACAATTTTAACTATAATTATCCTTTTTTTTCTCTTTAAAAATGTAAAAAAGTGCCAGTTTCCTTTTAAAGAAATTTTACTATGCCAATGACAGGTTGGAATGATTGAAAATGTTTCCTATTACATTCAATGCGGTCTTAAAGTCTTCACACTGAGTGGGGGTCCAAAATTTGGAGATTTGGAAAAAAAAATCAAATTTCATCATTTAATCATGGTTTTAAATTACGAGGTCGGTCACCAATACCCCATTGTGCCTCTCTAATTCGACAACAAAATAAAATAAAACAAATATTGATTAATTACGTACACACAACAGTAATTACAACAGTGAAAAATCCAGATATTCAACATATTTTCAACTTGGGAATTTCAATTATCTTCTTAGATAGCCGGTTACCATGGCAACGTATAAAAATAATTTATTTGTGACTTAGCGTTGCTTATTACAATATTGAGGTGAAACATAAATACAACTTTTGATAAATTACATTTTATTAAGACTTTGTAATATTATATTCGAAGGTATTGAAGTGGATCGAAAAAGGAAATCGTTTTATTTAAGTCTCAAATTGGTAAAATTCATATTTAATTAAATATCTTTTTTTAAGATTTTAAATTTCTTTTTAGAGGAACCGTCGAAAGTGATACTATAAGCACGTGTAAGACCAAACGAAATTTTTAATGTTTAACTAAATCAAGAATTTCTAAAAGAACTTTCAGAAAAGAATCATTTTAGAGTCTTTCAAATTATAACAAGTATAATTAACGTATTATTAACTATACACGTATATTACAAGTATAATTGGCTACATGACTAATTAAATCAGCTCAAATCTAATAGGAAAAAGCTGCAATACACTCATTGAGGTCTTTTTTTTTATTCCATTGATTTATGAATTACGTATCCAGGAATAATGTCAATAATATTTAAAAATAGCTTAAAAATTTTTCGAAATCATGCACAAATGAGATTAGTTTCGAAATACACATGCTGAATAATTTTAGAAAATTAATGCAGAAAATTTCTAATATGCAATCGATTTAAAATTTGCGTGTTCATTTTAACACTAGATCATGAACAACTCCATTCGAACAACATCGTAGAGATCGCAGTCTGCCTGCTGTCAATTCACGCTTTTCTTTGATTTCTCTTTGAAACATTTTGGGATAATTGGTGGATAGCGTGAGGCTTAAAAAATTTATTTATTGGTTGATTACATCTACAGTTATTAATTACAACATGTACATTTGGTTAAAAGTTGTTCAAACTATTAAATGTTTCAGTTCTGCAGAATATGTTATTTGTAAAGGAGGAGGGGCAAACACAGCTTCTCTTTTCGAGTTTTCAAACGGACTGTCTCTCCAATCTCTTGGTGGTAGGGCGGTCGCTTCTAAGACCTTGAACTACACTAGGGGTTCCGGCTCCCAGGTGGAATCCAGCGTTGATTTTCTCACGGTCATTGGTTAGCGGCCTGATGTCAGATGAAAGGACCCCGCAGTATTTTAGGTCTGTACGTGTGGATTCAAAGTGCGTAATGCTATCTACATAGTGAACCGATCTTGCAGTTGCGAGGCGAGAAAATGTTACACCACGCCACCACCACCACTCATTGAATCAAACGCAGTGAAAAAAGGCGTTAAATTCTTTAAAACCGTTTGGTAAAATAGGATGTGTTGTTGTTACTTATGCTGTCTGATCGACAGTAACATCAGATCAAGGCCCACGAAATTCATCGTGCCAAGGGAATAGGTGTACGTCTGTCGTTAGCCTTAGCCTTGAGCACCATGTAGGTGATAGTACGATTTGGCTCGATTCCACTCTAGTTTTGAGGGAGAACACCTCTCTTCCCTTTCCACCAACCTCACAAGAAGACATGCTGCTCGACGGCTATTTAGAGTACCCCAATGCCGCAAAGGCACTATACATTTACAAACATCCATGCCTTCTCCAGGATTCGAACCCAGGCTCTACGGCACCGTAGTCAACTTCACTAACCACTATACCAGGTGGGTTTTATAAAAGAGGACGTGAATGTGTCCATTCAAATTACCAGTTTGTTCAAAAACATGTTATAAAAATGTCATTTTTCATTCCGTTGCATCCTAAAAGCATAATATTCATCAAACTTTTTGCTAAGCATTTTCAAAAAATAAAATTTCGTTGAACTTTATAATCACCAAAGAAAACAAGGAACCGTTAGCTAAATTTCTTTTTCTGTAAATTTGGAATTCAACCACTCTTTTAAATAATCCTAATATGTCAAGTTTTTGTATAGAATTCTTTTTCCTGTGATAGATTTTTAGATTTCTTTTTAAATTACACGATCACTTAACGCTTGAGTAAACATACTGATAAAACGGAACTCATCTTCTGATTAAAGAAAATTCATCTTGAAGAATATAAATGACTTCTTTTTAAGAAAAACGAGTCATTTCTAAACGAAAGAACGTACTTCACTGTGAACTTGGGACATACATGAAAAAATTCAAAACATTTTGAGAAATTCCAAAACAATGCTGCTCTTCTTCTGTTCAATTTTCTCAATTTGCTTTTTTGGTTAAAGGAGAACTTCCGTGTTTGAATAACAAGGATATTCGGTAATTATATTTAACAAATTATTTTGAAAGAATATTGTACTACAAACTATAGTGAACTCCGTATAATGTTCTGAATTTTTTTTGTTTAAATTCAAGCTCGCGTAATTCAAATTGATATAATTAAGAAAATCTTACTTTTCTCATGTATGTTCAGTTTATTTCAGAATCTACATTTGGTTTTTATAAATTTCATTATAATGAATGGTACAAAATTTCTTGTTATTTAGTTATGAATTAATGGCAACAGAACAGACAAAAATATAAATATTTATTTTGCCTCTGTTATCAAGAAGGGAAAGACTGCGGAATGGAATTTGTTGCCAAATAGCTTCAATCAATGGGGTAAATTCATGAAAGACACGTGATAAATACAATCACGTGTCCTCCCTTGAAATCTGAACTTGCATTAGATACTTGCCTTTCTACTCATAAAGTTTAGATAAATTTTCAAATTTGACAATTGGTTTACACATGTACAAATATTAAGAGTATTCAAAAAGTTTTTCAAATTTAAAATAAAAATTCTTTTTTATACGTGAACTTTTGAATCAAGTGCCTTTTGTTTCCCTAAATTCGTTCTTATTGTTGATAAGTATGTAATTTTTTTTAAAAAAAAAGTATCTGCAAAATGAACTAATTATCCGGAAACACGTTTTTGCTTTTATCACGTGAGAATGACACCATAAGAATTTATGAATAGATTGGCTGGAAACACGTGATTATAGTTATCATGTGATTAATGACGCCACATTAATTGAGCTCCATTTACAAATATAGAATAAAACTAATGAAATAAAATAATTCAAAAGAAAAGCCCAGAATTCAAAACTGCTTTCTAACTTATTTATCTTCGTCTCTCGTTTCCTCTCTCTTTTTTTAATTTTTATTCTAAGGTTATTATTTAAGTATTTTAAAGAGTAACCCCTTTTTGTGTAATGTAATAAACATTCTTTATTCTATAGTTTCTATAGCTAACAAAGCTCCACATGCGTCTTAATTTCAGAAAATAGAATATATTTAATTAACATACAGTTGATTTTAAATGACGGCTTAGAATAAATTCTGATTAAGTGTAATAAGGAGCATCTACGGAAGTTCATTATAAAAATGAACCGAATAAATGTACTCTTCCATTTAATAAAATCAATTCTCTTTAGACAATTAGTTTACTTTCTTGACCCCATTCCTGTTTAATCAAAAGTGTCTGGACAACCCACGCAACCAGTGTTATGAACAATGTTCCAATTGGAAACTTTTCATTGCTGGAAGATCTTTATCAGACTAATATAAAATATCCATAGCAGCTTCATTAAAACTAATATGATGTATTTTAAATAAGTATGAAATCGGAAGAGTAAAAACGTCGTCTAATTTGAATTAAAAGTTGGGTAAAAATTTTCTTTTAAATATAGGGAAAAAATGAAGTTATCCTCTAAATCAGTGGTCTGCAAATATTGAACCCTTGAAACTATAAAGTGTTTCCAGAAAACCCTACCCCCAAAAAAGTCTCTTAGAAGAATATACCTTAAAATAATATCCAAAGTAGATTAGCATGTTACAAGTACTTTAAGTGAAAACAATTGAAAAATACTGCATTTTTCAATTTCTACTATTAGATCACTCTATATATTTATTTATTTATCTTGGTGGAATTTTCAATCGTTCATAAAATACATTTTAAAGCGCTCAATTGAGCTAAAATTTTATATACATGGATATTTTGGATGACAATACAGTAATTTAATTATAATTAATAAAAATTAATTGATTAAAGCTAATTATTCAAAGAATTACAAATACAGCCACGTTGGCATCATTTTTGGCAACTTAGCGACCATCTTGACGACTTGTGTCAAAACATGAAAAGGTTTTTTTCTCACATTTTAAAGCGCTCGTTTGAGTTGCAATTTTCTATACACTATTGTGTTGGGTAAAAATACGATAATTTAATTATAATTAATTAAAATTAATTGAGTGAAACTAATAATTTCAAGCATTAGATACAGCCACGTTGGTTTCATTTTTAGCGCGACTTGGGTCAAAACTTTAAAAGATTTTTTTTTCTCGCGTTTTAAAGCATTCAGTTGAACTGAAATTTTCTATCCACGCTTGTTTCGGATGACAATACGATACTTTAATGATAATGAATAAAAATTAATAACCACTTAATATTGTGATTCTGTCATATGTATATACATATTTATATTAGTTGTAACTATTTAATAAAAAGTAGCTAAAATAAAATTTTTCTTTGTTGATCTAAGTAGGGTTTGACTTAGAAATTTTTTTTATATTACTTGTTATTATAAAAATTTTAATGTGATATTAATGTAATTTATTCGTTGACTCATGCTCCAGTGCCATCTACCATTACATTATATTTAATAACTAAAATATGTGTTTACATATTTTATACAAACTATCAAAATGTAGGTCTATTGAAGCTATCTGCAGTTGCATTTCAAATTCTGCGTTAAATTGATTCTATATCTTGTTTTTATTGTCACACATGACGAGAAGTATTTTTAACTTAAGTTATCCGACTACGTTCGGGGAATCGGGATTTTAAAAAAGCGCATATATGGATAATTTTCATGATATTTAGTGTCACTTAGATTAGAATACATCTATAAAATTGTTTTAAGGGCATTTTGATAAAAAAAAAAGTATTTAAATACAATATTTCGGCAAAAAATTAACTTAGAATAACCTTTTTCAAAACGTTCTCCTTTTATAAAAAAA
>BMAV01026147.1:679081-724291 GCA_019973955.1 Trichonephila inaurata madagascariensis | reverse complement strand
CAGTTGATAGCCCTTCTGGAGTATTTTGAAATGGATCTCTAACCCACTCGTAGCTTGCTATCAAGTTGCCATCAGCAGGAAAATACTTTGTAAAATTCTTTGCTATAGCATGTGTGACTAAATGATTCTATAACTTAAAAATAACTTACTTAAAATATATATTTGTAGCGGTGGTATCTACATAAGCCAGCCACAGCCTCCGGACAGTGGTGATCACTTTTGTCTAGTGGTATGTTACGTATTTACGGAACCGAGCGTCGTGGGTTCTGTCCTCCGGATAGGCGCCACCTCATATTACTTAAAAGTAACATATTCAACACATAATACTTATCTTGATAATTTGTACGGTTTATTATTTAGGTCGTATATTGTAGCTTTAGTGTCAAAGTACATTATTATTGCATTCAACCCACTGTTATTGTAAGGAAGAGGGCGCGATGAAAGTTACGATTGAAAATTGGGTCGCAAATATAGAAAGTTCGCTAAGCACTATGTTAGTGTGCATGATTGAGAAGAATAGTGATTGTGTCTTCACTCATATGATCTGTCTACTAATTGTGTGTTGTTCAAATGTTATGTTACACATATGACAAATTAGCGTTATTTCACACAACGAAATAACGTTATTCCAAAATATGTTTTTCCCTTTTTTTTAATAGTCTTTTCCTCAAACCATAGTAGTCTTTTTGTTCTTTTGGGGTAAATAATATTATTAAAATACTTTTACAAATTTCTTCAAATAAATTTTCAAATATTTTTTAAGGATTATTGTGATAGAACTTTTTTCCCCTTCATTTCATTCAATTTTCAAATTCTCCTCAGATAGGAAAAAAAGATAAATTATTATTACTGAGCAATATTTTTTAACAATCTCAAGAAAAGTGCAATTTGCAAATTTCGGAAACCTTTCTCCTGTTAGATGATTAAATAAATGTATACTTATAATCAAAATATGTTCTTAAAAGGAAAAATTTGCCAGTTTCATGTCTTGAAAATCCAACAAAAGCTGCCTTATTTCTTTAGATTCCTTTTTTAAATTAAAAAAAAAGCAACAAGTGAATGAAGGGATGGAGATTTTAAAAATATTTTGCTTCGTATAATCAATAGATATTACGTAATATATTACCGCTGTGCGAAACTATTCCTCCAATTTTTTTTAGCCTAACTATTTTTAATGATTGAGATTTAGCTAGAATGGGATCGATTCATCATCAGAGGGCGCTGCAATCGTTTAGCAATTGCCACGTGATTATCAAATAAACAATAGCAGTTAATCGTATTACACTTGTGGTTGTGTGCTGATCGTCGATTTTGCTTTTATTCAAATTTTATACTCTTTAAATTGTTTTAGCAATCTAAATATTTTTAATATATTTTCTAGTATTTTGCTTTTTGTAAAATTATTAAATATATATACATATTTTTAGTTTACAGTACTAGATTTAAGCTTTGTACTTCTGTTCTTCGACCTCGTGTCTTGTGTTTTTGTATACTTTTAGGTTTAGTTATTTGTTTGGCAGCCACATTGTGTTTCAAAAGATTATGGATCGTTCCATGGACTATAAATTCATCTGACGTCATAGTCACATGATAACTGAAGAACGTGTTTTCGGCCAATCAGCTCATAAATTAATGCGACGCCATAATTATATAGTAAATATAATCACGCTTTTCCAGCCAATTAGTTCATGTGCTTCACTGTTGCCAACTTTTGCTTTTAGCAGAAACTTTCTTTTAGAAAGAAAATATTTGTCAACGATATAATAATGCACATAATTAAACAAAATACACTTAATTTAAAAGTATTCGTATAATGTAAGTTTTTTTTAATTTTGAAAACTATTTGAAGAATTTTAACACGTGAACTCCTTGCCCAATCATATCAAGTTTTAAATGTTATCTCAACTTTACAAGATGAACAACTAGTATGTTAATTTTTAATCAGTAGGAAACACGTGTTTGCCGTTATCTTGTGACCATCATGAATTTAGTCCATTGAACAAAATCCTTTATACTTAAAAATTAAATGTTAAAATGTAGAACAGAGAAGGTCCTTGGCGATATGAATTTTTTTGGCGACCGGAATCGATAGCCAAGCAACATAATTTAGCGATAGGTGTTCCGAGAATTTACAAATTGTAATTTTGCATTAAAAATAAAGAAATATAATTGTGAAATTTAAAAAAATTATTTATAAAGCTATCAGTAAAGTATAAAAATAAAAACTTTATAATTTTTTTTTAAGTTAAAGTAAGGAAAGGATTTCATTTTGTTATGTGATAGTAGAGAGAGATACAAATCCGAAAATGCCGCCAAAATACTCAGTCTATCAAACAAGGGGAAATTCGTTGAGTTTGTCATGTGATTATGACGTCAGATAAATCGAGTCCATTACCTTTATTGATCGCGTATTGCTCTTGTTTACAGAACTTCCAGGTTTTTCAAAATATTAATTTCCTTTGCTTATACAACCATTGACTCATCGCGTAAATGAGCTGATGCACGATAAATCTATCGGGACTGAAAGTCTTCTGAGGTGTGGCCTGAAAGCTCGGAGAGGGGTGTCATCCTCGTCATTTGACTAAGGTTCAAAGTTATGAAGCTCATCGCCCAAAGACCTAGCGTAGTTTCAAAATGCGAATCGTATCAGTCGAACATGTCAGCCTACAAAGCTGAAGGCGTTGCAGGATTGAAATGGTTCACTTAAGTACTGTAAAAATCCGATTTCACATATTTACATTTTTCCGTTTTCTTTCTTTTCCTTGGAACATTTTTCTTAAAAATCTGATTATTTTTTGTGTACCAGAGTAAAATATTCATCCCGGACGACACACTTATCTAATTTCCCAATTTTTCGCTTCACGTGTTGGGCTATTCGGGCACCAAATAATACTTTTCTACAATTTTATGCGTTTTTTTCTCTATAGAATTACGAATTTCGCTTTCGTCCTTTTATTCGTCCACTAAATGGAAGGGGGGTTACTCTTACTCGAGTGCCATTTATCAAATGAATTGCTTTCATGTCAATGCAGAGATACATACGCCAAGCTCGACTGATTTCTTTTCAATATGATCTCTCCTCTTTTCATCCGGAACTCTACCTTTTGAAAGTACGAAGCCCTCTTTTCATCCAACAAAATTTAATTTAAATTTAAAATAAAATAATAAATAACATTTTTATTGCTGCTTGAATAGGGTAGCATTAAAATGGTTTAAACCGCACTGGAAGGCAGAAACGAAACAGGAAACATATTTTTCAAGATTAAAATACTCAAGTTATATAAAGATATGATAAATATCTACTATCGATGATGAAATATTGAAGCTGAGAAACTGTCGATGAATACAAATTTTTTTGCTTTAAATCTGCTGAGTGAGCGAGAATCAGAGTTTGTAATGTTTTCGCGTCACAGAGCTGAAAAATCGGCTTTTTTTGTGGATAGGATAACACCGTTCCTAGGCACACGTGCACCCGTAAATATTGCGAAGTCTCGTCATCTGACATCGCCCCGGCAACCTATGACCAGGAGAAAACCCAACGGCTGGACACCTGCGAGCCGGAAACTCCGAGGGTAATTCGAAGTGTCAGAAATAAACCATCTCCATCCCAAGACCATCGAGTGGAGGGGGATTCCGCGGGAAACAGCGAAGAGAACGGTTGTGTTGTGCCTCCTCCCTCACAAATAACATATTCTGAACACTAATGAAATACTAATACTATGCTACGAAAGTATACTTATGATACTAAAAATATGCTAATGAAATACTTTGAATAACTTCAGTGTTAATGTATATACTGTAAATACTAGCTGTGACGTAAATAAACCAATTATTTAATTTTCTAACTGCCACGCTACCATTCTCAAACGTCACAGTTTACAAACGTTGCATTATAACGTAACACCACGCCTTTGGTGACAAACTCTTGTGGCCGCGGTAGCCGAGTGGTATAGGTATCGGATCGTGGCCTGCCTTGTCGCGAGTTCGAGCCCAGTACCACTAAAGACCCGCCGTGTAGGGCAGCGATGCACGTTAAATCTGTCGAGAGCTGAAACGTCCTCCCGTTGGTGTGGTGTGGTAGTTAGGAGAGGGGGGTGCCAGCTCAGGTGTCGTCCACGTCACTTGACCATGGTTCAAAATTACGTGGTCCGTCGCCAAAAGCCCTCGAGTAGCTGAACAGTGCGACGTTAATATATTCAATCAATCAATACACTAAAAAATAAATATAAAATGATTTAACATGGAATATAAGGTTGCTTCCATTTAAAATCGCAGAAACCCGAGAGAAATATTCCACAGTTAATAAAATGGAAATAACTAAATGTTCCTTAGGTGGTCCAATACCATCTGATCCACGGACCGGTACCGGTACAGGGGTCGGGGACCATTGATATGCATAATTATGTCTGTGCGCCGTCTGTTTAAATATACAACGCATAGATATAATTATCTATATAAAAACTTTAGAATGAAAAACAAGTTTTTACTTTTTATTTAACATCAACAAATCGCGTTTTACATATTTTCTAGATGAAGTTTCGTGGCGTATTTACGACGTTAATATTCAATCAATCAATCAATTGGCGATAAACTCGTAATTCCGAACCACGGTCAAATGGCAAGGTCGACACCTGAACTACCACACCACGCCAACGATAGGACTTTAAGCCTTGGCAGATTTAATGTGTATTGGTCCCTCTACATGGTGGGAGGGCTCGAACTATCTTCCCTTTCAAAAGAATGGAATTAAATGCATTTTGGAAAGTACTGCCAGCTCACCCTTGGTATTTTGGAAAAAAGACCTCGCTGGTGTCACCAGCTCAATATTCCTAGGAATCAGCAGACGACTTAATCACACTTTTTGAGTGTCCACATCAAATCTCTTACTTTTCAATATGGCAGGAAAGTTTTTCCAGAGTGTCATTGTTGCAGGGCTGATCTCAGGCCTCCTCCAGTTATATTCTTAATTGCTTAATGCTCCTATAGCATTGTAAATGTGAATATATTTCAATATCTCATTCTTAAGTAATTTTTATTAAATGTTTCTATATAAAAATTAAGGTGCAACACAATGAACAAATATAGTTAATATAATCATATAAAATAATATCAACAGTATAAGTATTCAAAATAATATCATAGTCTTGATATAAGAGGAATTTTCAAAACTTACATGTGATCGCAAAATGTACGCGAAATGTTGAAAGAAAGAAAAAAGATTAAATTCAAATAGATTCAAATAGCTTTTTTAAATCTTTTTCTCATTTCTATATCAGTTAGTAAAATTAGAATATATACCTTATGTTTCTAAATATAAAAGGAAAATGTATTTTTTTTTAATTTACCCAAAATTGAGATCCGTACGTAAGCCGAATTGGAGAAAAAAATTATGAACATGAGCGAGAAGAGAAATTCTTATACTGCATGTAATCGTTGACCTATGTTTCATGCCCAAGTGGAAACTTTCCACATGAAGATTATACACATTCGGAGATCTCACTGAGAAAATGTGAATTTTTCGAACTGTTCGAAAAACTCGAATTCAAGCACTGACTCTGAAAAATTTATGTGACTTTTCTTTTAGAATAAAAATTCCATACAAAACACTAAAAGTAAAAAATTAAAATCCGTTGTGCTGACTAACAGAAAATATTAAAACGTTTTTTCCGAGATAATTGAATCTGTATATAAGCCAAGGGTGTTGAATCTTTATGGATCAACGTGCCATTTTTTCTAAAGAAGTGTTTAAGGCTGTTTTCGGTTAATGTTAAAGAATAGGACCCGCATTTGGAATATTTTTTCAGATATAAAAGAAATGAAAAATTAATATGATATTCTGGCTTCACTATCCTTTAGAGAGCAACATTTTTTATCATACTTCCCATTTTTAACCGAGTTGATTCATTTTTTCTGGTATAAAATGTGTTTCGCATTTTTTATCCTATACCGTAATGTTAAATGGGCTTTGCCATCACGTATTAAAACAAAAAAGAAAGTATTTATGAAATATTTCGAAATTTTTAAAAACACTATGTTGTTAACAGAGGTACGAGTTATAATATTGCAAATTTCCATGGAAATCGGGTCATTTTTCTGTCTGAAAATGTGCTTCGCGTTTAGTTAGAGCTCTCGTACTTTTACCGAAGACAGCCTTAATGAGATATAGACGTGCTGTCAAATAATTTTGACTTATGATTATTGGTAAAATAATAAAACTTAATACTAAGAACACAAAACTATTTACTACAAAAAATACCTTTTTCATTGTACAGTTATAAATGTTTTAAGTTTACGTGAAATTCAAATTAAAGTAACATTAGTGTGAGTTCTGTTGTTGTAATTGTGTGTGTGTGGATGACAAATAACTTATATTAGGATTGTAAGATATTGTTTTTAGTAGAATGCATGCTCACACACAATTGAAATCATCTGCCAATCGGTTTTTAAACAATTAATTTTTTTTTACTGTGATTCACTTTTTTGATAAGAGGATTTGCGATTTGTTTTAAAATGTCGTTTTACAGAGGATGTGTTCTGCATACCACTATTCCAGAACATAACATACACACCGCTTTGTCACATTTACTAATAATGTTTCTAGATTCACCAAGTTTGAAATTCTCTGTTACACTTACTACCTTGCCCTTTTCATTCTTTTGCTGAACTCTAGCCATGTTAAATAACTCTTAAAAGTCTTAAATATAACACAAATAAACTTTAAAATACAGTTGTGTCAATGAAATTGACTATGCTATGCGTAGACAATTTTTGCATCATAAGCAATTGTAGTGCACGACGTAACTAAGGCAAGACAATAACAAACAAATGTGTCCCCGCCGCACCGCGACCGATCACTCGCGTTTGTTCGTAATACTTAATAGTGAACTTTGTTGTTTTGAAATAAAATGCAAACCATTTTGATCGCTGGCGTGCCTAAAACATTGTGCAGCGTGCCAATGGTTCGCCATCCCTGATATAAGCCGACCTTCTTATTTTAACTGTAGAAAAAGGTTCCAAAAATTCTCGACTTATAATTGGAAATATAGGGTACGTTTTGTTATTAAATTATATCTTACAATATTCTTCAGGATAACAATTAGAACATTCCATCCACTCTATACTTAAATTTAAAATGATTTCTTATATTTAGGATTGCAACTCAGGACGGAATGCACCTTAGATTGTCTCACCCAATGATGGGAACTTACCAGTACACATAAACTTTTGAGGGATAGTTAACCTTGATTCCAAGGCTATAATTCTGCTTCCCATAAGAAACCATTGGCCTCCTAACTAATTGGCAATTCACCCGCAAACGATATCTCGTTATAAAATTCTTCACAAGAAACCAGGTTCTCTATAATGAAATTCCTTTTTAATGGTGGAAGTGTATTTTTAACCGTAATATCCGGTAAAACACCCTTGGATACTGGGTTAATGATGTATACATTTTGTGCTTATGACGTTTTGAGTCTTCTCCATAGTGAGTTTAGAACTACATCCTATGAACAAAATTTTTGGTTTAATTACACGCTATTACGAAGTTATAAAACACTTAATACTCGTTTTTATAATTATACTTCTTTGCAAGAATTGTCTGGTGTTTTAATGATTACTATATTTTTGATTTTTCTAATGTTAATTTGGCAAAAAAAAGAATGTTAAAACTTTAAAAAAAATATTGGGGTACCCGGCTACGTTAAAAATTTGAATTTTGGAGAAAACATCGGGTTTTTTTTTATTTATCAAATTAAATATTTAAAATCTAAGCTTCCTAAAACTGCTTTTATTTTAAAGCTGTGAAACGTAAATAAATTTAAGTCGATTTAAAAAAAAAACACCAGAAGTTGCTATTTTGAAATCAGAGAATTGAAGACTTTTCATAAAAATTTATTTTTTTTTTTTTTTTTTTTTCATTTTTAAAAATATTTAGTGCCTAAATTTTTTTTTAAAAAAAATTTTAGGAAACATATTAAGCAACTTATTGAAAAATCTGTCTTATTTGATATATTTATTTTTATTTCGTATGTAATGTTCCTCTTCGAGTCCATTACCAAAAAAACAGTTTTTTTTTTGGTAAATTTCCATTTGTATAAAATGTGATAAATCAAAAGATTTTCGTAAAATTATATCAAGTTTGGTAAAAACGTTTTTTCGGGTGTTCTTAATGCGTGAATTAGGATTTTTTGAAATTTATAATTCAGAACTCGATTTTTATTAATAATTATTATATCAAAGTAGAAGAATTGACCGGAAAACAGCGATTAATAGTTATTATTTAAAAAATTAAATTATTATTAAACAGCAATTACTTTGTCGAGTAATAGTAACTCTGAAAATAACGCGAATTCTCCAAAAATCCTAGTTCCGGTGACTTAGAGATGTCTTAGCAAACAGGCATAATATTAATATTATGCAAGCATTTTTTATAAAAAGGAAAATATTTTGAAAACATGGTTTTTCTTCGAGTTTTGCCAAAAAGTCGCCTTAAGAAAATTTTATTGTAATAATATTCTTAAAACAATTTTATATGCATATTCTGATTCAAGTGATATTAAATATATAAAAAAAAGTTATTCCTTTATGCGCTTTTTTAAAATCAAGGTTCTGAACATAATTGGATACCTAAATGAACTGATAGAATTAATGTCAAAATAGAGCAAACACACAAACTCTTCTATGTTTTGATGAATTTTAGAGCTCTCATTGGCATTTTATCTAAATTTTAATGCTATAAGATATTAAATATTTTCCTTATAAAGTTTTTCTTTTTATAAATCAACGAAAAAGTGGGATTTTATTTTTATTGAAATAACAATAGTAATTTTAATGATATACTTGAAATATTCACAAAAGGAAGAAGTTGAATTGTATTATTTACATTCTACGCTGCTAAGTGTGATTAACTGAAGCCTCTTTTCATGTTTTTCTTCTTTTACATGCAGTTTATTTTCAAATTTAATTGTTTTAGAAATCAAAATTGACTTCTTAAACTCCTCGCTTCAAAATATGAACATTAATCTTTTTTTTCTCTCTCTCTTTCTTTTTTCATTACCTGAGATTTTTGAATTTATTTTCACGTTTTATTCTTTTTATGCTCTTTTTCGTTTGATTATAAAAATGTTGCAACCTTCTAATGGATAGATGTATATATTGTTTGAAGAAGTTCATAAATTTTTAAACTAAGATTAAAAATAAAATAAGAAATCTCGTCTACCTACTCAAGATAGATGTAAGAGATAACAGGTAGTTGTTATATGGAACTTTTTCTAACAAAATTCATTTCAAGGTTAATTTATTTTTAAAAAGTATTGCGTGTGAAGAGAATGAATGCATCAGTGACAACATTTTTGTGAGCTGTTTATAAAAATGTATTATTTTGAAAAAATTCCCCCAGCGTTTTTTGTATCGGTTACAGTAGTTCAATAATGCAATTTAAATTTTTTTTATGAATTGGTTGATAAATTTATATCCATTTAAGGATTCATCGATCCAAGTCTATTAATCACTCTTTAAAAAAACTTAAGACAATTTTAATTAAAACTAAATTATAAGTCCTACTTAATTTGACTTCTAAATTTAGGGTTATGACGTGGTGGGCGCGAGACAATACTTAAAGAATTAAGAATTTAACTAATAAATTCTTTCGGATATTAAATCCAATTTGCACTTGGGCATGCAATAATGAAACGAGTATTAAAAGTATAATACTTTAAAGAAAATTCAAGATAAAAAGCTTTACCTGTTCTACGGGTGAGAACTGAATAATTAAACCATATAAGTTGAACAACATTAGTGCTGTTAACCTGAAAATTAATACCGAGCAATGGCCAAGCTTCTGCAACTAAACACGTTGGGCGCCAAATTATGACGTGGTGGGCGCCAAATGATAAGGGACAGACGGGGAAGGGGTTCTTTACTAAGTCCACTAGTTATTAAAACACGTTTATTAGACAAAACAAACACATTTACATACATAACTAGAGAACTAACAGTTGACATAGAATTGAAAGGGATCGGAGCACATGCTCATTACGTCCTTACAGTTCCGAAACTTGGCCATCACTGAAGATTGTTCTGTTCGCTAGAGGGCGCGAAAGTCTCTTTACTGTTGATGTGGAAGAGTCTAAATAACGGGGGTTACAGGGTTAATTTTTATTACCACACCAAAAGTTCGGTGTTGTGATACTCTCGAGCTCAACATTATTTTTCACTTTAAGAGGAAATTTAACTTTCAGCGAATACTACCGTTTTGTGAAATTAAGAAAAAATTTTCAGTTTTTTTTTTTATTTTACTACGACTAGAAATTTATAGGCGATTATATGAAATACAAACATTGTGTTTAACTGCATTTTCTGTTAACTTTACAAAAACATGTACTTAAGTAAGCAAAAGGTATTTTTTAAATTATACGTAATCCTTATCTTTTTTAATTATATGTAATTCTTATTTTTTTTTAATTGTACGTAATTTTTCCTTAAAAGTCTTTAACAATCAATTTTAAAATATCTTTTTTGATTGATGTAAATTTTTTTTTTACTTAGAATGTGGTATGAATGAAAATATTGAAACTTCATTCTCGATATCCTTTATTGATGTAAGCATCTTACAAAGTGCAAAAAAAAATTCTGTAGAAAAATATCTAAATTTCAAACATATTGAAAATAATTTTATTTAATTTTATCACAATGGAAATTTTAATTAAAATAATATTTTGAATTTCTCTATCAATTATTGAACAGTTAAAAAATGGAAATTTTTTTACTGGGCAGCTATAAAAAAAGCTGTATCTGGCATGATATAAATGGACAAATAATGTAAAATTTTTACGGAGCAACATTATAAAATATACAAAATTTTCACCGAGGAAAATTTATTTAAATAAGGAAATGATTGATTTATTTTCATAAAATATTATGATTAACTTTATTAAAGAAGTGACATAACTATTAAGTATGAAAATATAGGGAGTTTTTATTGATATGAAGTTCGAAACATATATTTTTGCCCAAACATTTAAGTAACTTTCGCATAATAAATATGTAGAGCTTCTGTACTGTCTTATAACTATTTATTTCTTTTTTATATATTTCATTGAAATGATAAAGCATTTTTTTCATATTATTATTGTTTGATTACTTAGGTAAAAGTTATTAAATAGATTGGTTTTAAGTGCCAATAATTCTCTCTTTACATTTATATAAGAATTATAAAACTTATTTAGTCATACATAAAATGAAATTTTTGAAAAAATCAGAATGGACTAAATTCAAGTGACGTCATAGTCACATTATACCAATAATCGTGTATTTTCAGCTAATTATTTCATACGTTTCGCAGTTGCCAACTTTTACTTTTTACACAAACTTTCTTTTAAAAAGTACATTTTTGTTAACAATGGTAATGCACATATTGTAAAATCCGGCGAATTACGTGCACCTATATTTTAAGGCCGCATTTTTGGAATTTTGAGGTATATTCGCCGTATAACGCTCACCCCTTTTTTACGAAGAAATCTGAAATATTAGTATACAATGCTCTTACCTTTTGAAGTGTCATTTATTCGAGGTATTATCCCAGACTTCTGAAAAAAAATAGACTTCTTCTAGAACTACGACTCTTTTAGCTCATAAGCGTTTATTTAAAATAAACAGTATTTCGGTATGTGTAAAAAAAATTGTTTTGCTCATCTGTTCTGTTATTTTTAAAGCTATAATTTTTATACTCGGCGTATAGCAAGCACCCCTAAATTTCGATGTTGTTTTTCATGTTAAAAGTGCGCGCTATACGCCGGATTTTACACGGTAGATAAACAAAAAGCATTCGATTTAAAAGTACACGTATAACATAATATATATTTTTTAATTTTGGAAAACTTTTGAAACATCTTAATACTAGAACATCTTTAAGCATTTGTTAAATTTGAAATTTTATCTAAATTTTACAAAGCAAATACAATGTTAGTTTTAAATTCAATGCAAGAGCACGCGATTGCATCATGTGACAACCATGAATTCAACCCATTGAAGAAATAAAGATCAAATGAAATACTATTGATACTAAAAATAATTTCACCGATTTGCAAAATTTTGTCGTAAGTGCTTTAGGGAAGCTTCACACAGCTTCCCAAACGGTATCTACCCCCAAAAAAAAATTCCTTTATTATTGGATTTTCGTTCTAATACGACCCACCTTGAAAGGTTTTACTGTTACTTCTTAGCGGAATACTTTCTTCCATATTTACACTAAATAATTTCTTGCAAGAGGGGACATTTTCGGAAGATGGATAAGGATTAGATGCATCAGTGCAAAGGGATCTTGAAGGTGAACGACATCTTCCCTTTCTTCAGGCGAGTAATTCAGAAAGAGTAAGAAACGGCTTGTCACGGGAAATCGCCCAGGGCTTCGACAGCCGTTTACGGTAAAAAAAAAAAAAAACCGCCAGAATACTTTATTTGGCGCACACGTCGTGGAGGTCAATCGTTCTTGCTACCGCCGAAAATCAACCACACGTTTCACCTTTAAGAGAAAAGCGATTTTTTATTATTTTCTTTGTTTTTCAAGTAGAGGATATTAGCATTTTTTTAAAAGAAAGAATAAAGAATTTGGTGCTCTAAAAATGAATTGCTGGATTACCGGTTTTCTGTATTAGTGTTTTCTAATTTGTTTATTAATATTGGATTTCAGCCTTCAATTTCAAGGTTCAGGATAATTGAGATATATAAAGGTTTTATTTTTATTTAAAATAAATAGAACATGTTTCTGGGCATTCTAACTTGATAAAATGTGTGAGAGGATTTTTGTAACTCTCCATTAGAGCTTTTAAATTTTTTGCTTTTGAAGTATAATTTATATATATATGAGTTTCTACATGAAATTGCTTAATTTTCAAAAATATACTCTCACATCGTAAAATATCTCTTAAAGTTTTTTCTGGGCTGAAGAGAAATTATATAACGTCATAGTATATAGGCTTTTATTACTTACGTTTTAAGGTTATTAATGCTTATACCAAGAAATTAAATCATACGAGGAAATATCATTAGTAATTACGATTATTCAGTATTAATGAGGTTGATTCATGTGACGTCATAGTCACATGATAGTGAAAGCCACGTGATTCTAGCCAATCAATTCAAAAACTCATGTGACGTCATAGTCACACGATAAAAACTATCTTGTGTTTCCAACTAATCAGTTCACGCGCTCCGGTGTTGCCAAATTTTGCTCTTTGCAGAAACTTTCTCTTAAAAAGTACAAATGTATACAAAATGCATTTTATTTAAAAGTATAAGCGTAAAATACGACTTTTTTTTAATTTAAAAAAATCTTTTTGAAGAAATTTTTTTCCCTAACATTTAAACATCTCTTTAACCAAATGTGAAATTTGAAATTTTATCTGAGTTTTTCTAATAGAACAAGTACAAATAGTTTAATGTTTGTTTTGAATTCAATAGAAAACACGTGTTTGTTTTTATCATGTGACTTCATGAATCAAGCTCATTAAACAATTTGAAATATTTTACAGGAAATTAGGTAAAATAATTTTTTTAAAAAAAAGAATATTTTTTATGTATGTAAATAATCTCTGAAGCTGAAATAAAAACACCAATATAACAGTAAAAAAATATGAATCTATATGTGTAAGGTGACAAATCAAATGATTAAATTATACTTATTTATTAATTTTTATTTATTTAAAATTGCGAATCATTTTTATTTGCTTAAAAATTGTATGAGAAATTCGGCTTTGAGAGTAACTATTGAGTATTTATTTTTGTAAATGATTATGATTTCTATCAATTTACCTAAATTACTTTAAAAATTTTCACGAATTAATATAACTTATTACCGCCTTTAGTCCATGCTTATTTCAAACTATTATTAAACATATTTTGAATTTTGAAAAAAAATGTTGCTTATTTAAAATATAATGAAATTGTTCACTCTTTTATGAATACAATATTAAATCTTAGGACGAAATAAATGTAAAAATTTACAATATATACAAATCATAATTCATTTGTATAAATTCGGATGATAAATACATTTCTCTTAATTCAATTATCTATGTTTGTAAACGAAAAATTTACATCAAATTGTAAACATTTTATAAACCAATCCATTGTGGAAATAGTAATTGCTTACAGCTTGTTCTTAACCCAAAAAGCACTAGGTAAGCTTGTTGAAAAGAATCTTAAATTTCAATGAATATAAAAAAAAAACTCCTGAATTTTTTTTAAGATTAAATTTAATAGTTTACGTTTGAATTCGCATGAGTTAGCAACTCAACTAAAATTTGCCGCAAAATGAACAAGTTATTTTTCCCACTTGCCTCGAACTCCCGTTCGAAAACAAAAGTATGCAGCTTTGCGAGGTGAACGTTGTTTACTTATTCTCACGACATTTTACACATCATAGAGTTTACGTAAGCCTTCAGCATGGAATTCATAAGTATTCTGCTTGGGAAATGTAATAAAGCGTAATTTTGAGCTGCATCATTGGAGAATCCTAACAAACGGGATATTACAATGTCGGATTTTTTTGGATGGAATGTCAGAAAAATATATAAACGTTTCATTTCCACGACAATTAAGGAGCTATGCAAAATTATTAAAAGATTTCAGGATTAAAGAATTATGAGCTTAACTTATCCGTAACTAAAAATATTTCTCAAGGTAAAAAAATGAAACATATTTTTCATTTTTTTTTATGTGAATGATTTTTAAAGAAATTATTACTTTGATATAATTTTGAACTACCGTATAAAATCCGGTGTATAAAACATGCACTTTTAACACAAAATATAAGATAGAAATTCACGAGTGCGCGTTATACGCTCGGTATAAAAATGAGAGCTTTAAAAGTAAAAAAAAAAAGATGAGCATAGAAAAATTTAGACTTCTACATAGATCAAAATACTGTTTAGTAAAAAGAAATGACACATGTACCTTATGAACTTACAGGGTTGTAGTTCTAGAAAGAATCTTCTGTTTCTTCTATTTTTTTCTAAATCTTTGAATAATATCTCGAATAAATGACTTCCAAACATAAAAGCATTGCACACGTATATTTTTTCTTCGTAAAAAAAGGGAGTGCGCATTATATGGATGATATACCAAAAATTAAAAAATTCAGCTTGAAAGTATAGGTACGCTTTATACGGCGATGCGCTGTATAAAGGATTTTACGGTAATTCTTTGCCCAGAAATATTAATGCCAACGTAAAAAGCTGAATTAGTTTTTGATATATAAGTTTATGGTATAATTAATTTCCTGGGTCATATTTTATTCAAAATAAATAATATTTAACATTTTATAAAAATTGAAGAATGTAGAATAAATGATTCAGATGGGACAGAGAAATTAAATATTTTATAGTTCTTTGTTAATTATTTAAATAATCAAATCGTCAAAATTTTATTATTTTTTTTAAAGAAAATTAAGGTAGTTTTATCTTTTACCACAAAATACAAATTGTCCTTTGTGCTATTAATTTTTAAATATCGTTTATTTATTGGAAATTATTTTATTTTTTCTCCTAAATTTGTTAAAAAAACTAGATATAGGTGATTATTTTATGCTAGTATTACAAAAAAATTTAAACGTTCCGATGCAACTTATTTTTTCTTTCCACATTATTTTCCCTACATACTTTTCTCCTTTTTTTAAAATTGCATTTACATATACGACTTTCGAATGAAAGCTATTACTACGTAGTTTTTTACACAATAAGAATAAAGTAACTTAGGACCTCATTTCCAGAAATCGTATGGAGCCATACTTTTAGTCAAGACGGACGAGGAATTAAATAATTTTTTTTATAGTTTTAAAAAATTAAAAAATTACAATACATAGTAAAAGTAAGCTTCTATTTCAAGAAATAAAGAAACCAAATTTAAAAAATTTGGGCAGTTGTTGCAAGAAGCAACCATATTTATTTGTGAACTATAACTTTATCCTAAATCCAGATTCGAGGGAATCCATTTTGATTTTTCATTACGCACAGTAATGGTGGGCACCCCTTTTATTGTAAAAAGATATATAATTTACAACATTAACCCCCTCCCCCTTTCCGATTTTTTTCATTTAAAAACTGTGTTCTATATCAAACTCAAAGGAATGAAGTTTATTTCCAGTGGCGTAATATACACCCCCGCGTTGTGGGGGGGGGGTAAAGCATGACTGATGCCAAGTACGTATTTGGGCTTGGAGCCCAAAACCTGATTTTGCAAGGGGGTCCTAGTATTCTTCGTTACGCCACTGCCTAATAAACTCCGTTGCGCCACTGTTCATTCCCGTTTTTAATATATTTATGCATAAACAACTGTAGGAAATGCACTAGGCTTATTGGAAAAGGTAGAACTGATAGAAACAATTTTAAATAAGAATTCTTAAATTAAGGACAAATATCATACGAACTTGTAGATTATGAAAACAGTAAGAAAAATTTTTTTGAGTAAGGAATGGTTGCAATGAGTTTCTTTCACAAAAGTACAAAAAAATATTTTTGCTATAAATTTTTATTTAAAATTCAAGTAACCAAATCCGTATTTTCATTTTGGATACTTTTATTACGAAATAAAAATGAAATTATCCTGACTCTAAGAAATATGAATAATACTTAAGAAAAAAAAATTAAAGATTAAGTCGAACGTTTTAAAAAGTGCGGCTTCTTTGTTATACATGTATGCTTTTTTTTTATCAAAGCACATGTGCCGGAAATTCTTCGATTCACATTTTGGTTGCTTTGCATTTCATTGCTGATAAGTTATCACTCTTTTGTGCTGTTTGGAATCTTCTACTACGCGGCATAAGTTTCCACTGATACATAACTGGAGAGATTTACTTTCCCTCCTCCCTCTCGTAATCCACATTTAATTTTGAATTTTGAGTACGAGTTGGATTATATATATTCCCGAACAAAATATTGTCATCGAATATTTTTAATTTAATCGATAGGTACTGATGTTGCAATAAGAAAATCAAACTTAATAATTTTTGAAAGATGCCGGAAAAATATTGCTTTCCAATAAATACCAGATAGTTAAAATTAATAATTACTGAAGTGGAATCGATAGAGTTTTTAATAAACTTATTACACATTTGTTGAAGTTTCTCACAGCAGAATAAGGTATTCATTTCTAATGAAACCATGACATAAGTAATATGACGAATAAAGTTAGAAGCAGTTCAGACTTGTTATTTGAAACCTTTTAAATTAGAATTATCACAATTTTATTTATCTTTCAAAAAATATTGAATCTTTATAATGTTTACTAATTTTAGTTCTCTCGGAAAGTAATTTATATAATGCTTTTTTTTAAAAAAAATATACAGCAAAATAATTCAAACTCCTTTGCTTCTATTAAAGAAAGAAAAATACTAATTCTAAATTATCCTTAAGGTGAAATTTGTATTTTATGAATCTGAAATCTCTAAAAATGTTAATAGATGTATAAGAGAATGGTCTTTTATTTAAAACCCTTTTTAAATAATACATTTTTAATAACTCATCCTTATAGAAAAAATTTTCAGTAATTTAATTCTGCATAAAAGAGAATAATATACAACATAAAAGTTATACAAATATGATAAACATGTTTAAAGTAAAGTGGCGGTTTTCATAATCTCGAACCCTAATTCCACTAAAAATTTTAAATGAGGAGTAATAGTGATTGGCACGGACGTCTTAAGGTATCCAACAACGTTCGGAACTGTGATTTAAAAAAAGAGCATAAATGGATAATTTTCATGATATTTAGTGTCACTTAGATTAGAATACATGTATAAAATTGTTTTAAGGACATTTTGACGAAAAAAAATTACTTAAATACAATATTTCGGCAAACAATTAACTTAGAATGAACTTTTTTCAAAATGTTCTCCTTTTATAAAAAATGCTTCTATAATAATAATATTTTGCATGTGTGTGTGTGTGCGTGCGTAGATAAAGTAAAGACTTCTCCAGAGAGTCTCAACTAGGATTTTTGAAAAATTCACATTATTTTCAGAGTTATCACCCATTGAAATAATTATCGGCGTTTTTTTCTTAAAATTTCTCCCCTCTGTTGTCGTAAAAGATGGATAAACCCACTTCTAAGTTATATATTTCAAAAATTCTAGTTGAGCCTCTGTACAGAGGTCTGAGATATATTAGGGCAAAATATTATTATAATAGAAGCATTTTTCACAAAAGGAGAATATTTTGAAAATGGGTCCTTCTATGTTCATTTTTTGTCAAAATATTGTACTTAAATAATTTTTTGTTGTAATACTATTCTTAAAACAATTTTATATACATTTTCTAATCTAAGTGACTCTAAATATCATAAATATTATCCATTTATACGCTTTTGCAAAATCACGGTTCCGAACGTAGTCGGATACCTTAAGATTTCTTGAGGCCTTGGGCCCCAACGCAAAAGTAGACCCTTGGCCCCTATGCAGATGTAGGCCCCCCTTATGACCCTTAAAAGCAGACAGTATATAGCATATGTTGTCAAATACTTATACAAACAATAACCCAAAACAAATAAATGCGTAAGATTTACAATCACACAATCAGGTTCGATCTACTACCTCCTTTCCACTAAATGAGTAATGATGGTGCATGGTGGTAGGACTAGGCTTATACATGTCCTACGGTCATAACATGTAGCCAGTTGACATATCGTCCGAAATTCCCGAATTTTCGGAGAATACAACCGGAAATTACATTTTACCGTTGAAGTTCGAATCATGATCTTATTAATGCTGAGTCGAGAACGAGACGAGGTCCTCATTGTGTCCTCGACCCAGTTGGCCCATGCCTTAAGACGTCTCTGGTGGTTGGTGTTCTTGACATTGAATTAGGCTTCAAAGGCCAAGTAAACCTCGGTAGCCTAATGGTCATGGTCCCGAACTCGTGGTCGATGTGTCATGAATTCGAGCTGCTGTGCCTCTGAAGACCTTCTATGTATGTTTATCATTGAAGAGTCGATTCTGTCAGATTATATTGACCATTTGGTTGACTTGGCTGAAACTCAGGGGTAGTAAACTCTCATCCTGATATGTAAAGTACTACTTATATATTTTAATTCTTTAATTTTACAAGGTCAGCCTCGGTAGCTGAATGGTCACGGTCACGAACTCATGGTCCGCGAGTCGTGAGCTCGAGTTTTGGCACAAAATTACGAGGTCCATCACCATCGGTTCATAGTTTTAAATCCCTTTCAGTGAACTCGGTTTCTTTGGGGATTCTGTCAATAGCTTTTGTGTTGCTATATATAATGCGACGTTAATAAACATTCATTCATTCAAAGCCCAGGTATGAGCAGTGTGGAAGTAAGAAAGGAGGAAAGTACCAACTCGCGTATCATCCTCGTCACATACATTGTTAATTGTTCTAAATTACATAGTGATTCGCTAGAATATTATTTTACTCAAACATTCCAAACCATAACCTAATTTATTTCCAATTTATAAATACTACTTTTTAAAAGGAAAGCACAACAATAATGTATCCGTTTACCCGTCATTAAAAAGTTCTGTATATATCTTTCTCTTGAATTTCCAAACAATACTATGTTACTCCATTCACTACAAAGCATACATATAGCTCATTTACGCTGAATTCTTCTAAACACTCTCTCAGAACAGGAATCAAGTCCTACGCACACTACACTTCCCAGAACTGTTGTCCACATTTCCTCGAAAAAGAAAAAGGGTGGAATGCGCTTCTCCCCTATGAATGGAGAGAGAATTTCCCCGCATTTCTCTGCTCCAAGGCCGGAGAGGAAACCGGGTCTCGGAGCGTGAGGAGCATCGGCCGAAGACGCTCGCAAAATGGCCGTTGCAGTCCGCTGACTCTCAATGGGAGCTACCTTCTTGACCCTCTTTTGTTTGCGTTCCGAACGTTTTGTTTCGATTTAATTTCCTCTCCGATGCGACTCAATTCAGGACAATAAAAGAGGGTAGAAAACCGTTTTTCCTCACCACTCCTTAATGTTTTCTTACCGCCGCGGTTGTGAACATTAATTTTCAATATGCACGGAAACTTGTTTTAGTGATTCTTCGACAGATTTCAATTGCTGGTACGAAGGGAGCGTGTAAATCTTGCGTTTTTTGGTTTATTCTTAAGTTAACTATGTTTTATACACAGATGTGATGATAGTTTAACGTTAATCGGAAGTTACAAACTGTTTATGTTGGAAAGAACTAACACGCAAGGGAGAGTCCATTTTATTGCACGAAGTTTCATTGTAACGTCGTAATTCTCCCATGGATAACATGGGTCGTTATTGTCTGATTGTTGTTGTTGTTGTTGCTCATGCCACCTGCCTGACATAGTCAGATCGAGGCCCACGAAATTCATCGTGGCAATGGGCTAGAAGTACACCTGTCGTTGGCTCTAAGCCTTGAGCACCATACAGGTGACAGTACGATTTAGCTCGGAGAAATTCCCGAAGGAACGATACATGGCGACACCACCTATCTCCACCTCCACAATTTAGACTTGGGACTGAATTGGAGGGAAATTTTCTCCAGTTCTCTGCACTCGTGATTCAGCCTACAAGACTTTCGGACCCACTGATTTAACGAGCACGTGCTCCGCGTGTACTCGGAGGGTATTTGGCGGTACGGGCATCAAACCCAGGACTTCCGGTCCGGAGTCCGGTGCTCTAACCACTAGGCTACCCACGACTAGCTCATGATCAATGAGTAGCAGTTTCGGGTTTCATAATTCCCAAAACTATTAGATCATCTGCCTGCTGATAATCCCAAAGGTGTATCGTACACCCCTGCACACTACATTTCGCTACCGTGTTGTGGCTTCGGTAGCCTAGTAGCCATGTTAAGGTATCCGACTACGTTCGGAACCATGATTTTGGAAAGCTTATAAATGGATAATATTTATGATATTTAGAGTCGCTTAGATTGGAAAACGTATATAAAATTGTTTTAAGACTATTATTGCAATAAAAAATTATTGAAGTACACTATTTTGACAAAAAATGAACATAGAATGGCCCATTTTCAAAATGCTCTCCTTTTATGAAAAATGCTTCTATTATAATAATATTTTGCCTGTCTATAGCTCAGACCTCTTTACAGAGGCTCAACTAGAATTTTTGAAATATTTAGCTTAGAAGTGGATTTATCCATATTTTACTACAACAGAGGGGAGAAGTTTTAAGAAAAAAACGCCGATAATTATTTCAGTTAGCGGTAACTCTGAAAATAATGTGAATTTTTCCACAATCCTAATTCAGACTCTCTGGAGAAGTCTACTTTATATAAGCACACACACACACACAAATTATTATTATTATAGAAGCATTTTTTTATAAGAGGAGAATGTTTTGAAGAAAGGTTATTCATAGTTAATTTTTTGCCAAAATATTGTATTTAAATAATTTTTTTCATCACAATGTCCTTAAAATTATTTTTTTCATGTATTCTAATCTAAGTGACACTAAATATCATGAAAATTATCCATTTATGCACTTTATTAAAATCACGGTTAGGAACGTAGTCGGATACCTTAAGTGTCGTGGACGGCGTGTCATGAGTTCGAACCTTAATGCCACTGAAGACCCATTGTGTAGAGGGGATATCTTCTAAGACTCGAAGTCCTCCTAGTTGGCCGGGTGTGGAAGTTCGGAGGGGGAGTGCCAGGTCAGATCTCGTCTTGGTGTCTTGACTGGAATTCAAAATTACAATCCGTCGCTAACAGTCCTCGCATTGTTTCAGAGTGCGATGTAAATTAGAATCCATAAGTTAATTAAGAAGCTTGCAAGTTTCGGAAGGACTTTCTCGGTATCTTCCGATGTAAATTGATTATAAAATGTTACGGAGTTGAAAAAAAAATAGAATATGTAAAAAAAATTTTTAAAGTTTGCTAGGAATTTTTACTATTGTATAGCTTGGAGTTTCTAAGATTTCTTCTGTTCTTTTTTTTTCTAAATAGCTGATATAGGTAAATATTTTCTCTACTCAGCTTTGTTTGCATTGAAATATTCTTTTGTTTTTTCCATTTATCATAGAAACAGCTTCTTTCTTCTCTATTCAGTGAATTTCGCAAGTCATTTTCTCTTTAAAGAAACACCTTTTATTTGAATTTACCTTAGGCACATTTTATGAGATTTACGTATAATTCTTCAGTAGCAAGTTTATCTTTAGAATTCAATCAAGGAAAACTGCCCAATAGGCTTATAGCAACTTGTGTAAATAAGATAAGGTTGGTAACTCTGCTGTCTCTCTCTCCCTGAATGTTCCTGAATACAATCACCAGTTTCCGGCCAAGCAGTTCATCTCCTTCACTGTTGCCAGCTTTGCTTTTTACAGAAATTTTCTTTAAAAAATTCGGTACTTTTGTCAGCAGTAATAATGCACATAGGTAAACAAAATGCCCTTGATTTAAAAGTACTCGGATAAGAATTTTTTGTAAAAAATCGTGAAAAACTTTTTTCCGAGAATCTTAATACTTGGAACATCTTTATCAAATTTGAAAGCTAATTTAAATTTTACAAGCAGAACAAGTATGAGACTAATGGCAACTTTGAATTCAATGGAGATCGCGTGATTGTATTTATCACGTGACCATCCAGAATTTAATCCATCTAAAATCCTTTTTATATTAACTGACTTAATACGAAGCAATTGATAAATCCACGTGTTTTAGTTATCACTTATGGGCATCAGGGCTTCCCAACCTTTGTATCGCCGCGGACCAGTCAACGTTTGATAATTTTGAGGCTGGGCATTGATTAGTTATGTTTTAGATTGTTTTATTTAATAATTTTAATTTAATTCTATTTAAATATGCCTTTCAGTTACATCAATAAATAGTGGCCGCGGTAGCCGAGTGGTACAGATATTGGATCATGGCTTGCCTTGTCACGAGTTCGAGTCCAGTACCACTAAAGACCCGCCATCTAGGGCAGCGATGCACGTTAAATCTGTCGAGAGCTGAAACGTCCTCCCGTTGGTGTGGTGTGATAGTTAGGAGAGGGGGGTGCCAGCTCAGGTGTCGTCCACATCACTTGACCATGGTTCAAAATTACGTGGTCCGTTGCCAAAAGCCCTCGTGTAGCTGAACAGTGCGACGTTAATATTCAATCAATCAATACACCAAAAAATAAATGATTTAACATGGAATATAAGGATGCTTCCATGGAAAAACGCACAAACCCGAGTGAAATACTCCACAGTTAATAAAATGGAAATAATTAAATGTTCCTTAGGTGGTCCAATACCGTCTGATCCACGGACCAGTACCGGTCCACGGCTCAGGGGTTAGGGACCACTGATATGCATAATTATGTCTGTGCTTCGTCTGTTTAAATATACAACGCGTAGATATAATTATCTATATAAAAACTTTAGAATGAAAAACAAGTTTTTACTTTTTATTTAACATCAACGAATTGCATTTTACATATTTTCTAGATGAAGTTTTGCGGCGTATTTTTGATTCCATATTTTTGATGCTTTTCTGCTTAATGTGTAATATAACTAATGTAACATCATTAAAACGAATAACGTTCTTCAGTTAATTAAAGTAATTAAAAAAATCCATGATTGCTTATGCATTATTGCATGACATTTAATTTTACGATTATGTAATATTTAAAATTTTATCATTACTCATTTAAATGCGATGCTTAAAAAATGACATCTACAATAATTTTTTAAACATTAAAGAATTTGCCTTTTAATAATACTATGACAAGCACGACAAACTAATTATAACAATTACCGGAATAAACTAATTACGAATAAAATAAGCTATTTAAGCAAACAATGCATATCATTTTCTTTTTTATGTTATTTATACTATCTTTATTATTGCTCTAGCTCTTTTTATCTTTCCATTCTCATAAATTAGTTCAAGGAAATTATTTTTTAAATTTAGAGCGATTGAAATTTTATTTTTAATAGAAGAAGAACAATAGATAATATTTAGAGCGCATAAAATAGATGCGCGCGTAAAGTGAATATTAATTTGAGAGAGTAATTTGAGAACGTTTTCCGTGCTATTTGTTTGTTATCTTTAAAATTTGTTTTGAAAATTGTGCTGATAGGAAGGGATAAATTTTAAAAATATTTTAGAATAATTACCTGTCTTGCATATAAGGTAGAAAAAGTTTTTTTTATTTACTTAATCGTTTACATGGAATATTGACCAACAAAGACTATAATCACCGTTTCTTTTACTGATTACATACGATGTCGAGTTTCTTTAAATATTTTAATTGAAAACAATTCAATTTAATCGCAAAACCGAGTATTGTGAATAGTTTTCCTTCTAAAAAAATAAGTAAATCTGGGAACTCATAAACAAATTAATTAAAGCTACTTTTCTTCTTTTGTTTATACAAGTAAAATTAATTTAAATAAGGAAAAAATAAAGAAAGTTTTCTTAAAATTGAACGCAAACATAAGCATCTGTAATGGACAACTAAAATCAATGAGGCGTGTTTTTTGCTACAAGAAAATGTGAAGATATAATTACGACAAAAACTGAATTCATTGGAACTTATGTTCGTATTATTTCAATGATTAACGGATAAATGTGTATGAACTTTATGTTCTTTAAAGAAAGTCCTTCAGCACAATAAATGACGATCGCGGTAACCAAGTGGTTATGGTTAGCATTGTCGAATCTATGTGCAACTTAAATCCCGCTGTGTAAAGGGGCTGATAAGGTTTATAATCTTCCCACGTTGGCCTGGTGTGGAAGTTTGGAGAAGGGTGAACCGAGGAGTTATGGCTGCGAACTCGTGTCCAGCGTTGGTTAGTCCATGTGCCACTAAAATCCAGCTGTGTAGAGGGGCTGATGTATATTAAATCGGTCGAGGCTCACAGTAAGGATGGTGATTCTTTCCTAAAAAGATCGATTTTTAAATCGATTCGAATCGTAACCTGATGAATCGATTCACAAAAAAATCGAGGTCTAAAAGATCGATTTCTAAAAAATCGATTTTTTTTCAAGTCTGCATTTACAATGTGAATATAAATCCATTTTATGCAAAACAAGAAAGATACCATAATAAACGATCTGTTATCAGTAAAATCAGGGAATTCGACAATTACAACTGTTTTTATTACGATATCAAAGTATAAGGTATAAAAGAAGACATTTATTTTCTAAATGTATTTGTTACATTAAAAAGTTTAGAAAATAGATAATATAGCTTATAGTTCCCAATGCTTAGTATCTAAGCTTTTTAAAAAACAACAGTCTGTCAAGTTTACTAGGATCCAAGCGGTTTCGCTCATGACTTGCAATGTTGCCGGCAATCAAAAAAAGGCGCTCACAAGGAACAGATGATCCCACGATGCTCGTATACATCATGGCTATTGAGTGAACGTGATAAGTGTTTTTCTGTCCTTGCAGTAAAGTATAGGATCATACTTCAGGAGCACAACTGCCTGCGATAAATAGTGTTTAAAATTTTCATTTAAGCCCTGACATTCCGGTGCATTCAACTAATTGTAAATAATTTTATGGTTTTTACCAAAACAAAAAAAATCGAATGTCGATTTTCTAGGATGAAATATCGATTCACTGAATCGATTCAGTGCTACATATCGATTTAAGAAATCGATTTTTTTTTGGCCCGAGAGATCGATTATAAAAAAAAAAAATTAAGTCAATTCCTACTTAAATCAACAAAGAAAATTTTTATTTTAGCTACTTTTTATTAAATAGTTACAATTAATATAAATATGTATATACATAGGGCAGAATCACAACATTATGTGGCAATTAATTTTCATTAATTATCATTAAAGTATCGTATTGTCATCCAAAACAATCGTGTATATAAAATTTCAGTTCAACTGAATGCTTTAAAACGTGAGAAAATAAATATTTTAAAGTTTTGACCCAAGTCGCTGAAAATGAAACCAACGCGGCTATATCTGTAATTCTTTAAATAAGTAGTTTAAGTCAATTAATTTTAATTAATTATAATTAAATTATCGTATATTTACCCAAAACAATAGTGTATAGAAAATTTCAGCTCAAATGAGCGCTTTAAAATGGGAGAAAAAGAACATTTTCAAGTTTTGACACAAGTCGCCAAAAGGGTCGCTACGTCACTCAAAATGATTCCAACGTGGCTGTATTTGTAATTCTTTGAATAATTAATTTTAATAAATTAACTTTTATTAATTATAATTAAATTACTGTATTGCCATCGAAAATAATCATGTATATAAAATTTCAGCTCACTTGAATGCTTCAAAAGGTATTTTATTAACGATTGAAAATTCCAAGAAGATAAATAAATAATTAAATAAATAAATATATAGAGTGGCAGTGAGCTAATAGTAGAAATTGAAAAATTATGGAATTTTAAGAAGGGATATCATAGGAAACTTTATTGTATGCTAACACAACGTGAGTGAGTGAATATTAGCGTCGCACTATTTATCAACTCGAGAGCTTTTGGTGACAGACCTCTTAATTTTGAACCATGGTCAAGTGACGAACACAACACATGAGATCTATTAGTAAAGTACGTCATAACCTTTAACTATGGCTAAGTGCCGAGAATATATACAATGCATAAAAAATAATCATAAATGTCAAATAGTAACCAAACACCTTACAATAAGCGGGAAGGTATTTGCAAGAGCGAAGATGACTCAAATGAGACTTAAAAATTGAATTTTCCTTAGTAAGTTTCTGAAACAATCCTATGTCGATCTAATTAGAAAAAAGACTTATGTTTATCGTAATATCCGTTTTTCATTCGTTTACACACAGCACTACTTATAAATACACACAAAGCAAAATTTTATGAACCTTCTTTAGACATTTTGTATTTCACCCGTCTCTCCATTCTTCTCGTTTTTTCCCCTCCCCACTCAAAAGAGAAGGAAAAAAAAAACAGTTTCTTCATGCAGCAGCACCCTCTTTTGATCAATCAGAACGTCTGCATGCTAATTCTTTACAGGATATTGTATTCGCATTTTACAGTACTTGCAGTACAACAGATTCCGGGTATTTTTTTTCTGTTGTTTTTAAACTTTCCAGACTTTTAAATTCCAAATTGAAGTTCATGATTAATTTTGATAATGGTCGAGTTATAAATAGTATATTGTATCATTTCCGTCTTTCGGTGTCGTTTTGTGACATTATTTTACCGATAGCAAAATTCTTTAGTTGAACATTCGTAGAGATTACGTAATTTTGTTTCAGCTAAGAAGCTTTTTAATCCATTTCAAATATCCTGTCTATTTCACAACCCGAAAACAACTATAAACATTTAACAGAAACTAAACAAATTTTGAAACATTTGTCCAGATTACATTTGGATAAATAAGAATGGAATCCATATTTCAACGTTACAATTTGATTAAATTCGATTGCATCAAAACATTGAAATAAATACTTACAGTTGGCAGGTTTTTTTTCTTTAGGCAAGAAGCTTTAGAGAAAAATATCCGGAACGCTTTTTAATATAACCAGAAGGCACATCAGTAAATATTCAATACAAACTAAACAAGAAAAGAATACAAATCATTGAGGCACGAAAATGGTTGTCTCGAAAAATGAGAAAAATGTATTTATTTTCTTGTGAGTTAAATATAAAATATTTATTTATTTAACCTACAAATACACAAACATTTTGCCCTGGGGAAAAAAATTCAGTGGATTTATTCCACGTATATGAATGACCTTTACGGAAAATCCAACGATTGTATGATTTTTTTTTAAATATTAAATTTAGAAATGAAATATTCTTTACATATTTATTCCTCACTTGAGATATTCTCAACTAGAATTTTGGATATTTTTACCAGATCGCATTGATTTTAATGTATACTTATAAATTTGCATGTATTCTTGCAGATAAAGGACATATATGTGCATACTTAAAAACATACATACTTAAAAAAAACTATCCTAATTTTTTTTTAAATAAATAAATAAATCTAAGTCTAAAAAACTTCCAGATGATTTTTAAAGTCAATTGAAAATTATAGATTAGTTTAATTCCATCGATAATATTTATCGATATATACTCTCCCTTTGCCGTTTGCTTTAATTGCTGGAAATAGACTTCTTAGAGTTTTGAAATAAATATTAGCATATATTTTGAAATTTAAATTCATACATCTAAATTTAATTTTAATCTGTCGCTACATGTTGCTTTTTTAAAAACTAAAGCTTTCAATTCTTGTTGTAGTATTATCTTTTCATATTGTGTATGTGAAATTGCAGATAAAAAGTGCTAAATAAAAAATTTTAAAGAACCGTTTCTTATTTTAAAAAATATTTTTATCTTATGCGTTTAAAAAAAACAATTTTTAATAATCGGGAAATCGAATCTAGAATTTCAACTTGGTTCGTTGTTAATTAAGTAATTTAAGTTTAACTTAAATAACTTATAGATTGATTTAAAATTTAAACATAAATTGAAAGTTCTTTGTTATTCTTCTTTATTAGTTTTAATAGTAAATAATACACTTAACTTTTTTTTCACTTTCATAAGAAAAAACTTTAAATTTTCATGCAATTTTATTAATTTTAGAAAAGGCGTTTACTTACTTCATGGAAGAGTCAGAACACATAGGAATTTTTCCCTTTATTGCCCAGTATTAAAAATTATTTTAAACACACACATTTTCTCATTACACCTTTAAAAAACATCAAAACTATCCAGAGATCATTATTTATTTTTTTTATGTTTTAATTTAAGTATTTCGCTCAAGTTTTTGGAAAAGTTCCCCTTTGAGGTGTAACAAAGTTAAATCAGTGCACTATACAAAAACAAAATTTTCTCGAAAATTACAGTATTGTATAGAATAGTATTAATCAACCTTTATATCGCAGCGGACCGGTCAATTTTTGATAATTTTACCGCGGCCCGCTGAGAGTGGGATGCTGATTGTTTATATTTTAGATTGTGTTTTGTTACATTTAAATATTCCTTTAGAATAAAATACAGTTATACCGAAAATGAATATAAGTGATTTAAAGTGGAATATAAAGAGTGATTTCCGTGGAAAGTCGCGCAAATCAGAGAGAAATACACCTTAAAATAAAATGAAAATAGGTTAATGTGTTCCTTAGGCTGCCCGGGACCTTTTCATCCACTGACCGGTACCGGTCCGTGGACCAGGGGTTGCAGATCACTGGAGAATATTATTGTGTGCCCTGTCAGTGGCGCACACAAGAGGGGGTCCTGGGGTTCTGGGCTGTTTTTTTTTTTTTTTGATTATTTATAATTCTAAGTATATAGTACGTAAAATTTAATTATTTGTTATTAATGATTAATTTTATTAATTAATGCTAATTATTTATTTAATAATTAGTTTTTTACTGTATTTTGTTCCCGAAAATCGACAAAATCTAAAGGAGCATGATACAAGATTGGTGAACTTTCGACCCCGGACTCCCCCTTGAAAAATTCCTGTGTGCGCTACTGCTCCCTGTGCAACCTATTTTAGAAATTTGACTATGTTATTGACTATTTATCTTTTACAACAAATTTTTGATTGGCGATGCGGCAACACTTGTGTGAAGTAGTCACAATTATTATCTGTATTCAATACCAGAAGTGTTTCTTTTTATGATTCTTTTTTCAAACTAATGTAATAAAACACTCATAAAACGTGACTGAAGAAGCTTTAAAGCCGGAAATACAAGTTACTGGGTTGGTCCGAAATCTGTTCAGGTATAGCTATTGAGGATAAGTTTGTCTCATAACCTAATGGTTTCGCCAAACATGCAAAACAATATGACGTATAGGGAAAAGCCTTTTTCAAAACAAAAGAAGGATTCAAGTATGAAAAGATGAAATTAATCCTTTAAGGTATCCGACTGCGTTCGGAACCATGATTTTAAAAAAGCACTTAAATGGATAATTTTCATGATATTTAGTGTCCCTCAGATTAGAATACAAGCATAAAATTGTTTTAAGGACATTTTGACACAAAAAAATTTATTTAAATACAATGTTTTGGCAAAAAATTAACTTGGAATAATCTTTTTTCAAAATGTTCTCCTTTTGTGAAAAATGCTTCTATTATAATAATATTTTGCCTGTATATAGCTCAGACCTCTCTACAGAGGCTCAACTAGAATTTTTGAAAAATTCACATTATTTTCAGTTATCGAAAATTGAAATAATTATTGTCGTTTTTTTCTTAAAATTGCTCCCCTCTGTTGTCATAACCCACTTCTAAGTTATATATATTTTAAAAATTCTAGTTGAGCCTCTTTAGAGAGGTCTGAGCTATATACAGGAAAAATATTATTATAATAGAAACATTTTTTACAATAGGAGAACATTTTGAA
The DNA here is from genome assembly GCA_019973955.1 of Trichonephila inaurata madagascariensis. Taxonomy (NCBI): domain Eukaryota; kingdom Metazoa; phylum Arthropoda; class Arachnida; order Araneae; family Nephilidae; genus Trichonephila; species Trichonephila inaurata. Next base: position 693,989 of record BMAV01026147.1, on the reverse strand, counting down.
AAAAGCTTATTCTAAGTTAATTTTTTGCCAAAATATTGTATTTAAATAATTTTTTTTTGTCAAAATGTCCTTAAAACAATTTTATACATGTATTCGAATCTAAGGGATACTAAATATCATGAAAATTATCCATTTATGCGCTTTTGCAAAATCACGTTTCTGAACGTAGTCGGATACCTTAAAAAATTATAGAAAATTATCTGAACTCTTAGAATTATAATTATACGAAGTTCAAATCTCACTTATAAATACGTATATTTGTTTAAATAATTTAGTAAATAGAAGAGCTTCTCTCTCTAAGTATTGTTTAAACAACATAAGAAATATGAGTTAAATTCCATACTTATATGATTTCGATCCTAATTTACAAATAACTCCATTCATATACATGTAATACATTGTGCATATGAAAAAAGTGTTGCTATTTGCTATTAAAGTAAATTATTAAAAACTACAATATGAAATAGGAAGGAATGTTCATTTTGAGAAACATTGAATTTTATAGAAATTTATGATATTTTATTTTGCATCGCTTGGAAAATTTAACAAATTTTATATTTTTTATCAAAGCGTTTAATTCTGTTATTAGTGAATTTTAATTTTAAATAATACATGCCAAAGACAAGAGGTAGAAAGAAATAATTTTAAAAGCATTAAAAACTACTTTTTTAATTGTAAGGTCTTGAAGAATATCAGAATGATGTGTTAAGGATGACACAAAATAATCTTGAAAATTGATTGACGGCTATTTATTATGTTTCCATGAATGTCTTGACGTTGCATTAATATTTTATTGCAAAAGATATAGTTCTGTTAATTTATATTATATGTTGAATGATAAATAAAATAATATTCAACTTGCAAGTAAACTTTGCTACTTAATTAGAAGGGTAGTAAATAGAATAAAGACTAGCTGAAGGAGGGGGTTAAAAACAATATGTGTAGTTCTAAAGCTATTATATAAGAGAGTACAGAGGAAATAAAGACTGGGATGTTGGGAAACGTCCCAGTAGATATATTCCGGAGGGAATCCACTTGAAGATGTTTGTAAAAACCGTTCACACACATGTTTAGCTGAGAGAAAACTTCATTTAAAGTTCACGAAATACGTAGTATTAAAACATATATATTCTGGTTAAAGAAACCGTTCATCAGTTGTAACTATTTTCGATATTTTTTACTCACTTAAAAAATTATTTAATCATCTGCCATGTCTGTGTACCTAATTCGGATCCAATGAAGTTTCAGAGTTCTCTACCATCATAGATTTCTCAATTACATATATTCATTATTTTGCTACTTCTTCACTTTTCTAAGCCTTAGAAGATTGACTTAATGCTTTAATTGTCAAAGAATTAACTATCGGCACTTTCGAAGTGCATCAATATCATTAGTTAAACATAAATCGCGATGCCTGTTAACGAAAAAAGTGGTTTTTTTAATATGACTGAATGTAATTATATTCATGTTTATTTGAATTCTGAGTAGCCTAATAGTTAAGAATCTCTAGTCTATAAAAGCAATTTTTAATTAATATAAAAAATGCTTTAACATTTTTCATTTAATGTATTCGGTGTACTATGAGATGACACATATGTCTACAGCTGCGATTATAATTTTGCGTTTTAATTTCTCTTATAAAGTTCATAAAAAGTTCAGGTCTTCAATGCGCTACAAGTTTGAAAAAATTATACATATCCAATATAAGTTTAAATGGACATTATTTTATATTGCATTTGTATTGTGATCAATTTTTAGTTATCATGCATGCAGCTGTAATGCAAAATACATATTGTAGCGATTTTTACGCTAGTTTCACTTAATTAATATCTGAGAATACTTTATAACGTTGTTTAAAATGAAAACCTTTCCCGTGAAGGAGCTTTAATATTTACAAATATGCATTGCCATTAGCCCACACATGAATTTTTTAAGGGGGTGGGGAGGTTCAAAGGTCGAAAGTCTACCATTCTCGTATCATACCAAATACGCCGCCAAACATATTCTTTTGATTTTATATTTAACTATTTTTCGATTGTCGGGAATAAAAAACAGTAAAAAATAAATCATTGAGTAAATATTTAGCATTAATTAGTTAATAACAAATACTTAAAATTTACGTACTATATACATAAGATTATAATCAATCAAAAAAACAAATAAAAGCCAATGGAAGACCCATGGATCCCTTCCTTATGTGTGCCACTATTTGCATTTCTATTTATGCAGAGTAATGGTAACAGTTATGCATTTACGTGGAACCTTAGAGAACACTCTATTATCCACTCATCAAAATTAGTTGAAAAATAGAAGAATTTGCTGAAGTTACATAAAAATAAGCAGCAGTCCCCATTGAGTTCAGCACAGTAACGCTGGTGGAGGTGTGAGTAGAAAACCACTCGCCCAGATGATTTAGTTTCTGTTTCGCTTTCGAAGGAGAGCGAAGAGAAAATGAGGTCGAATCTCCATGACACCCAAGCTCATCTTTCAACTGGCTGCCACATCTTGTCGGAACGAGGAGAGAAGGGATTAATTTCTTTATATTAAAAAAAATATTATTTTAAAGTCCGGTAGCTGCAGTTAATTGGTAGAACAGGATTTGAGAATTCTGACTGATTTTAATTTTCTTTTAACTCTGAAGCAACACGAGAGCTATTAGTGACAGACCCTATAATTTTGAATCATATTCAAGTAATGAGTGTGAAACTTTAAAAGAGACAAATCCTCTCTTAACTACCACACCACGCCACGCCAACGGGAGAGCTTTGAGCCTCGACAGATTTAGCATGCATCAGTCTCTCAACTAGATGGATCTTCAGAGACATTAGGATTTGAAATCACGACTCTACAACGTCGGCAACGTATTCGTGACCTTGACATTCGGCTCCTGTGGCCATAGAGAACTACCTGAGAATGCTACGAAGTGTTAGTGGTTCTGAACAGCGATTACCTAGTGGTCAGGGTCGCAAATTCGTGACTGTGAGTCGGTGGCTCAATTTCTGATGTCACTGAAGACCCACTGTATAGAGGAGCTGATACACGTTAAATCTGTCATCGCTTAGTCTTCGCGTTGGCGGGATGGAAGTTTGGAGAGTGGAATGATGGTTCAGGTGACGTCCTCATCACTTGACCTCCGTTCAAAATTACGAGGAGCATCGCCAATATATCTCACGTTGCTTTAGAGCAGGGATCGGCAACCTTTTAGCAGTGGCGTGCCAAACCAACCAACCAATGTGATTCAGCGTGCCACACAGTATGACATTTCTGAAACAATTCGATTCCTGCGATAATGCATGCAGAGTTGGAGAATAGAGATCAATAAGATAAATATTTATAGTTTTATTATATATTAAGTTTGCATCATTTAAAGATATTTCTTAGCATAAAAATATATACAACATAAAATATTACTATTTCTTCAACAAAAATTTTAAAAATTAAAATTGCACATGTATTATGTATTTTTAAACATATTTATTAAAATAAAAAATAGACAACATAAAATATAAGTATAATTCCTTTGATTATAGTTAAATAAAAAGATACATAAAAATTTTAATGCGAACCTAGCGCTTGCACCGCTGTACTTTTATATCTAAAAATCGGGGGAATAATTTGTAACTTTCAATTTGTCACGACTGTGAGCATTCAATTGTTTGGCAATGTCTTTGCGACTCGAAATATTTTTTTATATGAGGAAAATTTTTACATAGATATGTAGAATCAAAAGCGGAAAGCAGAGTGCATGCGATTTACTCTCTTCAAACAATTAAATTTCTTCAGCAATGATATTCAATAATTTACAAAATAGCTGTAAATTTATCTTTAGAGTTATCTTTTCAGAGATTTTTTTCGTAATTTCGTAGATGTCCATAATTCTGAAGATGTTTGTCAAATAAGGTTCATTATAGATTTATAATCTTCCATTCACTCAAAAATTGACAAACGTGTAGAGTAGTTCAGATTGCCAATGCAAATTGTATCGCGGGTCACATGTGTCACGCGTGCCATAGGTTGCCGACTCCTGCTTCAGAGAATAACGTTAATAATAAACGTCCACTGAACGTGAATAGCAAGAAATTATTAATAGTCTAACAGCGAGATTAGTTTAGGGAAAGATCCTGAATATAAATCTTGGGAAAGATAATTGTGCATCCTTCAATCTTTAAGGTATCCGACTACGTTCGGAACCGTGATTTTAAAAAAGCGCATAAATGGATAATTTTCATGATATTTAGTGTCACTTAGATTAGAATACATGAAAAAAATTGTTTTAAGGGCATTTTGACAAAAAATAATTACTTAAAAACAATATTTCGGCAAAAAATTAACTTGGAATAACCTTTTTTCAAAATGTTCTCCTTTTGTCAAAAATGCTTCTATTATAATAATATTTTGCCTGTGTATAGCTCATACCTCTGTACAGAGGCTCAACTATGAATTTTGAAAAATACACATTATTTTGAGAGTTGCAACCCATTGAAATAATTATAGGCGTTTTTTTCTTAAAATGTCTCCTCTCTGTTGTCGTAAAACATGGATAAGCCCACTTCTAAGTTATGTATTTCAAAAATTCTTGTTGATCCTCTGTACAGAGTTCTGAGCTATAGACAGGCAAAATATTATTTTAATAGAAGCATTTTTCACAAAAGGAGAATATTTTAAAACGGTCATTCTATGTTCATTTTTTGTCAAAATAGTGTACTTCAATAATTTTTTATTGTAATACTATTCTTAAAGCAATTTTATATACATTTTCTAATCTAAGTGACGCTAAATATCATAAATATTATCCATTTATACGCTTTTGCAAAATCACGCTTCCGAACGTAGTCGGATACCTTAACTCGAGGAAGCTTCATTTAAAGATCAGAAATATTCATTATGGGCATAGACTTATTTTACACACATACAAGTAATTTTGATATATTGATAAAGAAGAATTAAATGTATATTAAACTTCTACCGTGTCAGTGCTCTAATTTATTTTACATTATAAATTGATTATTTCGATTCGTTAATTTTTTTCCCACCAAAAACGAGCTTTAAAATGTTATACTCATTAGCTGTATTTTTTCTAAAAAATCATTTCACGGTCGAACGCCTGCAAACAGCCCGTGCATCCTCCGAGGAAGCTATTTACTCGTGCTGTTTATCTGATACCAGGCCTCGATCCACAAACAACTCCTTCATCTCTCCTCAGGGAGCCGGTTCATCTCACATTCCATCCCCTAGAGAGGCCCCTCATCCATCCGACCGGTTTGCTCAACCCGTTCAGCCTCTCCCTTCTTCACTCTTTCGTGAAGGTCGTATGCAGAGGGGTGGCCTCGGGGGACAGACAACATTCCCGGTTTCCGCCTCGCCAAATAGTTGCGCGACACTGATGGGCCCGTTCGGAAACGGATAGTGGTGAAATCGGTGTCTTGAATAAATTGCTTTTTGTCTTTCGTCATAGCTAATCGAGTTGAGGCCACCAGTTGATAGGATGGTCACCTCTCAAAGACACAATAGCTATAGGGCTGACGTAAAATGGACTCAATAATCGATTATGTTCGAGTTCTCATCCATCACAAGTGGAAGTGATTGGAAAGATGATTAAAATCTGTCATTGGCTCAGAAATGACTCTAGAAAGATTTCAAATGTCACGCGATATTTAGGGAAAGAATGAGGTCATGATGAGCTTGCAGTTGGTGAAAAAATTATTCACAGTTATAGTAATAATATAATGCTTCTAATTTGTCTAAGCCTTCAATATGATCAACTGTGCTTATAAAAAAAAGGGCTGCGTACGTGTTATACCGTCAATCAATTTCGTCAAATCAAAAGATGTTGCCAAATGAAGCGATGTACAGCCAATAAAGGAAACCTTTTCAATGTGCGTGTGAACACAGTAATAATAACAATGATACCATTTGGCGACAATTTTTTGAATTGGCAATGTATTTCGGGGGGGGGGGGGGAAATGGGTCGGCGGTATAATACGTAAGTACCAAAAAATGTTACAGTTTTACTGAAATTATATTGAAATATTACAAACACATTTTAAGGTAAACATTGTAAATTGCATTGTTGGACGTTCAAAGCTATAAACTCAATCACAGAAACTGAATTACTGAACCAAGCAACATTTAATCACAAAAATTGCGAAATTCTCTAAAATTATATATTTATACCAATGGATTTTCGAAACTCTATTTAGAAATTGGACATATTTTAAAATGTTTGACGGTAGTAACCCTGATAAATACAAAAATATTAATTCAGTTACCCCTCTAAAAATGTTGTCTAATTTGTGGGCGGGAGTCATAACTCGCGTTTATGTCATGATGTCATCGTTTGTGGAATAACAGAGGTAGTTTTATGTAAAGGGCCCTTTCACACGAGTCAACTTGTGCCACACCTAACAGAAGCAGACATTCGAGAGCTAATTTTGAATCCCTTCACACGTTGTCAACTCGCTAACCTTTTGTGCCACTTCCTCGAGCACTTGAAAACCACCACCTTCTCCTTTCCACTAGACTCAACTAAAAGGATATTGTGGAAGTTACTCCATTCACTCGCGGCTACTTGTGTATCGAAAATGGAGAAAGCTTTTTATTTCTTCTTCAGACTCAGTCATCGTATCGATGAGTCAGGCCCTTCTTTTTCAATCAATTTTGTATCTGCATGTGAAAGGAATTCCCTCCCTTCTTCACACTAGAGGTCTGGTCACAGGAATCTAGTTGATTGGCTCAAAGTTGCCTCGGAACTGGTTTCAAAATCTTCCCAAGATGTGGAGTGAAAATGTGTAGATAAAGATATTAGCTGTAGTGTCACTCGATTTCAAGGGGAAATTGAAATTCATCCACAGTGATACTCCTATCGCTCTGGTGGGAAAATATATTTAAATCTACAAAATCACTGATAATGAAAATATCTTCTCTAGTTTTAAGAGGATAAATGCTTTACCACTATCAATATCGTGCCTTTAATGTAATGCCATTAAAACTAATATAGTTTTTCCAAATTTAATTACAAAATCTGGTTCATAAAATTTTCAATCAATCAAATATATTAAAATTTCGTTAGATAAAAGTCGCTAATGTGTGTTTATTATTGTAAAGTGAGAAGGATTTATGTGCCATGTTGGTTAGACGACAGTTAAAAAATTTATTTGAAAAACATTACACGATTCATTTGATTTGAAATTTAATAATTATAATAAATAATTATTTGATAATTAAATATTTTTTATTATTTGTTGAAACATTCGCTATTCATAGCAGTTAGATTTCTGAAATAATTTTCGAAACTTTTGTAAACATTTTTAAAAAATTCTTAAAAAATCGCGGTTTTTTTTTAATGAAGGATAATTTGTTCAAAAAAGAATTATTAGTTGATAATTGATTTAGCAAGACATTGAACGTTTTCGTTTTATTATTTCAGCTGCATTCAATTTCTCTCTCTCTCTAATGTTTTGCATAGTTACTTCGGAACCAATTACTTAGGAATATATGTTAAAAAATATTTATTCATACTATTCTTACGTTAAAACATTAGTGAAAGGCATTTTTATGAATTCTTTTTATATAAATCGTCTTAAATATATCTTGGAATATTTTAAGGAAATTTTTGAAAACTTTTTTTAAAGTTATGCAGGAGTCTAATATTTTTTTCAATTACGAATTACTTATTTTTTTTTCGCCACAATTCATTAAGATTAACTACTATAAAATGAAATTTCTCGAGAATATGTAATATAATAATATTCTTTCCAATAACAATATTTTTTTTAAAAAAAAATCATTCGATTTGATAATTATGAACCAGATCAGATTTGACTAAATTAATATCTTAAGGAACAATCCTTTATTTATTGAAATTAAATAGATTACTACATACAGAGTTGTGCAACTGAACTCTTTTCTTCAAAATTCGAAGTACAGCAAGTCTTTCATTGTATTTATCATTATAACAATTCGGCAGCAACTATGTCATATTGAACGGGCCATGAGAATATCAATTTTATTTTTAAAAAAATAGAGAATTATAAAGTTCTTGTTGTAAAATTTTAGAGCAGTTTCTTTATTATATTTGAAAAATTGTAAACAATATTAAGATCTTCAAAAAGACAAAAATATTCCTATAAATTAAAAATGAAATAGTGAAATAAAATTGGAATTGTACATATTTCTAAAATCTCGCAAAATATTCGTATTGTTTTCTTATAATTTCTCCTAGAAAGTTTTTCTCATTTATAAATGAAATTAAATATTTTAACTTTGGATTCTGCATCAACAGCTCAAACTTCTTTTTTTCGATGAAATAAAATTGGTATAAATTTTTTCAATCAAAAAGCTTTTAAGCAAATGACATTTCAGTTTATACTTCCGTTATTTAAATTTAAAATTTTTAAAAAAGTAAATATAAATGAACTCGATTAACTTCGATATAATATAATAAATAAATTAAAATTCTGAAAAACTTACAATTATTTTTAATCACAAAAAACTGTATTATTGTTAGAAATATATGAACTATCTCGCAAAAAAAAGTATGAATTTTAATTTGAGAAATTTTCAATTAATTTTTATATTGAGTAAAAAAAGGCAACGAGTATTTAAAAAACACTTTGAATTTTATAGAGTTTTTAATGTGTATTTTTATAATACATAATTTATCTATAAAATAAAAATATAAATTCTTTAAATGCTTTTTAAAAATACCTTTACAATATTTTTTATTAAATAACTCCATATTCTAGTTTTAAAAACCGGAAGCTTATTACACATTTCCAAAAAAGATAATAATAAGTTCTATCAATCAAAAGCAATCAACTTTTTGCCTCAGGAACTTCATTTTCAAACATCAATTTCCATTCACAATTATAAATCTTAGAAGAAAAAAATTCGATCACAACGTAAACATTAAATTAAATTCCAAATTTGCCATTTTTTTTTTCATTTTTATAATTCTAATAAAGAATAAAAAATTCAACCGGAAATGGAAAATAAGTTCAAAAATCCCATTCTTTTTTCTTTAATATTTTTGTTCTTCTTTGAAACTCTTTGGAAATAAATTGATTTATAATAGTCCCATTCCCCGAGTAATCATAGAGGAAATATCTCACGAAGCGGTAGGAAAAATTTAGTGCGGTTCTTTTTTCGACATTAGGGTTACTGAGGGTTCGGTGCACTTCTTTTCTCTTCCTCAAAGAAAGGGATTTACTCAAACATGTTCGCGAACAATGCTTCTGTCATCGCGGAGGCTCATCTCGCTTAATTCTTTCTTTTTTGCTATTCTTTAAAAAAAAGACATTGGTTGATTGGAGAGCAACGAATTAGAATAGAATTAATTGACTTGGAACTGTGTGATTTTATCTCGTGCTGGACAAGAATTTTAAATTAAACAAGTAATATATATAAAAAAAAGTTTTTAAGTCAATTCCTACTTAGGTCAACAAAGAAAAATTTTATTTTAGCTACTTTTAATTAAATAATTACAATTAATATAAATATGGATGACAGAATCACAATATTAAGTGGCAAAATAGCGATTTTCCTTGCAATTTTCCTTTCTATATAGGGTTTTGGACTATTTTTTTGTTACTATTTATTCATTAATTAAATTTAATTATTCCGATAAAATAGCATAGTAAAAAGAAATCACATTCGAGAAATTAGACCATCCCAAGTGGGTTTCGAACCCATGACCTTTGGAATAGAAGTCCAACGCGCAATTTTTCTTTTTATATATGGTGTTGAACTATTATTTTTGCTTGTTACTATTTATTCATTAATTAAAAAAATTAATATATTAATATTCGAAGAAACTGTATTAACATCAAGTTTGTCATCCACAACAAGTTTAAAATAATGTATTTGAACTTGAGTGGATGAATAAAAAAGTATTTTATTTACTTTTGAAAATTTAAACAAGATATATAGGGAGAGTGAACTAATTGTAGGAATTAAATAATAATTTTCTCAATCCATGACGATGGTCACATGATAAAGACAAACACGAGTTCTCCATTGAATTCAAAACAGGCATTAAACTAATTGTACTTGTTTCTCTATTTGCAACACTTAGATAAAATTTCAAATTTCATAATTGGGTAAAAATGTTTAAATGTAATGAAGAAAAATTCTTTTTTTTTAAATTAAAAAAATAATCTTATTTTATGCCTATACTTTTAAATAAAACGCATTTTGTATGCATATATGTACTTTTAAGAGAAAATTTCTGCAAAGAGAAAAAGTTGGCAACAATAAAGCACTTGAACTGATTAGCTGAAAACACAAGATAGCTTTTATCATGTGACTATGACGTCAGGCGAGTTTTTGACCTGATTAGCTAGAATCACGTGGTTGTCATTGTCTTGTGACTATGACGTCACATGAATTAGCCCATTAAATTTTTACCAGAAATACAGCCCTCAAACAGGGTTTATTTTTATTAAATACTAGCTGTCACCTATCCGCTTCGCAGTGTATTTTATGAAAATGTATGACTATACACATATTTTTATATGTACCGTAAAATCCGGCGTATAACGCGCACTTCTAACACGAAAAATAAAATCGAAATTTATACGGATGCTCGTTATACGCCGGGTATAAAAATGATAGCTTTAAAAATACAAAACGAGATGAGCATACAAAAAACTTATACTTTTACAAAGATCGGAATACTGTTTATTTAAAAGAAACTTCACACCTTTTGAACTTAAAAAAAAACTGTTGGTTTTCTATAAATATACTATTTTCTTAAAAGCCTGGGGTAATGCCTCGAATAAATGGCTTTAAAACATGATAGCATTGTTAATGTGCATTGCAAGTTCCTTCGTAAAAAAGGGGTTGCGCGTTATACGAAGAATATACCTTAAAATTAAAAAATGCAATTTGAAAGTATAGGTGCTTCTTATACACTGGTGCGTGTTATACGCTGGATTTTACTGTATATATTTTTATTTCTTTATTTATATTTCATATTTAAATCTTAGCATTAAGTTTTCGATTGTATTGAAAAACATTTTTATATTCCTCACTTCTTGATTTAAAAAGAACAAAACTTGAATTTCTAAAAGGGAATATATTTATCTTTTACACCCCCGTGGCCCCCCCCTCCCCCCTTTGGAAATTGATTTCCGCAAAGCCCGTTAGCGGATTTCAACTTCAGAAACATACTCAACAAATTTCAAATCTAGATTTAATAGTTCAAAAACTGAAATTTTGTTTATAACCCCCCCTCCCTTGGGAAATGATTTTCTAAATACAGTAAGACCCCGCTTAACGCTGTTTCGGCTTAACGCTATTTTTTTTTAATTGTGAGATTCCCCGAAATTGTACGCAGCGTTAGGCTTCCCGATATCCGAAGCAGTTTATCCGTGTTTCATCTTTTCTGTGGTGTTATACGAATGTACTTTTATCGTTTCAAACATTTGTTGACGTTATTGTAAGAATAAATTTAGATAATACAACGATTTCTATAGTGACAAACATTAGTATTTTTAGTTTTTATCATGGGTGATAATAAAAACCACGCGAAAATAAAGCTGCAAGAAAAAGCATTTCACTAGAATCTAAAATGCAAGTGATAAGAAGTTTAGATACTGTTGAGTGTCAATCTCACATTGGTCCTGCATTGAATTCGGCAAATTCAACAACAAGGACCATTCTTAAGAATAAAGAAAAAATGCTGTTATCAGCAACTGCAACTACGACAAGCTCTGCAACTAGAATTACCCATTCTAGAAATATTACAATGTATGAAATGGATAATAGACTTTCTATATGGATGGACGACGAAATTGAACGCAATATGCCTTTAAGTCAATCTACCTTCTTCATAAAAAGACAGAAAATTGGAAATACAGAAGGGACTGAATGATCTGAAATGTAAACATACTGACTTAGAATTTTATTTATTTTTATATGCATATTCGTTTATTATGTTTCTATATTTGTAAGAAATATATTTTTGTTTTATTGTTATAAAAAACATTATTAATAAATTTAATGGCAAAATAACTGACCGATTTTTCCCCCATCTTCCCCTAACCCCATTATTTACATGAGGAGATAACCTCGTTTAACGCTGTTTCATATTACGCTCTACTTGGATGGAACGTATACCCCTCGCTAAGCGGGATCTTACTGTATACATTCTTGGTGGATTTATACGGATTAAAAGGAAAATGCCTGCCAAATTTCAATACTGTAGGTATAATAGTTTCTCATCTCATGATGAGTAAATGGGTCGTTTTTCTCCTATATATTAATAAATTTAAAATTATTGAGGTATAAAATTGAACAGTAATCCTTATTATATCTGAGAAAAAATACAAAAGTTCTCATATATTTGTTCCACGTTTCGATAAGCAGCCTGTAGGAGCTAATTCACATGACACTATATTGCAGAATTTTTGAAGCTACGATTTGTGAAAACGAAAAAAATAAATAAATATTTTGCTGCCCCAAAACACACAACTCAAATAATCGATACGCAATCGAAAGTCTTTGTTAAGCGAAGGATTAGCACTTCTATTCACGTTTTGTTGCAGGCCCCAAAAAACCCTTCAAAATACTGTCTGTGCGTTTTGAAATCATGTGAATTCGAACGTTTGTCGCCAATGAATAATTCCACCATTGTTGTTGGAATCCTTTCACTTAAATATACGACCCATAAAGCGAATTTTATCTTTTGTTCGAGAATCTTAGTCCAGTGCATCGGGAGGCCTTTGGTGGGGAAGCGAAAGTCTTTGGACTATAACTCCTCTCCATAAGAACGAAAGGTCGTTTCGCAAATCGTAAAGCTTCACTTTGTGCTGTCACGCACAAGGTGCTCATAAAAGAGGTACAAGGACTTCGCTCAAAATCCTTGCCACTGGATTTCCGTATTTTCTAGATCAATTGATGTCAATTCAATGTAAAAAATGCTCTATATTTCTTTGATATACAAAATTATACGTCTTTATGTATTGTAATAGCATAGAGTCACTACGCGTAAGTGATACAGGCATTAAAGTTTTTAGTATAACTTTAAAATATTACGTACGTAAAAATGGAGGAGATAAAAAGATTATATATTTTATTAAATTTTTTAAGTATAATTGAGAGAGAGAAAGACAATGATTTGAAATTTTTCAATTAAATTGCTGCATAAAATGCAGATAATTTGAAAAAATACTCAATTAATAGCTATTTTTTATTACTACCCGTTCTTCGTAAGGGCGAATTTGAAAAATAACTCAGAAGAAATAAAAGGATACAAAAAAAAATTAATAAAATCAAAATTTAATTAATATTTTGAATAATTTTAAGTAAACTGAGATCTAAACTCTTAGATTGATTATAAATATTAACGTCGCAATGTTCAGCTACACGAGGGATTTTGGCGACAGACCATGTAATTTTGAACCATGGTCAAGTGACGTGGACGACACTTGAGCTGGCACCCCTCTCTCCTAACTACCACCCCACACCAACGGGAGGATGTTTGAGCTCTCGACAGATTTAATGTGCATCGCTGCCCTACACGGGGGGTCTTTAGTGGTACTGGGTTCGAACTCGCGACAAGGCAAGCCACGGTCTGATACCTATACCACTCGGCTACCGCGGCCATACTAAACTCTTAGGAGACAACGATTTATTAGATTTTATAGAGAAGAGTGACGCTGAAGACCCCGCTGTGTAGAGGGAGCAATGCATGTTGAATCTTTTGAACCTCAATGTCCTCCGTTGGTAAGGTGTGGTAGCTAGGTAAGGGTGGTGCCAACTGAGGTGTCATCCTTGTCCACCTGACCGAGGTACAAATTAACGAGGCCTATCGCCAATTGCCGTGTAGCTTTATAGTGCGACGTTAATAAAACTGTCACTCACTCACTTGAACGAAAAAAAGATTAAGCAAATAATATTGATTTCTCCTAAAGCAGGGATGGCGAACCAGTGGCACACGTGCCATCAATGGCACGCGACACAACATTTTGGGCACGCCAGCGATCAAAATGGTCTGCATTTTATTTCAAAATAGCAAAATTCACTATGAAGTATTGCGAACCAACGCGAGGGATCGGTCGCGTGACGGCGAGGAGAGCACACTCGTTTGTTATTGTCTTGCCTTAGTTACGTCCTGGGTTACATTTGCTTATGATGCAAAATTTGTTTATGCATAGCATTTTCAATTTCGTATACAAAACTGTATTTTAAAGTATATGTTATATTTACAATTTTTAACTGTTATTTAACATGGCTAGTTCAGAAAAAGAACAAAAGTGCAAGACAGTAAGTGTAACAGAGAATTTCAAACTTGGTGATTTTAGAAATATGGCTTTATTAGTAAAGGCGACAAAACAGTATGCGTTTTATGTTCTAGAACAGTGTGGTATGCAGAACATCGTCTGTAGAGCGGCATTTTTTTAAACAAATCACAAATCCTATTGTCGAAAAAGTGAACCACAGCAAAAATAATTAATTGTTTTGAAACTATTTGGCAAATGACTCCAATATTCAGCATGCATTCTACTAAAACTAACTTCTTACAATCCTAATATAAGTTATGTCATCCACACAAATCTACAATAACAGAAGTCACACTAATTTTACTCTTTAATTTGAATTATTCGTATAACCAAAACATTTACAACTATACAGTACTCAAAGGGTATTTTTTCGTAGTAAATAAGAAGTTTTGAGTTATTAGTATTTAGTTTTATTATTTCCCAATCACAAGTCAACATTTTTTGAAGACATGTCTACACCTCATTAAACACTTCTTTAGAAAAATTGGCACGCTGATCCATAAAGGTTCGCCACCCCTGTCCTAAAGGATGCAGTATAGAATTCTTAAATAAAACATTTATGAAGATTATGTTTTGTTTCAAAGTTATAATTAATTCTATTAACATGCTTCAGTCCTAATTAGTGG
>BMAV01026147.1:596039-653417 GCA_019973955.1 Trichonephila inaurata madagascariensis | reverse complement strand
TAAATATCGTAAATATTATCCATTTATGCACTTTTGCAAAATCACGGTTCCGAACGTAGTCGGATACCTTAAAGCAGTCAAGAGGAGAATTTGTCGAAAGACTACTCTTGTTAAAAAGATGAACATGTCAAAAAAAAAAGAACATAGCAAACGATGACCTTAGATTAGTGCAGGTTTATCTATTGGGCGCCCAAGGTAAGGATAAGCTGGACTTAACCAGATTTTTTCCTTGGATCCACCAGTGTCAAGGGGGCCTGTAGATCTAAGACACAGTGACGTAACGGAAAACATTAGGGCCCCCTGGAAAGTCGGGCTTTGGGCCCCAAGCTAGATCTTACAAAGGATTGCAAAACCATATATACTTTGTGTTAGTCAGCTTTGGGCCCTCCGGGATGCGGGGGTGTATGTTACTCACTGCCTCGATAGATAATTGGCCAGAGACATGAAGTCCGATTTAAAGTCAAAAGGTGATCATTTTAAATAAAATATGCAGTATGTTGAATTCAAAGGTAAAACAAAGCTTTAGGAATATTTAATTTTAAATTTGATAAGTCTTTTTTTTTATTTTAACTCCTTTTTTAATTCTGTGAGAACTTATGGTACAAATTACCAATTTAATCGTCCCAACTGACCAGTTGAATCCGCCCTACAACAAAGAAAAGAGGGTATGGATTTTATTCCTTAACCCTTTATCTACCGACGGTACTTATAAGTACCACTCACTTTAAAGTTGCATAGAATAACCATTTTTACGAATATTTTGACGATACTTTGGAGGAATGTTCTTTGAAATCCACTCTTCCAAGATATATGGCAGCACGGGTTCTATGATAAGTGTTTTAGCGGGGAAGGCGAATCGTTTTATAGCAGAAATTGCGTTTTCAGCTGACGGCGTTTTCAGTGGATTGCGAAGACTATCATTTTTGTCTCGAAAAAATAGTTAATGTCAAAATTTAAGTGTCTGATTTTTTTTTGTATGCTAATGAAGACCTTAGAAAACGATTTGACAATTAATTTTAAGTGAACAGTGCATATAATTAATTTTACAATTAAATATCTTTAATTAATTAGCTTTAACAGGTTAAATTTCCCATTGCTTATGTATATCCCTTAATTTTCAATGTAGTAATTCAAACAAAAACATTGCATGAAAAAACCGAAGTAAATCATAGTGCAGTAGATAAAGGGTTAAGCTGTTATTTTTATTATTCACCCTGAATTAAAAAAAAAAAATCAATGGTAAAAATACAAGTTTGAACTTACAAGAACATCCACCAATTACTGAAAGCATTGTGTGTAACTAATAACATAAAAATACCCTAATTCTTACGTATTAAAAGTTCATATTAGATAAACATATTCTATCTCATATAAATACACATAAAATTCATTTGCCGAAAAAATGCGAATATGTAGAACGATACAGCCAGTGGCGTAACGAGGAATATCAGAGCCCCCCCCAAGCAGGGGTATACGTTATGCCACTGTTTGTTTTCCATCGTGTGTCCAAAATATGAAAAATACTTCAGTTGTTTTGCAGTAATGAGTATTGTCTGTTATAATAAAAGTTGCTAGCCTTAAAATTAATACCGAATTTTATATGTATGGTAAATGGACACTTAACTATCTCACAACAATAAAAACTGTATAAATATTTCTAAAAATCAAACTTTCATGTTTATTAGTACTTATTTTTCATGCTTGTATTAGTTACAAAATATATCGTTTACTTTAATTATCATTTGTTACTCTAAAAATAGACGTTCTTCAATTAATTTGTCGATTTCTATTTCTAGGGTATTGAAAAGATTCGTTTTGATTTAAGTATTGATGTAGAATTTGAAAAAGCTGTAGTTTTTGTGAAAAAAATTCTATTAAAATTGCAAAATTTAAAAATTTTGCATCTACACTCTTTTGGTGATGATATAATTTTGGAAACGTTACCTTCATGTTGTGCAAAATTAGAATATGGCGTTAGTCAGGCTTTGGGCCCCCTGCGATGCTGGGGTGTACGTTGAACCACTAGATACAGCCAGAATTGAAGATATTGTTCCATTTGCTTTTCAGCCAAGAATTTTTTTAAAATATATTAATTTCCTCCCATCACCATTTTTTCCCAAAGAAAACTATTTGATTCAGAATGATATCGCATGCGTATCATTCTTTTATTTATCATGCTTTTTTAATTACACATGTAAAAATATTGTCTAAAGCTATAAAAGGTTCCATACGTTATCTTTCTGGTTTGTTTTCATTCTTTAACTGGGTACTTTATAAAGATGCTACTGAAAATAAAATCTAAATTGAGATGCAAAACATTCAACTACCAAATTTTTCGTTTATATAGTTTGTAAAAAAAATAATTTAATTTGTTTTAATTAGTTTCACGCCAACGTCAAGACAATGGATTCTTGTTGGTGAAAGACTTCATTAAATTTGAACCATGTTCAGATGGTGAAAACCACACTGAAAAATAATCAACACCTATTCTCTTTAAATCCTTACCCTCCACACACACAAGGGTCTTGGGATTCAGTTGAATATTAAAATGTAAGGAAAGCTTCTATGTTTACCTTTTTTTTTGTCCATAATGAAAATAGCTTCGTTATATATCTATTAAAGGGGCGCACCCCGGGGGGGCATCGGGCCCGGACCCCCGCTTTTTGAATTTGTTTCGATTCGATTTTAAGATCCTATATATATATAATACGTAAAATTTAATTATTTATAATTAACACTTTATTTTATTAATTAATGCTAATTATTAATTCAATATTTTATTTTTTATCGTTTTTGTTCCCAAAATCGACAAAATCAAAAGAATACGTCTGGTGCCGTATTGAGGTATGATACGAGAATGGTGGACTTCCGAGCCTGGACCCCCACCCCTTGAAAAATTCTTGTGTGCGCAACTGATCTATTACATTATCATATTTAACTAATTGTAAGTAATTTGATGAGATCTAACTTACTACATCAATTTAATATCAGTCACTAGATTTAATTAACATCCTTTCAATTAAGCTAAGATTTTTCCCTAATTAATGTCGAGAAAATTTTTTGATTATATATCTTAGATTTAGAAAAACATATATACATTCAATATTTAAAAAACTATACAAGAATTATGAGACATCAGACAGAAATCAAGAATTTAGAAATGTGACAGAAATATATATAATTCCAAAATCTTTAACTTAAATATATTTATTTTATTAATGTTAGTCATCCATATTTCAAAAATATTCATCACACATATTTCCAATTTACATAATTGTTAATATTAAGTATTTATACATACACTCTAATTTCCTCTAAAAAGGTTTTTCAATTTTTAAACACGAGGGTGGGTCAAAAAATAAGTTTCCCCTGCGACTGCGGTCAAAATTGAGAATGAAAATCAAACATCTTAGAATGAGGCATTAAAGATAAGACATAACTACCTCCTTACACCTTGATAAGCTGCAAAAAGCCCCCCCCCCCCCTCCGGAAAAACTCAGGAAGAAGCATACGGAAGAAGCGTTTTGTTGGAGTTGAGCATTTCTTCCAAAGCGCCTTCAGGAGAGATTCTTCTTTTTAGCCAGAAACAGATGAAAAGTTACTTGGTGCGAGATCAGGACTGTATGACGGATGAAAAGCTCCCAACCAAGAGTTGCAATATGGTTTTGTGTTGCTGTCGTCGAATGTGGTCTCGCATTGTCATCCAATAACAGAATGGCAGATTTGAGAATCTAAGGCCACTTTTTCCAAATCGCCTCATTCAATTTCGAAAGGGTGTCACAGTACCACATAGCATTGATGGTTCCAACCTCCAAAATGTCCCCGCAAAAGCAAACACTTCTTCCATATGCACAGCCCTGAGTTTTCCTGCACGGTTTTTTGAAGCATGTCAAGCAGTATGACAAATGTCTCAAGGTACTTGGTACTTATGTGGAAAAATGCAGTTATGTCTTATCTTTAATGTCTCATTCTATGTTTTGACTTTCCTACACCACTCTGACCACAGTTCACCGAGGAAACTTATTTTTCGACTCACCCTTGTAGCACACACACAACTTAAAACCATTCTTCTACAATTTTCTTCAGTTTAAAGAAACATAAAATTCCTTCTACTTATGATTATTTACAAAGATTTTACTAATGCCCATTGATGAGTTGAAGAGAATATTATATTTGATTTTATGATGTCAGTTCCAATATATGCATCACCAAACATTTACATCAAAATGGTGCACATGAAGCTGAAATTGAGAAAATTGCACACATTTCTGCATAAATTTTTAGAATAAAATGGAATATTGTAGCAAATTATATTGAACATTAAAATAGCATTAAATGATCTTAAGATAAATTTTTGTCACAGAAGATTTATATTATTTGAGAATGAACTATCCATTTTATGAAATTTTTTTTTTTAAGAAAAAAAGATTTGTTCCATAGATAGCAGAAAATAAAATTCAAAGCAATTCACAATAACCTGTTGCAAGAATTGGAAATTTGTGAGACAGCTGGTGACAGAGCTTATCAGTATTCTTTTGCAAGAATGGCATGCAATTCCGGTTTTAATATAGCAAAAACTGGTACAGTCTTGCCCTCGAAAGTGATAGCTGCAATTTCAGCAAAAAGTAGCCCAACTTTGAACCAATTTTTGATATATTGGCATTTAAAATATGCATGTGTCCAGATACTTATGATCATGTAGGACATGCATGCAATTCCACTCACAACTTTACTGTTTATTTTCAAAAGATAAATATCTTAAAATAACAATAGAAATTTTATTAAAAAGTAAAACAAATTATTAAGCCAATTTAAAAATGAACTTAACAATATATGATTTTGGAAAAAATAGTGATTACTTCTTCAAAATTTAGAAGTTAAGAAATATTCAGTATCAACCATCTAATTAAGATTGCACAATTGTTTTTAACATTATTCCTTATACTTAGTTTTATAATATGAGCATTATAAAAATATTAGAACAATATCATAATGTTTTTTTTATAAAAATAAATAAAATTGCATGGTAAATAATAAATGTACAACAAAAATTATAAATATTTATCAGTTATCCTTAACTGTTTTCAGATAATGATCATTTTAAATATAATACTTCCTAATATGAGTTTGCATTGTTAGTAGTGGTCTTCCATTCTAATTGGATAGCACATTTTAGAAAAGTTTGAATTTCCAAACGATTTTGTGTATTTCAAAAAACTTTTAACTAAAATATTTCATTTTGTTGTTGTTTCTGATGCCATCTATTTGATAATGTTAGATCAAGGTCCATGAAATTCATGGCAAGGGGCTATTTTTACGCCAGTCGTCAGCTGCAGCTTAGAGTCCCATACAGGTGAAGGCACAATTTGGCTCAGTTTCACCCCAATTTTGATGGAGAACACCTGAGGGTTGGTAAGAGGATTCTCACCAACCTCTTAAGAGGACTTACAGCTTGACAAATATTTAGGATGCCTCCTGCCGCACAGGCACTATACATTTATAAATATCCACACCTTCTCTGGAATTCGAATTCAGCACAGCAGTCAGCATCACTAACCACTATACCCAGTGAGTAAAATATTTTATAATTGGAGTTAATGAAATATTTCATTTATATAAGGAAATTAAAATCATTTTTACATAACTAATGTAGATTCATTGTTTTCTTCCATGTTTGTGTTACCAAACAACATAGAATACATAGTACTATTTCAGTGCAAGTTGTATTTAATACATTTCATACATCCTATTAAAATAGTTCAGCCCTTTTCAGTACCCCTTTGCTAAGAATAATAATAATTACAGCTTATAGTCGAATAAAAAATTTAAGCTTTATGTATCATTAAAATCAATGCTATTCATATACTTTTCATTAATTAACAGTAAAAATAAATCACATATTAATAAAATTTAAAAAAATTATATTATCATAATATTCGAAATAAAAAGTTTTAATATTTTATTTATTCACTGAATAGTTATTTACATTTTTTTTTTCTATTTTCAATGCATCACAAACAATAATTAGTTAAAGAGAGCACACATATTTTTCAATTTGAATTCAAATTTAGTTTTCTATAAAACTATCAAAGTAGCATATAACTTTGAAGAATAAAAAATTTCAGTTATTTAAAATGCATGAAATGCACAATATAGAATTAATTTTTTGTACAATTTTGTTGATACTTCACAGAAATAGAAAAATAAACCCTTTAAAAAATTTTTTTTAATTATATAAATAGATTTTAACAGATTATAATACATCAATCAAAATAAAACATTCATTTACAATCAATAATTTAAAAATATATGATTACATCTTCAGTCCATATTATAAAGTTCAAATATAACATTATTTAGCTTTATTTGAAAAATACATCAACTACTTTTAGACACAATTCCTGTAATTGCACGCAAGACATATGGTAAAGATGTAGAATCTCGATGCAACCTTATAGAAAAATAAATACATTAAAATTAGTTTTACTTTTTTTAGAGTAATAATAAAAATTTTGAAAAAATAAAAGAGTTATATAAGATGAATACACACCTGCCATTTTCAAGTTGTTTCGGTGGACTAAGTACAATTGCAGCTACACTATAATGCAAAAATTATATATTGGTCAGAAAATAGATTTTTATTAGTATTTAAAGGAGAAATATTCTGAAATATAATTTTTTTTATTTAATCCAAAATATTTAAAAATGAGGAAAATTAAATCTAGTACAAAAAAATAATATAAATGCCACCAAAAAAAAGCTAATAATAGCTAAATAAACAATAGCAAAAATATATTTAAAAGTGCAGAAAACATTATTAAAACATCAAAATAATATATAATTGATATTAAAAGATCAAAATCATTACATAACCAATTTAGAAACAATAAGCAAGATATACTGAAGAAAATAACCCTTTCCTTTGTCTATGTGTAATTATTTTTCCTAAAATTATAAGTGATTAAAGATTATCACCCATTAAATAAATCTGCACTTAATCAAGATTCACAATTTAAAAAATAAAACTTGAGTGCTGTAAGAAACATAGATTACATTTTAGAAATCTTTTATGCAAAAAAATAATTTACCTGGGTGAATTCAGTATTGACAGTAATTCTGACACTCTCTCGATAACAATTTTCCAGTTTTTTTTGTAATCATTACCAAACAATAAAAGTTGATTCTGCACCTTTGTCAAACACAAAATTGCTCGAGGAACCTGATCCTGATTTCTTGCTGCTAGCTATAAAATAGTGATTGAAATTTTCAATATTCTATGAAAAATAGCATTAAAAATGCATTACAATTATTATAATTAAAAAAAAAAAAAAAAATGGTTCTGTACAAAGTAAAGCTTCTTTGTGAATATTAAGAAATTAAAAAGACAAAAAACAAAACAGTACTATAAATTTTGATTATATAAAAACTTACATTTAAATTCAATTTCACTTTATTTTATCATTTATTTTTAGGGTTTCATCATGAAAATCAATCTTTTAAATTGATTCACACAAACTATTCCTATTCAAAAATATTCATATGAATTTATAAAAAAATTATAACTGAAATAACATAAGATATAATAAGAAGAAATATTCCTACAAAAATATTTGATCAATATAAGGGATCTAAATATAAAATCCAATTTGGAACCTGAAATTGATATGAAATGATTTCAACAAAACAACAAATAATGTTAATATTAATAGAAAGGGAAATAAATTTAATCCATTCAAAAAAGAATGCCTTAGTTTATAAATAAGTCAAAAATAAAAGAATGAGTTAATTTCACACACACAATGTATATAGTTCAAATTTATGTTTACTTTTGACAATGTTGTTAGAGATACACTCAAAAGCTTCAGAAAATTTGCATTTGAAGATTCTTGGAGAAAAGATAATGTTTCATATGTTGTGCTTTCTAAGCTCTCAAAAAACAATGCAATTATTTCTGGCCGGCAAATGTTGCTGTAGACAACAGAAACATATTCACCAATTATCCAAACCTATGAATAGAAAATAAGATTCTTGAAAACAATTTTTTCACCCAAATGAACATATTCCATTCTCTTAACCTTTTAATAATGGTATGTACCAGTTCTGAACACTGACTGTAGTAGCAGTGCAGCTCTCCATGGAGTTAGTGATATGTTGTAGTATAATGACCTTAAAAAACAGGCTAATCCATACAATTATGTTTAACTTTAAAAAAAATCATTTTCTTTGATTTTTCTTCTAACACAGTTAACAATAAATAATCATAAATGAAAAACATCAAAATATTCTAGAAATATTTTCTTTAAAATCTGCATTAACCCTCTTGCTGCATAGCTATTTTATTAAAGTGGGTTAAAAAAATTACATATTTCAAATCTACAAATGAAATTTACATTTTAAAGTAAAAATATACAAAAAAAATTTGTAAAAGAGTTTTTATTTTAAAATATAGAATTAGATCACAAAAATATGAACATAAAAACATACATGGAAACATAAACATGACCAACACGGGTTGCACAGCTAAATAGTCGGAAAAAATGCATACACACAGAAAAGCACAAATTGTGCTACATTTACGTTGCCTGTGGAAATCGCAGGATGCACAGCAAGAGGATTAAAAACTAAAATATTAGACTTACTGTGATTAAATGTTTCATAAAACTGTACCTAAATTAACATTTACTTATATAAAAAAATTATAAAATACAAAATGTACAGGTGTATAAATCAATGATAATACATATATATATATGAAGGAGACAGCAAATGATAGCCTTTTAAGTAGGGTAAACATAAAATCCCAATTACAAAGCTCACAAAAGCAAAAGTTACTTCCTCTTAATTTTTTTTACACCTCTCTGCATAACACATATTTTAATTAACATTAGATTAAGGAAATTACCCTTCAGAAATCCTTAAAGAAGTATACGATGATTTGGCAGTTAAATCCTTTTTATTGTGAAGTTTTTGCATTTTTTTAAATATCTGTTTCACTATTTTGGTTTTGAATTGAAGATATGGAGTTTTAGTACCATGATGTTTAACATAGAGAACATTGGCAAGCATCAAAGTGATATCCATAACATCACAGAATAATTTCTCGTACTATTTAATGAACTTTCGGGATTCAACAATTAAATTATTATCAACCTCGAGACCATCCATATTTTTATTGCAGTCTATAACACATTTTAGTTTTCCTCTTAGTTTTAACTGTTCTATATTACCCACATCTAGACTTGCACACACACACACACACACACACACAAAAACTGCCTTCCCCCCTTTTTTTGAAGACACACAATTACATTTTTATTCTCTCTTTGCATTGTATCCAGCTCTTCTTTTTTCAAATTCATTTGTGGAATATCTTTTAGCATTTCTAGTATCATTTGAAGAACTGTGTCAGACACATTTATCTGAATTCAATTTAAGTATTCATCAAGGGATGGTGAATTTAAAAAAATGTATCTAAGTGTGAGTCATAGTCTTTGCCAGATAAATCTGTCAGTGCTTTCAAAACTCATTCATCATATGAACAATTGTTAGCCATAGGTCTGTCTTAATCACAGTACACTAAAAAAAAATTTCAAACATACCAGAATAGAATTAGCAGAAATTGTACATTTTTATTCTGTAACAGGATTTTTTTTTTTTGATGAGCCACACTGGTAGAAAACAAGACATCCTTCCCACACACAAAAAAACCCATCAATACAGGCTTTTTTATATGCATTAATTATTTTAAATTTGTTTTCAGTGATATCTCCATTTGGCTAAATTTTTGCTTCAAGGTTAAAAATAAAATGCAGAAACCATAATATAATAAAAAAACATCATGGAAGATCACTTTATTGAAGAATGCAATTTAATAGCATTTCATTATTTATGAAATACATTTTGCTATTGAGTTTTTTAATTATTCCATTTATAAAATAATCAATCCTAAGATTTTCCCCATTTTAAGCACACCTATAGGTGTTTGTTAATTTTGAAGATGACTTTTCTCTCATTATTAGTTTTTCAACTGTTATGTTCATTCAGTCATCATGAAAAAAAAAATGGCGATAAAATCAATTTCATTTAAATAACTTTAAATTAAATTAATTCCTGCAAATTTATATAGCTTTAATTCTATTACAGATCATGTATTCACAACCATGATGGATTGTGAGGAATGCATATGAAAGCAAAATAAGTTTCCAATTCAGTCTCTGACACAACTTCAATATCCAAAAAATTCTCTACTACTCTCACTTAAATCTAAAAAAAGTCTTGGTAGTCAAAACAGTCACTAATGGGCTCAAATTATCATTTGAACACCATCCACTCATATATATTTTTTCTTAACCTTCAATTTTAGCTTAATTCTCTTAACTCGCACAAAAAAGATGCAAACTGAATACAAACAGGAATTCCACATATCATAATTTCATGGTTATCTCACCAAAAGAAGAAAAAAAGAAAAACATATGAAGCATCTAGAACTGTTCAATGTTTATATCATGTGAAGCCATTGCTATGAATTAGCTGGATTTTGTTTACTTTGTACCTCCTGCTCCTGCACTTAAAAAAATCACTAGAATCATAAAGGACTTTACAGGCACAAGGTGAACAATCTAAAGATATCATTAAAATAACTGTAGTGAGCACATGAAACTCCATCTAGTGATGTAAAAAGATTTTGATTTCACGTACAGGATTGAAAATACAAATACACTTATCAAGTAAATCTGTATAAGCAATGATTCATTAGTGCATGCATTATCTGGCTGCTAGTAACATTTGGGATTGATGAATATATGATACACGCATCTTCAAAAGTTTTTAATCATTTCATCATGTGAAAAAAAGTTAAACAAGAAAACCATTAATTTCTCATGTAATTATCTTACTGATAAGATTATACATACATGTACAATCAAAGTAATTATTATGAAAACTTTTATAAGGGGGGGGCAGGGGTAGAAACAATGTTTCTTCATGATAAATACAATAAATTTATACAATGTATATTGCAATTATTTTTCTAAGCATAAAATCAGTTTTTTTTCCCTATGTTACATGTCTAATTAATTATAATTAAAAATTTGCAAATAATTTTTTTAAAAAGATAAAATTTTTGGTGTAATCTACTAGAATGTCAACAATATTATTTAACATTAAAAATAATTGCATTTAAAATTTAATTACTTCCATTAAAGGGAAGAAAACATATTATACAAAATATATAACTATTAAATATGCTGTAATGAATGCAAAATTAAATGAAATGAAATTTAATATTTAAAAAACTTTTAATACATTAATACCTTTACAAACACATATGAGTACTACCCCCACAGTATTTATTAATAAATACTTATTCTACAAGAAAATGAGTTGGCCTCATGATTTCAAATGAGACAGATAATGAGTACAATACCTGAGCTAGTATCTCAAACATTAAACTATCACAAATCACTATTCTTCCAGTCTTAGACTATGCAGTAGTAGCCAAATGGTCACAAAGTGTTATGGCAATTAAATTGTGGGCTCAACTCAAATTCTTATGCCACTAAAGATCCATAGCTTGGTGCAGCTGATGCACATTAAATATGCTGAGGCTCAAAATCCTCACATTGACATGATATAAAAGTTTGTAGAGTGGAGTGTTAGCTCAGGTCTGTCATTAATAGCCCTTAGGCTGCTTCAAAGTATAATATTAGTTAATAAATCATTTATTCATCTTCAAAATGGAACTAGAATTTCATTAATTATACATTTTGTTGTATATTTACCATATGTATGAAAGTTTGTTCTGCAATACTGTAATTTTTAAAATGACTTATATAAGCTATAATATTTTTCTGGCAGTGGAAAACTGTTTCTGGATGAAGCTCAAACAGCTGTACCACAGCGTCAGAGAGAACACTAAAAAAGTAAAATTTTAAAAAGTTTAAAAAAATAATAATCAGCCTAATATACAAGCTAATCACATAAAAAAATATCTCTCTCCTAATGCCTATAATTTAAAAATTCTTTTAAATTTGGCTTGATTTGAGGAGGAAATATATCAAGAACATAATGTGTTTCATTAAAAATAAATAAACACGAAAAATAGTTTAAAGAATATCACATTTACAGGTTTGTTACTAATACGTAATAAAAGTTATGTCTACAGTATAAGTTCATATTTGTCAGTATAACAAAAAAAAATATTTGAACCGAAAGGCACAAGCTTGTGCAACATTTGTGTTGACACCTGCGTAATGACGACTGCATGTATGACGCTAGCGTGTATGGCGCATGCGTGAAGATGCCTGCATGTGCCACCTGCCAGCCGGATGGTATATTCGGAGAAGCTGAAGGATTTTCGGCATTACTGACTTATTGACGTGGGTAATAACTGCTATCACATCGAAACCCACAATAACCTATGTTACTTTTTTATTAAAACTTTAGTCTAAAGACTGGTCTGTCAAATTATTTAACTCATGACACTCACAAACAATTTGAATAAAAGCATACCAAAGCACCTACATTTTAAAAAAATTAACTCCTACATTTAAGTATCTAATTTTCTCTGATATTCTGACACAAAATCAAGATTTAATGTATGATTTATTTATAACTAAATATTGAAACACTCTTAATCTTGAATCAATTCATAAAATATTTTATAAAAATATCTTTGAAATTTTTTATCAACATTAAATTAAAAAATATATCAGCTTTATTTTTTAAATCTTAAAAAATTGACATATGTAAAACTAATGAAAAATCTAATACATTTATGTAAATTAATAAAATATATACAGATGTATGAAAGAAAAGAAACTCACTTGTGAACATCTGATGCATATTTTGGAACAGGAAATATTAATGACACTCTTTCTAAAATAGCTGGTACAAGAACAGAAGTTACAGTTGCATCAGCATATTGTAAAATTACTTCAAAATATTTCCTAAAATAAATAATTTTAGTTGAAGAGCCTAATAGTTTAATTCAATATAATTTTATTTTGGAGGACACTGGGCTTAAAGTAAAAAACCTTACTTGAGCAACGGAACAACTGTCTGTGCACAATACGTAACTCGACTACGAGTTGCCAAGCTTTGAAAAGATTGATGTAACAAAGAGACACTGTAAATATAAACAGTTAAAGGCAACTAAATTTGAAATATTTAATTTAAAAAAAATAAGTAAACAGAAAACACATATTTTATACATAACTTTCATAAATAATTAAAACCTATGCATTTATATGTTCAGTCAAGAAAATGTAAGACTTGAAAAAATATTACAAAAATATGCAGTCTTTCTTTTAAAAGAATAAAGGATATAAGCAAGCGTGTACTTTAAAACAAATACAAAATATTTCAGTACAGTATTCATATAATTTTTTATTCAAGAAAACAATAAACCAAAACAAAATTATACATATAGAGAGAGATCTATGAACAATTTTTCAAAGTCATAAATATGCTGCTAGGTCACATTTTAGTAATCTTATTTTTTTTCATACTTAAAATATTACATATATTAAAATTGACATTTATAATGTACATCAAAACTTGGAAAAATACTTAATACTGTATTTATTAAAAAGTTATAATAGAAAAAATTTGTCATACTTTTTACCTTGGATAGCTGCTATTGGCACAACTAGTTTTTCTTAACATGAACTTAATAATAGAGCTTATTTCTGGTTTTCTAAGTGCTTCTATTAAATTTGGATCTCTAACACCCAACTGCTCAGCACTTCCAGTTTTATTATCTGTCAAAGTAAGTATAGCTGTCAAACATGGAAGATCCAACAGTGTATGGAAAACCTTAAATAATACAAATACAAATTAATATATAAAATACACAAATAATGCAAAAAAATACAAACAAAAATTATTCTTGTAATCAATAAATACTCATTTTCAAAAAGAAATATCACACTTGTTTTTAAGTCTTAAAAAAGTTTTGTAATAAATATATTTGATTTTAAAATAAAGCATGTGCATTTCTGTTTATATCCACTTCTACTAATGTAGTATCAAAGAATTGTTTTAATAGACATCCTTAAAAAATTTAAAAGTTAGTAAAAAATAATTATTAATTTCTAAATCAAGATTTTACTCAGCTTAAGTTAGTTTATATAATACCAGTTTTTTTTTTTTTTTTAAATAGGGATATGTTAACACACTCTAATATGTGTGTGTGATATTTTATTACCTCCTCCCCTTCCCTCTCTATCTCTCTCTATACTCTAGTTGGAATATTTATACATGGGTAATACTTTTAATAATGCTAGCAAGCATCACATTTTTTAATGAGTCCAAACTCAGCACAAGATGCAAAATACTCAAAAACTTAAAATAATTCTTTAATCAATACTTTCCTCAAATAATTTCCAGCAAACTGCAATTTACCTTCCTGACAAAGAAGTTAAGCAAAAATATGCATTTTGAATTAAAACAAAAAATGAACATGTCATGAGAATAAATAGAAATGTGATTGACAAATAACATGCATGGATAAAAATTATAACAAAAAAGAAATAACACTAATTGAATGTGAACAATAGTGATAGCTTGATCAATGTTATGAAATGTTTCTATCTAGATTATCCTGAAACAATTAACCTAAGACAAATAAATCAAACCAATTTAATTCAGGAATCTTTCACTATAAAACTAGACAAAGGATTTCTCTTAAAATGCTGTCATAATACATATCAGGCAGCCTTAAATTGGAAAAGAAATTCAATTTTGTAATGATTCATTTAAAAAAGAAATTAATTCCAGTACAGAGATCAAAGAAGTAAATAAATATGAAGTTCAATAATTATAATATAGTTAAATTATGCAACATTCTCCAGATAATTACATGAAGAACAATTTATCACTTTCAAAGATATACATAGCGTAGTGATATCAAAACAATGAAAAATCACTTCAAAGATGAACTTCGAAAAAATACATAGAATCATCACCGATAATTTCAGTGTAGTAAACTTTGTATGTCTGAATCTTTCCAATTTTGTGCCCTCAAACTGCCTTATATATTAGTATAGATTCTTTCTGTCTTAACTCTTTGTTGATTATTAAAACCTTCTCAAATTAAAATAGTAATCATTTAACATTAGAGCTTATTTCATTGATGTAAATTGATTTAAAGAAACTGATTAAAATTTACCTCCACTGCTGTATTTTGTGAGAGAAAAGCAGGTAAAAGTTCCAGGAAATCTTCCTGAAATGTACATGGTCTCCAAGCTAAAACCTAAAAATAATAATAAGTTATTTTGGGAAACAAAATAATCATAAAAAAAAATTCAAAAATGTATGCATAAAGATAAAAGTATAAATTACTCTAAAGAATGAATCAAACACTATCAAATTCAGAAAAATTTAAAAACATGAAATGTACTTATTTTTTTTTTACATTTCTTATAAAATTATATTTTTAAACTGAAAAATATGGATATGAAAATAATAAAAGATTAATTTTTTTTTTAAATTTAGATTTTACTTCAAAACAGAGAATTTTTTTTAAAGAAATATATAAATAATAAAACTACCCTTTTAGAAGAAAAATAATACTAGATGGAAATCTTTGGCCTTAAAGGGAAAGTAATTTAATTAGTTTAAATATTTTAGGAAAAAATCAAATAAATATACTGCAATTTGCAACATTTAAATGGGAAAGGGAGACACACAAATGAAATACATACATATTATACTATATAAGAATAAAGTGAGAAAAGTTCAACCACAATATATTCTTTAGCAAGGTACTTTTTATTACATGTTTTTTTAATTACTATCACAATAGTTAAATAATTATATCAGTTTTAAGTAGCTCCAGAGTTAAGAATACTTTTTGATAGTGAAATAACTGTTGAAGACACAATAGGTTTGAATATTAAGAAAATCTTAATGTAACCAAAGTAATCAATAATACAAATTTCAGTGATTTTTAAAAAGTATGATTCTGGTGAAATATATCACCTTTCTCATAAATTTATTCAAACAAAATTATCGATATCCTTAATTTTATCTCTAACATAAGAATATATATTAACTATGAAGAGTTTCATATTACTTCCAAATGAAGTTAAAAGATAGTAATAAAAAATTAATGAAATGTTTTCTTCTGAAAAAAAATCAATACTAATAATATATGGGAAAAACACAAAGTATTTCATATCTAAAGAAAACAATTCATTGTTAGCTTCTGTTTTAAATTCATTATAAATCTTTTTTTTTTTAATTTTTTGTAAAAAAAAGAAGGTTTTTATGTACAGAAATTTCACTTGATTATTATACTATTAAATATACAACTATTATGAAATAAATAAAAATTTATGATATATATTAAATTAAAAGGGCAATTTTAATCAATATGAAAATTCATCTCCGATTATATTAAAAAATATTTAGAAAAATTACTTACTTTAAAAAACATTGGAAAGTATTTTTCCAATATACTGCTATGATAACAAAGTTGAGATAAATTCTCTTTCATTAATTGAAGAATTTCATAAGTTATGTAATTATCTTTATAACACAAACTCAATAAATCACAGAATAGATACACATAAAGATTATCAGGCTTGTGCATAACTAAACTGCCTGAAAATAGAATAAAATACCTATAAACATTTCACTTGATACATTATTTTTTAAACTCGTTTTAGTTTTAGAAAGAGCATTAGTCCAAAATGAAGTAAAATAAAATTAATACTTTATAAGATCCACTTATTTTGCATTTCCATCATCTTTTAAAGAATTTCAATAATTATGTAGTTATATTTTTATAGGTAAGCATAATAATCATGTAGTGGAGTGTATTTGATAATTCTTCAAGAGTTTTTTCAAAGTCTTCAATGCTACATACAATTTTCTTCATAATTATATAAAGGTTCCATAATTTTTTTCAAAAAAACATTAAACTAGGAAATTAGAAAAAAATCTCTACTGCTTTCTTTTATTTCTCAAATATTTTTAATACATGATTTAGACTTTAAGAAAAAAATCTATATGAATAAACATATTTATAGTTAGTTGAAAATTACTGAAAGTTACTTTTTGTTCTTCTGATTTAAAACTGCTTCAATAAAAAATTTGAATCTCATTGACATCTATAGCAAAATAATAGTAAAAGAAATGTTTCACTAAATTATTCTTGTATGCAAGGAAAAAAACCTTTTTTCAAATAACCAAAAATAATGCAAAAGTAATCACTTTTACTCACTTATCACAAACAAAAATGCAAAAAAAGGGGGGGGGGAAGAAAAGATATTTTATTCTAAAGCAGACTATGCAAAACATTAATTTATTAAATATGATCACTCGAAAACTTGGATCGAATTACAAAAATAATTCAGAGTCAATATCTGTTAAGAGTATATTTTAAGTTAATAACACAAAATCAGAAATAAAAGATTCATGAAAATATTCTAACAGTAGCAATAAATTGAAACAGATTGCATTATACATTTTGAAAGCAAAGCTTAAATTTCAACTTTTTTATGTATAAATTATTTATATACATATTGCCAAAAATATTATTTAATTTTATTCTTAAAAATAATTGCTGCAAATTCTAACTAATTTATCAACAAAAAATGCTTCCATACATTTACATAAAAATCAAACATTGTAAGGCAATTTTTTTACATTATTAAAAAAAAAACAAAGTTCAGCTGAACAAAAAGGTATATAAGAATTCATATTAAAATTACCATGATTTATGAAGAATTCCATTGCACTAGCCAACACAGCAACATCTTGTGCTTCTGGATCTTTACTAACAGAGGAACAAATGTGATCATAAATACGTCTAATTATAGGAAAAATGGAATGAACTATACCAGAATCCATCAAGCATATGATGTTGAATAAGTGAATGGCTTCAACAAGACACTTTAAGAATATGGTAAAATAAAAGTGATTAGATATACAACACACTAAATATATAAAGTGATTATAATGCTTGTAATATAAAATGTTAATGTATATTTACTTCTAATTAATTCTTTAAAACAAGTAGCACTTAATATTACATGAATTTAATCATAATGACTCTGTATTTATTTATGAAGAGTTGCTCAGTTAAATTTAATACATTAAAATAACAAAAAAATAAGTTTGAAAGACAACATAATTAACATCAAATTTAAAAATTAAAAAAAATGTTAATTTTCGAAATTATAATAACTTTTATATATCGCATAAAACAAAAGGTGACTTTATAATGAAAATTACTTTAAAAACATACAGCTTTTTGGAACTGGGCAACTGCATCAGATGCTGCTTCTGTTAAAAAAATAATAAACTACATAAAAAAAATAAATCTTTACAAAAATAAATATTAATTTATGATATCATAAGTGTTAATGTGTTACATTTCAAAAATTATTTCTGGAGTCAAAATTTAAATGCATTATACCTTTTTTTACATTATATTAATGATTTATTTTTTGAAGAAAACTTGTAGAGGTAGATCTGAATGATTGAACATTATAACATAACACAACTGGATCAATTTAGTTTTCAGTCAAAATAGCAATACCTCATATAATAATATATAGCAATTAAGCCTACTATTATTTTTAATGGTTTTTAAACTGATTAACAAAAAGAGACTTTGTATTTTAAAAAGATTGCAAATAGATCACATGAATTTAAAAATAGGCACATAATTGCTTTACAGTAAAAAGATTTTTGCCACTGAATTCTGTACAATAAGTTTAAAAATTAATATAAAACACAGATTACTTAAAGTGATATATATTTGGAAACCAAAAAGTGAGAGAATTTGTGAAAACCAATTTGTGAAAAGATGTACACAATCTAAAAAATGTCAAGGAATAAACGCATTTTTAGAATGCCTAATAAGAGATTTAAAAAATGGAATGATACATATATTAAATAAAAGTACTGTGCATTAAATATTAAGCAAAATATGACAGATTTCACCACATGGAAAAGCAAGATTTAAGAAATTGCATCTTAGAACAATGCCTTAAGTCACAAAAAAAAAAAAAAAAAAAAAAATATCCTGTCCAACTCCAATTTATGACAGGTAAGTTATTCAGGAGAAGTGTGACTTCCTCACACTAATACACATCAGGTATTAGTTACTAATGGTATTCTATAGACTATCAAGGAGAGAATGGTGATATTGCCCTATTTCTTTTTCTATGTGAATTTTTTGTAAAATATCAACCAAGATCATGGGATTTAAGACCAGTTTAATACATGGGAGCATAGTATGAGATCAATATCTTTGCTTTCTAAAATATCAAAAACAACCATTGTCCTGTGTGAGCATGCATTGTCATCCCTGAACAAATAATTTGAACTCACTACATCTCAAAAAGACAAACCTTGCCCAGAAAAATCTTGCCGCAATAATAATGCAATATAAAGATATTTGATTCAAATACATGTAACAGTATATTATTACTATGCATAGTGCCTGCCCACATCAAGACATCTACACTAATATGTTTTATGAACATCCTGATGTCAGCAATGGGGTTCACCTCTTATTCCAGTAGTTGGTGTCCAGATTCACTTTCAATGTGAAGTGGAATTAATTGGAGAACATGATTCTGGAATCCTGTTGATGAGTTGAACAAATATGTTCTTTACACCAGCATAACTTTTACCAATGATGGTATGGTTGTAATTGGACAGATTTAATAAGCTTCTGTGGATACAAACCAGTTTGATATCATTTTTGAGAAATCATTTTGGCAGATGAACAAGTGCTAATAGTGGTAGTAAGCTTTGAACCTACTAATCTGAAGTTAAATGCTTATTCATTTTTACTATAAAGGATATATATTGTATTTACTCAAATCTAAGCCCAACTTTTTTCCAATGTTAAAGCTACTGAAAATTGGGTGAGGCCTAGAATCAAAGAGGAAAAAAATTCGTTGGATGGGGTATTTAGTGCAATTATACAGGTCCAGGTATGTATTTAAAAGTTCATAATACTGATAAAAATAACTAATTATTCACTTCTTATTAGCTCTCATTTTAAATTTACTTTAATTTTGAAAAATTGAATGTTGATAAACCATTTTAAACTGTTTATTATTTTTCACAAAAACTTGTTGAGAATTTGGGATGAGGCTTAGATTTGAATAAATATGGCATGTATCCTTCACATGACCATTTTTATCTTTTTGACCTCTTTAATGACAAAATAATGCTTTTTGACACATTTATTATTTTGGCAACTTAAGTGACAATTTCCGTAGTTTTGTATCATCCAACTGATTGTGTGCAAATCATATTCCCTCAAATAATGTCTTCTGAGCATTTTCCACTTCATACTTGCTAGACAAGATAACATTAAACTGAACAACTTTCAAAAACATAAATTATGATTTTCTGTAGCTACATCATCATTTGAAATTTTGACTCAATAAATAGCTAATGTTAATAAGAAATGTCTTTTATACAGATAAAAGATGAGGCCTACAATTTTCTTAATGTTTATTTTAACACTGAGGCTAGTCAAATCTCAAAAACACAATGATGACATTAACTTTTTCCTTAGCAAGTGTTAAGCAATATATATATACATAAAAGAAAATATAGCAAAAACTGATTCTGAATCAGACAGTACATAACTTATCTGATATTAAAAACAATTTTAATAACAATGATTTGGAATAATATATGAACATTTTAACTTGACAACTTACAGTCGTAATAAAACTAAATAAAACAGAAGAATAAATTTTCAAAAATTTTGGACATACTTCTGTCAACTTGATCAACAATTCGCATACAATATTCTCTAATTGATAGACTGAGTTTCTCACAACCAACACTGTCTACAAAAGAATGCTTGCTTTTTGCTGCAAATACAAAATTTAATTTCTGATATGTTTCCATTTCCTATTAAATTTTAAAAAATTAAACTAATGAATAACTGATTTAAATGATACTTACATCCTTTCCCATCACATTCACTTGTATTCCACAGAAAAGATCTCAACATGGAAAAAGCCTGAATGTTTCGCATAAAATCTGGATTGATAGTGGAAACTATAAAAAATTTTTAAAATGCAGTTAAAATGTTACAAGATGGTGTTTTTGAAATTAAAAAAAAAAGATTAAATTATGTTTTTAAAAAAGGATGTTACTTAAATATTCCAAAATTTTGTACATATTCAGTAAGAAATTTCAGTACTCGAATATCTTACATTAAAATAAACATGAAGATGTTTACAATCATAAATTTAACCATCAAAAATTAAACTTTTCATACAAAACAATAAAAATATACAATTATTTTACCAACAATACAGATTTGTAAAAAATTTGCGATTTTAAACAAAATTTAATTTTTCATAGGAGACAACACATGAACTATAAAATACTGAATTTAAATTTCATATATTCATTTTCACATAATATTGAAGGGGAAAAAATATCAAAATATTTTATCTTTATCAGACACAAAATACTTTTCATTTAACATTATTAAAAAACTAATGTTTCCATAATGAATTTTAAAATTTCGATACTGTCATTTATGAAAATGAAAAACATTTAAAAAAAAACTATACACAGATGTATTCAATTAAGAGTTATTATTTTTAACAAACAGTTAAAGTTAAATTATTAGGTTCAAATATAGATATCCATTTAAAAAATTATTATACATTCATATACTCAATTATCAACTCAATGATCTCAGCTGAGCTCTGCTTCGCACCTCTTACAATAAAATAACAGACAATTTTGTGTGATCAGTTTAATAACAGACTCTCTTCTCAACACAACACAGCTAGCATTTTTTCAATTAAAAATCTTTTTATTACATTAAAGGACTTCTCTGCTGCATCCAGATTGGCTAGGCATCACTCCCCCCCCCACACACACACCTACGCAGATCTGTACAATTTTTAAGTTTTCTACATTTTCCAGCACTTTAAGTTAATTTTATGTAAATATTACCAATTTGAACAGTAACTATTTTTAGTTATTCTTAATTTTAAAGTTCAAGTTTCCTGCCTAATTATCTTACTTTACTACAGGGCA
Organism: Trichonephila inaurata madagascariensis; assembly: GCA_019973955.1. Classification (NCBI taxonomy): domain Eukaryota; kingdom Metazoa; phylum Arthropoda; class Arachnida; order Araneae; family Nephilidae; genus Trichonephila; species Trichonephila inaurata. The sequence goes on along the minus strand of BMAV01026147.1, from coordinate 631,376 downwards.
ATTTTGAAAGTAATTTACAGGCACTTAAATTCTTAATGATTAGAGATTGGAAGATTTAAGTACTGATACCATACCATATATTATGAATAACATTTGTTACTCTTAATAGCTTTAACATTAAGCACATTAATCACACACACACACATTTTATGTCTAAAATATATATTATAAAAAATTACTAACAGGCTAGAACACAAATAGTTTTAATGAAAAATACAATTAAACAAACACAGAGTACAAATTTTATTTAAATATTGGTTTAAAAACATGTACCAAAAAGAGTTGCAATCTTACCATAATTTAATATGGTAAAAAAATCTTGAGTATTTGTTCCATCTATTTCAGTTATAGATAAAGAACTAGATGATTTTCTGAAACCTAAATTTCGGCTTGAAGGCACAGCTGGATGTATTATTAACCATTCAGACATTAATGAGCATACTTTCTTTATATTATCTAAATAAAATTAAATGGCATTTTTCAAGCATTTTACACACAAAAATAACCAATATAAATGAATATAAATTTAAATATTTATTTCAAAATTAATATTATTAATGAAATAATTCACAATGATTAATTAGGCTAATGAAATATATGCTATGAACAAATCACATAAAAAACAATTATTAAGTTCCCTATAAAATTCTGCAGTATGCATTTTTTTATTATGTGGGACTGGTGAATTTAATTTTTTCCAAACGTTAAATTTTTAACAAGGAGATCTTTCTTCATATTTTAAAATATAATTACCGATATTTACATTTGCTTCACAAGCCTTTTGAAAGTAATAAAGTTTGTTTTCAAGCTTCTATAGAAAGTAATATACAAACAATTAATATAACTACATACAAATATTTAAAAATAAGCAACTGTTAGAAGATGTAATTGGTCATTATCATATTTTTTAATGTATTTGAAAATTAAATCAATTAATCAAAAAGGAATGTACTTCCAACACACACAGTATATATATTTTATTCATTTTTTAAATTTAATAAGAACATAATTTACTTAGAAAATTGCATAGAATTTAATCATCAGGATAGAAATCTTAGTTAAATCTAATTCCATAATGTAATATGTCAAACATTGTCATAGCTATCTTACATATATATTTAGGATTCAGAGAGAAAAAGTCCAAAGAGCACATTTCCATTTTAATTAAATACCTAAACTTAGTAAAATACAAGATTTGCAATTATCCATAATGAATGGAAAATATCAGATTAAAAATATATATATATATATTTAAAATTTAAACAGTATTTTAAAAATTAGCATTCACTCATTTCTTCTTGAAATAAGACAGAAAACTTATTTATTTCATATTTTCAATACCCTTTTGCTGAATGGCACAGCATAGATTTTACAAGAGTAATATTTCTAAGTAGATATTATCTTTCTGGTGTTCAGAGTAATGAAGATTTTGTTAACACAGAACCATGACTTAACACTCCATTTTGCAATCTTAATACTGAATGATTTCATCCTCATTCAATATTTCATGTCCAACAAAGTAATTAAAAGTATTCAAAACTGTAAGTACAGTTTCAAGCACTGACTTCAAAATCAAGAAGTTCTTAACCACTTTCTGTTAATATTTACAGCTACAAATTTTTTAGAATCAACAATCTTATTGAATTGAAGCAGCGTCTAACACTATTAGATTCTTCCAAAATGCATACAAATCATAACTGCCCTCTTCTAGAAACTCAAAAGCAAATCTAAATAATAATTGTTAGAATAAAATTGTGAAAATTTTTAATTTTTGTGACAGCCAGATAACATGCTTCCTGATTAATCTACTCTTAGATAATCATGAGTCCATATTATCTTCAAAATATTTGTTTATGTATAATGCTTAATAAATATTTCAAATTTTACACATATTAAAACCCTTTTACTTTTTATAAAAAAAGTTAATCACAAACTAACAATTATATTTATTTATGTTAAAATAATAAATTTATACCTAAAAATTATGAATTGTTGGATTTTTACAAAAGAAAATACTACGCAACTTTAAAAATGTAACTTATATTTCCAAAGGCAACAACTGAAATAAAAAAAGGCCCCTAAAATTAGGTGTTGTCTTGTAGGACATATAAAGGTTCGATTGTAACATTGATGTAAGTTCTTTGCCTTGTTCTGGATTGGCCCAGGCCCACTTCAAGCCCTAATCTTATTTCTTGTAACAACCTGCCACTGTTGTACCCATTCTGCAGCATTTCTTAAAACTAGCACTATCACGCTATTTCTCTCTTCATAAAATATTTTATCACAGACATTTTTTAAGAACTATTTTCATTTTTTCTTATATCTTTTACCATCTGTTCTGTTATATGGAAAGCTGCAGTACAGTTGTTTAATTAGTTAATCTACTTTATTAACTTGAAGCTAGCTTCATATTTTCTTCCTTTCTTGGGTTTCATGATTAGGCATGATTATACTTTACAAATTTTTATGTTGATTACATTTATAGTACAGTATTTTCCTGTATATAATCTGCAGCAGCATATTATCTGCAAAGACCTTTTTCCGAGTAAAAAAATTAAAAACGTTGTATAATCCGTAGCAATTTTTAGGATGAATAATCCAAAATAGATACTACCGATACTGTAGTGTCAGATAAATAAATACAAAAAAATACACAATATTATTAAAATCATACATAAGTTACACAGAACAAATTTTTTTTTTTGTCAAATTCTTTTTGCCAGTGGACATTTATTGTTTCCATAATTTCCGAACTTTCGATTTTGAATATCTAAAGTTTGGACGTCTAAAGGCTGTAATTTCTTTGTCAGTCCTGCAGGTATTAGTCACAGATGTGGTATTCAGGCCATTTTTAACATACTCAACGAGATGTACTTTGTCGAGTCCATAATTAAAAAGCTTTGGGTTGCATTTTTCAAAATCAGCCTTGTTTTTTCTCCACAACTGAATATTTGATTCGTCAACGTTAAACAATCTTGCAGTTTTCCGATTTTCTACTTCAGTAGCCTTTTCTATAACGTTCAGTTCTAAATTAGCTGTGTAATTTACTCGCTTCTGCTTCAACATGACAATATATGAACTTGAATATTTTCAGGACAAAACAGCACAGTTCAAGACATAATACAAAATGACATTAGCACCTAGCAACTATAATATCTTTCCGAGAAACTGAATTCGTTCTTGAACGTAATTGGACAAAATTGACTGTAACTGAAATACATCAGTCGAGTCAAAAATGCTTTCAGCGCCATCTATTATTTATTTTATGAAACATAAATATTATTTCTTCCAAAACTTTATTATAAGCTTTTCTAATGGAGAATGTTTTTTATCACATTATTCGTGGCAGCGTATAATACGCACAACGAAATTTTAAACTTTTTTTTCACATAATCCGTAGATTATATACAGGAAAATATGATACAAATTGTTTGAATGCACAGCATAACCTTACAATGAAACTTGTTAATGGTATAAATGATTTCAAGATTCGGCTAGTGTTCCCATAGGCATTGCTGCCAAATGCAAGAAAACAATTTATTCCACATGATGATAGCTGATCTAAACTACCGTAAAATCTGGCGTATAATGCACACTTTTAACACAAAAAATAAGATCGAAATTTATGGATGTGCGTTATGTGCTGGGTATAAAAATCATAACTTCAAAAATAAAATAACAGATGTGCATAAAAAAAACTTAGACTTCTCTACAAAGATCGGAATACTGATTATTTAAAAGACCTCATGAACTTAAAGGGTTGTTTTTCTATAAACGTACTATTTTTCAAAATCCTGGGGTAATCTCGAATAAATGGTCTTAAAACATAATAGCATTGATAAAGAACATTGCAGTTTCCTTTGTAAAAAAGAGGGTGCGCGTTATACGGCGAATATACCTTAAAATTAAAAAATGCAGCTTAAAAGTATAGGTGCGCGTTATACACTGGTGCGCATTATACGCCAAATTTTACGGTAAATTAATAGGCCCTGGGTAGTTTAAGGGACATCTTATAAAACATATATATCCTAAAACTATAAAACTGACAAAAAAGTTTATATCTCATCTCATATGAACATTGTTTTGCCTACAGAAATACATGGCATTTGCTTTTTCAAGGTCAAATAAATAAAACTAAAATCATGCAAAAACTTTTTAAATTATTTCAAAAATTAATTAAATGTTATAAAAGTAAAATCTTTTTATAAAGAATAGCATATTAAAATATGCTTGCAGAAAAAGAAATGAAAATTCTGCTTATCATATTTAATAAAATTATTCATTAAAAGCAAGAATCTTTAGTGTAAAAAAAAAAAAATTACTTACAAATAAACATTTTACAAGATAATGCCTTTTATGAATTTTTTCAATAACAGTTTTTGTTTAGATGAAATAATCAACAAATAAATATTATGGATGCAATGATTAAAATGAATAACATTTATTTTGTTTTAATTATTTTGATAAAAAAAGACATTGTAGTACAGAAAAAGCAACATCTGCAAGTGAAATCCTATGTGTTTCTAATTGTATTTATTAGTATTTCAATTATAATGATTTTAAAATAAAATAGACAAAAAAAAGGCAAAATCAAATATGCAAATATAACTTTTACAAGCAAAGCAAGAAAAAACAACCATTTACAATAAATAAGAACATTAAAGTTAAATATTGAACAAGCATTTAAGGAAAATATGACAGACATTGTGATGTGATCTTTTTTTATTAACAATGCACTCTAAAGGGCTACTAGTGATGGCTATTTCATAATTTTGAGCCCTGGTCAAATGATAAGGACAAGATCTCAGCTGGTATCCCATTCTATAAGCTTCCTTGCTATGGTAATGTAAAGAGTTCAAGCAATAGCAGATTCAACATGCATCAGCCCTCAGCAGGGGTCTTTAGTGACACCAGCACTTCAACCTGTGACATGATAATACTGGCCACGAGTTTGCAATCATGACTACTTTGTTACCAGAGGCACATGACATATATTGTAGTAGCATCAAAACCAAAAAAATTACAAACATATACTAACCATTATATGTCTTGTACTTAAGGTTTAATTTGTTTCAAATTTAAAAGCATAAAACCTTTTCATTCCTATTCATTAAACTAGGAAGTCTATCAATGATAAAATCTTATATCAAAATCAAGCAACACACTTTCAAGATATTATAACAAAATGCAATGAAGATTACACAGCAGACAACAGTATAATGTGTTTTTATAAATGTTCCCACATAATAATATGCTAACAACAATTACACTTGAATGTATCATTAATATTATATTTAGACTATTATGTACCTTTTAGACTCGGCGATGCCCTGTAATTAAAAATTGCCAAAGGAATTCTTAATAAATATTAATGACAGTTGTAAATTTATATTTTAATAGTATACCATAAAAATATGTGATTAAGTATCTAAGAGCTCAAATTTTGCAAAGATAATAATTTGAATACAATTAAATTTTCATTGCACTAACACTTTTATTTCAAAAAATCATGAATTAAACTTTAAAATACGGATTTAAATTATTTACACTGATATCAACATACTTATTTTTATAAGGCTAAAATTATATTTTAACTCTGAATTTTTAAAAAAATTTTCATTAAAAATATATAACTTTCATATTCTGCAATAATATCTGAATTTCCATTTATCAAAATTAGTAGGTTTATTTATTCCTATAACTATGATGGTGAAAATTGCTAAATTATATCTAAAAATACTGATAATAAATAATTAGGCATTTTAAGTACAGGTTATAAAAACAAAAAAATTATCCTTAAAATATCAAAAATGTAACCTTGAGTTATTGGAGTCTTAAGAGAAGCTACAGCTGTTGAAATAAATCCTAAGAGTTGCCACTGATATTCCACAGGCCAATTTTCATTGCATAAGCACCTAAAGAAAAATCTAATGATTATTTCAAGAAAAATCATAAATAGAAACTTTTATAAATCAAAGAATTAAAGCTTAACTCACCAAGCAAACTTTTGAATAAGGTCTTTAGTACCATGATCAGAAATATCCTTAAAAATACAAAAATAACATATGCTCATTTTGAAAAATTCACTAAATTAAAAATGATTAAAATGGAAATTATTTTTACTATTAAAAGAAAATAATGTAATCTCTTTTCTTATATAAAATTATTCATCATTAACATTACTTTTGTATACTTTTACACATGGTTAAAAAATATATATTATGTCATTCAGAATCAAGAAAGTATGATACTAAATATAAACTTTATTAAATTAATCAACTAAAACCATATTCCTCAGATATATATAATAAAATTTGTAAATTAAAACATTAAGCTATGATTTTAAATGTTATTTGTACATTTAAGCTTGATTATTCATACATATGTCACATAAACTTGAACAAAATCATGTAGATTGGATTTTAGTTTATAGTTATTGATTGATCCTCGCAAAAAGACATCATTCTTGCAAGGCTTCATGAAGCAATCTACCTATTAATTAAATATTTCCCTTTAAATAAAGAAATTTGGCAAATTAGCCTTGTCACATTCTATGCATAAATAAGTTGGAAATAAATTTTTCTTCCATATTTTGAAAACCAAAAAAGGATTTTTCTGAAACATTTTAATGACAAAAATTTGGTCATTTAGAAAGTACAATAACTTCTCTTTTAACTTTTATAAACTCTGTTCTATTTTTAACTATTAGTTTAAGCCTTAAAAATGCATATGAAACATTATTTATATACAACATGATACATTTTTAAAAAACACGAGTCCAACTACCAGTTTATGGATCACAACATTTCTATATTACCGTAAAATCCGGCGTATAACGCGCACTTTTAACACAAAAAATAAGACCAAAATTTACGGGTGCACGTTATACGCCAGGTATAAAAATGAGAGCTTCAAAAATAATAGAAAAGATGAACATAGAAGAAAAATTAGATTTCTACGTGGAATGAAAAACTGTTTATTTAAAAGAAATGATATACCTTATGAATTTAGAACAGTGCTTCTCAAATTTTCAAAGTTTGCGACCCACTTTTCAATCATAACTTTCATTGCACCCTCCTTCATACAATAATAATGCATTAAATTCATTAATAATGTACATTGATACAAAAACTACAACACAACCTTTATTATGAACCATACAAATTATCAAGATAAGTATTAAATTTCATACATGACAAGCCCATGGGGTCACTTCTAATTATAAAAATTTTGTTTTTAACTTATTGTTAGTATTGATAAATAAATTACCAAATTCATTGTACAGAACTGATACATTTATAAGTGTCCATGCGTATTTTACTTTTTGATATGTCAGAATGTATTTTGTTTTGCTTCCTTTCAGTAAATTAATAATTTTTTAAATAATCTTTCATTTTTGGCTTTTCGATATGTTCGAGCTCCTCATGTAAAGCTTCTACGCTCCCCCCCAGGGGGCGCACCCCATAGTTTGAGAAACTGACTTACAGGGTTGTAATTCTAGAAGAACATTTTTTTTTTAAAGCTTGGAGTAATACCTCTGAAAAGTAACTTCAAAACATAAGAGCATTGGGTATGCCCATTTCAGGTTTTTTCATATGAAGGGGGTGCTTGTTATACGGCGAATATACCTAAAAATTGCAGCGTGAAAGTATAGGTGCGCGTTATATACCAGATTTTACAGTACATATAAAAAATAAAGTCATGCAACAATTCAATCTATTGCATATATATTATGTTGAAAAAAAATACATATACAAAAAATAGCAGTAGCTAACGAAACTCTTTCCTTTTCAAATTCAAAATAATAATTTGATCTTTGATATAAAAAAGTTTAGGAATAATTATATTACAACAGCTTAATTTAATTTATAAGAATTGCTGAAATATCAGACACAAAGCTTAAGAAAATCACTTATAAAGTTTATATGAAAATTGACAAGCTACTTATTTTGATAGGGTATATTTAAATCTCATTTGATCATTATTTCAATGGGCTAAATTTATAAAAATTAAATGATATATGCAATCATATGTTCTCCATTCAATTCAAAGCTCACGTTAGACCTGTACAGCTTGTAAAATTCAAACAAAATTTCAAAATCTGAACATTGGGTAAAAATATTCAAATATAATGCTTCAAAAAATTTTCAAAATTTAAATAAAAAAATTCTTATAAATGTGTATTTTTAAATCAAGTGCTTTTTATTTACCTATGTGTGTCATTATTGATGAATACAGATTGCAATATCAGACCAAAAATTCAATACTGGTATTCTGTATTTTTTAGACCTTAACACCGGTTGTAGAAATTTTAGAAAAAGATAGAAAACAGAGGTGCTTTTTCGTTTTATCTGCCAGTTTTACTAGAGTGTAAATATCACAAAAAATAATTTGTAACTTATAAATCATAACAATATATAAAGAATCACAAAAAAGTAAAGGAACATCTTATTTAAATCACAAGAAAGTGTAAATATCAAAGTATTTATCTCTAAATCCCTCATCTTCAAATAAATCGATTTCTCACTGGATGGTTTTGGATACAGCTGACTTTTCTGTATTGTATTTTGGTTTGTTGAAATTTGTTTAGTTATTGCTAATTCTAACTTTTGTTCAAGAGACAATTCCTTTTCACTATCAACATTAGTGCCATCATCATTTTCGATAACTGTATCAAATTCTTCTGAATGTAGATAAGTTTGAGGGTAAAAAATTTTAAGAAAATTTACTATAAACTTGCTTAAATTTGTATTGATTAGTATCTTTTCTACTTTTTCATTCTTCTGTGCAATTAGTTATTCATTATTGTGGGTTATCAATTATGAATATATATATAATGAAACTGAAAAATATTTTGAACCCTAAAGTATGATATAAAAATGCAATGTGAATAATAAACTCATCGATTTAAAAAGTATCGAAATATTACGCACTTTCTTCACAACTACAATCCTGTTTTCACAGATACAAATATTAGACTATGAATCCTGTGTGTGTGCAGTATTGCTTTGAGCTGTAATAGGATAGTTTTGGCTTGCCTCCTTGGATGATTCACATATTTTATCACTTCTCTTGATTGTATGATGCAACTTTGTACTCACAGTCTGATTAATTTCACCCGTAAGGGAAACAAAATTAAAAGGTATACTATTTTGCTATGTTAGCGATCTCTGGACATATAGTGGAGACAATTTTAAAACTTTTAAGAAAATACCAAAAAAAAAAAAAAAAACGGTATTTAAACTTGTGAATACCGGTGTTACAAAATTGTACAAATAGCTCAAAATATAAGTATTCGGTATTGCAATCCCTATTGATGACAAATATGTACTTTTCAAAAGTAAGTTTCTGGAAAAAGCAAAAGTTGGTAATGGCAAAGAGCACGAACTGATTGGCTGGAAACACGTAATTAATTATCTTGTGACTATGATGTCATATGAATTTAGCCCATTGTGCATTTTGCAAATATATAAAACAAACTCATACCCTATTTTTTATTACATTTACAGATACTTATAGATATTTTGATAAATACACATGCATTTCTAGTATCTAAAATTTTATCTTTCCAGATCTCCAATAAAATCAAATTCAAGACTTTCATACCGAATGCATTTAGGATACAAGTAGACACAATTGATAGTTAAAAAAATCTATATTTGAAGAATAATAAACAATACCTTATGATGAGTAAAGTTACATAGAAGTAATAAAAACTAATTTTTAAACATACCTGTACCAATAATACAGGGAGTGCATGAACTAAGTGAATGCCAATTTCTAAAGTGAGAATTTCTGATATACTTTTAATTGGAGACAATTTCTGCAAAATAACTGTAGCTAAATGACGTTGTGAAACGGTAGCATCAGGATCAACAATTAATAAAAGTAATGAACTGAGAATGGCATCAATATCAGTATCTCTGAAAAGATTATAAATACATAAGTAAGAAAATATTAATATTGTATATGGAAAATACAAAGTAGTTTTATTTTAAAATGCTACTATTATTACTATTTTTCTAATAAGAAATACAGTAGTCCTGAAGACTCGACACTTGAAAAAACCTGGTAATTTGAATAACTTAGCCACACCCTTGAAGGTAAAAAACCCCACTATTATTGCTACTATCACAGTTAATAATAAAATGCCAGAAACTGATGAAGACGTTAACATTGAGGACAGCGTACAAATTCCAAAAAAATCACATAGTGAGGGATTAACAGCTATTGAAACTGCTTTGCAGTATTTTGAGCAACAAGGTGCATCGACAATGGACTTACTGTTCTTTCATCGTCTTCATGATGAAGCAGCAAAACGCAGTACAGAAGACAGCAGGACATTATGTATTTCTTTAAAAAAATAGCCAGTTTTTCCAAAATCAGCTACTTAATTTTCATCTTGAACAGCTTTTTGTTTTCATAAAGTATTTTTCTTAAGTGTGTCTAATTAGGTTACACTGCATACACTGTATTCAATACCTTTGATTTTCATGTAGTAAATACTCTATGCCTTCATAAAGTACATACTTTTCCTTTGTTTAGGGTAATTGGGCAGTTTATCTTCTATTGTATTTTTAAGCAAACAATACATACAAGTTCAGAACAATATTTTTGGAGGAAACACTCGTAATTATTCTTTCTTAATCCTATTCTCGATAACCACGAATTTTCACAAACTTGACCATCCTTTAGTCCACATCAAGTTGAGTTTTCAAGACTCTACTGTATTATGATTTAACATTATTTAATCAGAAGATAAGAATGTACTGTTTTAATTTTTACTTATTTTCATCATCAAGTAATATAAGATAAATGAACATAATGCAATCCTAAATGATATGAATTTTTTTTTTAAAATTCATATACATTTTTAATGATTTGATATCTTTTAACTGTTCTGCACATCTTTATTTTTTTTTATAATTTTAAAGAAATATTCATTGAAATTGCTAAGTAGTATAAACATAAGAACATTTAAAATTTTAAAAAAATATCTTGTCTTTTCTAGTCATATGTAGTTTATATCATAATACAATTACCCATTACAGAGCAATATTTATTACCTTTCAACAATCAGAATTCAAAAGTTTATAAAATATACTGTGATAAATTGCAAGAACATGCCTTACTTTTTTAGTTTTGTTCAGTAAATGAAATATATATAAGATTGAGATGTATTCTTACAAGAGAATTCAATTTTGAAAAAAGAAATTGTAACTATATATAACTTATTATGCATAAACTATACAGAATTTTTTTTGTAATAAATAATATAATTTGGATAGATCATACAATTTATAGATAAATTATTCTATGAATTAGATTTCATTCTATAGTTTAAAATTTGCTTTCCCATACAGAACATATAACAAATCTATTGAAAAATGTTAAATGCCACAAATACAACTAATATAATAATGTGAATACAGCAGGACTGATTAGTAGGTTTTATGGCTGCTAGAGCCACATTAGATAAAGCTACACCAAATACTAGTCAATTTAGTAATACACAAATTTATCATATAATAGTTAAATATATGACAAATTTGGCGGCCTGTCTTTTCCTTTGAATGAAACAAGTTATCATTAATCCTAATCTGCCACCAAATACCCTCCGAGTACACACGGAGTACGTGCTCGTTAAATCAGTGGGTCCGAAAGCCTTGCGGGAAGTCGCAGCTGAAACCACGGGTGCAGGGAGCTGGAGAATATTTCCATCCCCTCCAGTTTCATGCCTAAATTGTGGAGGTGGTGTTGCCATCTATCGTAAAAAAGTCCAGCCTGTCTCACGGGCTCTGGCAACATTCACTCCTTCCCTTCGAGAAGGACACGACATCAACAACAACATTAATCATAATCTCTCTACTTATTATGAAAAACCTATAGTATTAGAAATAAAAATATACATAGAAAAAATACAAAGCAAGGGAAAAAAAATAGCATTTAAATCTACTTAAGAAGATAACACATACAATGAATATCTCCAATACAAATGCAAGGTCAGAACAAAATCCAAAAAAAAGAAAAAAATAGTAGACACTTGTGATGAACCTCTATCAAGTGTTGAAGATGACACATGAGTTGGCACCCTATTCTTCAAACTTCCACAACCCACTAACCTGAGAACTTTGTGCCTCGAAAGATTCAATATGCACCAAATTCTCTACACAACAGCATTGACACCAGAACTCGGTACTTACAACTTCACATCATCATCCATGGATCACGATAATGACCACTCAGCTACTGCAGTCATAATATACATAAGTGAAGATAAATATAAGAGTACTTACACATATTATACAGTCGACCAACTTTGTCAAGTAAAAAGATATTACCAATTCAAATAATGTTAACAAATTCTGTCATCATTATTATTGTTCCCTAACATGGGTGAGGATGGTTTTCCTCTATTGGCTGCCTATTGCAAAATCTTTGATTTGGAAGAATTTGGTCACCCATATAATACCTAAGTACAGATTAAAGTTTTCTTACAATATTTGATTTAATATACATTAAATTTATTCCACAAATCTTAAAATTTATACAATATTTTCCCTTTGCATAATCATCATACTCCTAAAGAGCAAATCATATCTCAACATAATGAGTATTTATTAAAGTAAATTTTGGAAATGGTTACGATTTAATATCTTGGCCCTTGCGATATTTACAACTTTGATGATATCCATCTTTAAAATTTTAGAGCACAAATTTCCTTGGAGGACTGTACAGTAATAATTCAGCATTTGTTGTTCTTGTGTTTATAGATTTGGCAAAGAAAAACACTAGACTTCGCCGAAGGATGCAATTCCAATTCCGAAGTGTCCTGGTTATAGAGGATCTTCTGCAGTGAATCCATGAAAAGAATTAGAACTAGCTTAAGAGCTCTTGGGGTGAAAGTTGGGCATTTGAAGATATGTTTTGTTGTGAGCAGTTGGATTTCTGGGCAATTTTTACACTGTATCAAGATGTAACAGTATTACACTATCAGGATGGATTTACATGCCCTTGTAGAGTCGAGTTCTTAATCTTTCAATTGCGGATGTTATGAGGTACAAGTTTCCCTCAAAGGAGTCTGTAAACCCTACAGTGGTGCATCACTTGTTGGCAAATGGCAGAATGCCTCCCCTGGTTTTCCTGTAGGTGGTAGTAGGGAAATAAAATACCTTCTGTGGACCAACAGGCAGAAATCCAACCTTTTTGGAGGCAACAGCACCAAATGTTTTTCCATGGATAAGAGCAATTCATCAAATGTAAATCTGTCAAGCATGATCTATAATTTTTCGAAGTGGTTTAAAATTGCATTCAAATATATTTACATATCTCTGAAGTAACACAAAATGTCATTTATGAATCAAGTTAGAACTGGTACTTATGTACTATTGCAACAATGCCAAGGTTTAAGATAACTCGCCAAGTTGGCAACCTTGATTTCACATGTGCCGTACATGTTGAATTGGCAACCATGTGTTTTGTTTCATGTAATGTCATCAAAACAGTTGCAATAATTTGTAAGTATTGAAATATATCAACTGTCTTGCATTTTATTTACCAAGTCCCAAATAATGTCTGAACATTTCTTGAAAGTCAGTTTAAGACTGTTTCACATTAAAGCATATCAGCAGATTACTTGTACACAATGCAAGACATCTATTGCATGATAAAAGTAAAAAAAATAACAGCAATCAATTATTTTGTATGTTGATAAATAATACTAATATGTATGATAGGCAAACTTAAATAAATACATACTAGCATGCTGATTTCCTACATAAAAAAATAAATTATTTAAAAAACTGAAAAAAAATTAATTGATGAAATTTTGGTACTTACGTATTATTGCAACCTATTGGTGACGTAAAATGAAACAAAGCACATGATTGCCAATTCAGCACATATGAAATTGGGGTTTCCAACTTGACGAGTTATCTTGAATGTTGGCAATTGTTGCAATAATACGTAAGTACCAAAATTTCTTGTTTCAGAAGAACAAGTTCAATTTGATTAATGAATTTAAAATCTATCATTTGTAATAGACTGCATTTTGAAATAACATTTGTAATATTATTAACGTGAAAATTTTAATCACAGTGTCATAAATTTATAAGATATCAAAAAAATTTTATTGGGCCACTTGTTACCTGTAGGTTGGGTGACAATGAATATTATTTGCTGAATATAATATTGATAAAAATTTATTTCTCAAATCTTTTAGCTTAACTTAAAATCTAATTCACAACAATACTAAAAGTGGTTCATTTCTTATATCTCTTACGTGTCTAAGGAGAATGTGGTTAGGTTTGAATTAGGATGATACTAGAAACCACAAAACGGCTTTTTGCTAGGGATCTGGAAATTTTTCAGCACTGGTAAAGTGAGGAGGACAATACCTGAGCGAGCTGGTACCTTACTCTCCTAATTAATATATTATTAAAATAGTAAAAAATGTCAATGTTTTCAGATAAATTCAATCGATAATATAGGTAATGCATGAAAATTTCTTAACGAAATAATGAATTTTATTATCGAATGAAAATTCAATAAGGTTTAGGGCAAGTATAGTTAAGGTAAGTAATGTTTAACTTTCAGGAATTAATTTTCTAAATTTAATAATTTCTTACGATTCTAAATCATGGTCATGTAAGGCTGTATTTAATGTCTGTAAATACTCCTTGGTCATAGTTTTGGGTGCATCTTCAATCACTTCTCGCAGTGACTTCATAATTACAAGAATTTCAATCTGATAACTTAGTTTCAAAATTCTTGGCAGAAATTGAAAAGTAAGACCGGATTTTAAAACATTCCAAGTGTAACACAGGACTGATTTCTTTTTTTTTTAAATTTTACTCTAAGCAACTAGATGTGTCAGTGATTTGTTTACGATAAGTCGAACATGTGAGCCTATATCAGAAGTAGGCTATGCGGACTGCACATTTCCATGCCAATTGCAAATGTTACGACTAAATTTGTGGAATTAAAATATTTTTGGAAAAAAAATTGTAATATTTTAATTCAACGTTAAATTTCTATTCTTTATTTAAAATTGTTTTTATTCTAATGCCACACAGAAATTATTTTTCTTATCCTTTACGTAATATCCGGGTTTCAAAGCACATGAGAATGATGCCAGATGCAATTTTAACTTATACTCGTTCATTTACTATGTAGACCGGCTGTTGTTTTGCTTTATACAAAAGTGTTCATGTTTCTAAAGGCGTTTCCTTTGGATTTGTTGTATAGAAAAGACTTTTCTGTGATCAAACATATATTTTTTAGACTTGTGTGTGTTATTAATATAAATTTTTTCTTGTCTGTTGGCTAGATTTTGAGTGTTTGTTTATGCGCAAACTTTTCATATCTAAGCCTAACATACATATTATTCAGCGTGCCAACGTGGTGTGACTTAACTTACTGAGTGTGGAAACTGTGAAATTGAAATATTTCTACTTACGATTGAATATAATATATTTGATCCCATTGGACAAACTACCAAAAGACTTTTATTTTTTCTTTAGTTCAAAATTATAAATATTTTTTGTAAAGTGAGTTTTATATCGTAACTATTTCATAATGTCTTCTACTGGGTATAATTTAGAAGAAAATAGTGCTGATAGGAATGTGGAAATATGGAAGATAAAAAAGTTAATCAAAAGTTTAGAGGCAGCCAGAGGGTAAGATTTTTAAGTTAATTTTTTTTCCATCTTGATTTCAATGACCTTATTTATGTGTAAATTTTTGTCGTTAATTTTGACTAATATTATTTTTTTAAATAAAGAATATCATTAACAAACTAGAGACATAATATTCTGAGTTATTAAAAATATTCATGTTGTGTTGAATGATATCGTTATCCATATGTTAGCTTTATTCAAGTACTTCATATTAAATTGGACCAATTTCTTCATTTTTATAGGAATGGAACTAGCATGATATCCTTAATTATTCCTCCTAAAGATCAAATTTCTAGAGTATCAAAAATGTTGGCAGATGAGTTTGGAACTGCATCCAACATTAAAAGTAGAGTTAATAGATTATCTGTATTAGGAGCCATTACTTCTGTACAGCATAGATTAAAATTATACACTAAAGGTAAGCATTTTTGTTAATTTAAATGCACAAAGTTTTTAGTATCCGTTTAAAGTGTAGTATGGAGGGGGGGCACTTGGCACAGTCACCAAGGTACTTTATTCGGTACCAAATTAAACAATGTGCCAGAATGAATTCATTATCTCACCATGGCATTTAGATAAAAATCGCCAAATCCATTGCGACCTCCCCCCCATACTACACTTGAGCCATTGATACCTTAAGTCATAGAAACATTTTGTATGATTACATATGAGAAAGGTAATCAGTTTCATCTACACATTTAATAGTACAAATCTGTTCATCCCTTGTTTATAATTAAGAAAAAATTTTAAATTTTGACACTCTTGTCATGTATATAATTGTATTATTAATTAAGTTAAAAATATATCAGTTTGATATTAAAATTATAATGTACCATCATATTCTGTATATTAAGTCTTTTCACTGGTGTAGCTGGTACAGTGGCGTAACGTATACCCCCACATCGGGGGGGGGGCTTAATATCCTCCGTTACGCCACTGAGTTGGTACTAAGTGGACCTTGTAACAAAATTCCTTGAAGACTATTATTTGGGCCCCCTGAACAATTTGTAAATTTTCTTACATATTTTCTGGGCACTTATGACATATACAGCGGTAGCTATACCCTCGAGTCTTTTGTAACATGTGTAAAATAGTAAAAAAAAAAGTGTGTGTGCTTATAGCCATACGATAGAAGTGATAACTTCAAATTTTTAATGTTATTTCAGGTATTATTTACAAATAAAAAAACATGGGGATATTAGTATTGTCCTATAAAATTATTTATTCATATGTCTGTACTCATAAAGTAATATTTTTGTGCTAAATATGCAATCATATTTGGGAATTAATTCTATTCTAAGAAGGAAACATTAGGTTTATGGTAGCTGAAATAGGTTATAAATCCTTTAGATTCAAAATGTCAAGCATTGTTCCCTACTTCCTTGTGCTTCATTTGACATAATTAAATTGAATTTTGATTTAAAAAATCAACTAAAGGTTTTGATTTGTCTTTTAAAAAATCTTCTTTAAAATTCCCACTTAAAATCACAGGTAATTTGTTCAGAAGACTAGATCAGTCTTTGTGAATTTTGGTTGTAATTTAATAATATTCAATTCTTTCCATGAATTAATTTAAGCAAAGGGATAGTAACCCAGGTAGTTGATTGGGAAAAGAGGAATCTAGGTCAAAACCTTTAAAAAGGGATTTAATCGGAAGATTTATATCACATAATCTCTGGCTTATGCTACCTCTTTTGTCATTGTATGGCAGTTTTATACAAGTACATCCGGTGTCGCTGCAAGGAAAGTATTCTTAATTGTATTTTGTTTTTTCATGTTTAAATTATTTAATGTAACTTTTTCTTAATACCTGTATACTTATTTTGTTATTTAAAATTTTTCTTTTTAGACTCAAAAGTATATTAAAGTAATGTGATTAATAAAACTTATTTGTTCATTGCTATTCCGATTCACTTACAAAAATAGATTTTTATTCTAAGAACACTGCAGTACTGCTAATGATAATTATACTGTTTACTTAGTTCTATAAAAATTTGTCCTTTTTCTACATTTTTTGTTTAATTCTAGTGTAGGATTTCTCTCTCTAAGCCTATATTTTAAAAATATTACATGTTTCATTTTCATGCTTCAACTAGGATACGAAAGAAACCCACATTCATTTTAGTAGAAAGAGGTAACGGGGGGCACTTAGATCGAAGCTAGGAACTTTACTTTTACGGCGTATTGGTGCGGGGACAAACTACCCCTTTCAGAGTGGCGGGGGGAAACATCCCTCCTTTCTTTTTTAGAGGTGTGTATGTCCGACTGAAGGCTGAAAAAGCCAAATAAGTGTTACATTCCCGAGCGTGACGTTCAGTCAAGTTCACTCTTGAGCAAATCGCTCCAATAGAAGTTATGACCTCAAAAAGCATGGGCAAACAATTGCTTTTTTTTTATCTTGGGGGGCAGGGGGTTCTTATAAGAAATGAAGAGATCACATACAGTGTGCACTGTGAAAAATATGAATTAGTTAATATAGTTACAAAAAGTGAAAACATCAAAATTTCTTCACACTTGAACTCTTCATGTCATAAATTCCTTAAAACTGCCTTAGCTTACTGTTAAAGACCGCATTCCAAGCATTGGACATGTGTTTTCTGGCTGAGAATCATCTTATAAGTTGTAGTATGTGTTTATTTAAAATATGCTCAAAATTTATAAATATTCCAAAAATGTGTTTTTACTTGAGCATGTAAAGGTTAAAGTGCATTGAGTATTGCAATATAGGTAGTGAAATATTGAATACATTCTACAAATGAATTGGCTTGTACACAAATGAGTAATTTTGAAATACGCTTTTTCTATAGTAGTGGTCTTCAAACTCTTTTGATTGCATATTCCTAAAACAAAAATAAGTACCTAATATGAGTCGCTCAGAAGCCAGTGCATGCAAGTTCATTTTTTATTTTCTAACTCTTGTAAATTTTTATAAAATAAGTAATATTCTTCTTAGTTATTAAAGGATTTACTCGTTGCTTCCTTTTTTCTAGGTCAGAAAAAAAGGAAGCAACAAGTAAATGTCGCTTATTTATGTCTGTTACATTTCCATATCATGGAAAATAAACTTCATGAAAAGCAAGAACAAACTGGCAATATGCCACCAATTTACTATTGCTACCAACTTTCACTTTCTTGATACACAGGCAAAAGTAGCTTAATTCTGAAGGAATTTTGCTGAAAGTAGTAGTTAAAAAAATTTTTTAAAGTAAAATCCTTATTCCATAATATGCTTTTCAAACTGAATCTTCATAAAAAAATATTAGAAATAATAGCAATTTTTCTACAGACAATTAAAAAAATTTCGTGGACCATCAGGGGCCTGCAGACTGCCATTTGGCATCTACTGATGTAGTCCATTCTCTTAATTCTGCCTAGATATTTTCTATTAAAGTTACTTCTGTTGAAGATATGGGGGGGGGGGTAAGTTAAATGTTTCATTTTAAACTAGTATTTTAAGTTATTAGATGTTTGATATTTTGTTCATATTTTCTTATTCTTAAATAATAGGTCTATCTTTTTTTAGTTAGAAACAAATACAAAAGCATAGGTTCTTGAATACTTCACCATATCAAAAGCTAACATAAAATACTATATGCTGCCAGTAATTAAAAAAAAGTATTCTCAAAGACAATAACCTTTTATAAGGTAACTAATTTATTTTGTTAAAAAATTATTAAAATTTGGCTACAAGTTAGGTAGAGAACAAACGGTGAAGTATATTTCTGAAGTTATATAGGATTATTCCCTATAAGAAAATATTTTGATGGACGTAATATATATGTTTAAAAACAGACAGTGTGTCACTTATATAGTTTTATTAGAAATTTTGAATATTTAAAGTTTTAACTGTTTTTATTTTTGTTAAAATTCTGAAATTTATATGGTGAAATATTTAAGTTTGGTCATTTATCCAAATAAAGTTTGATATAAGTTCTTCAAAATCTTCACTGATCTATTGTTTGATGAACTAATATATAAGTACTAATTCTCTTATATTGATTTTCTATAGCTATTTCTGTCCAATACTGAAAATATAACATTTGACAAGTGGACAAGAAATCCATACTGTTATCTAAGTCTTGTCAAATATTTTATCAAACTGATTCTATATTTAGTTAATGAATTGTTGAATTAATTGAAAAAAATTGTATAATTTTTTTAATCAGCAGTTGATTAGTTGTCTTTTTTATTTTATTTTTTTAACTGTTGGCTAAGGCAAAAAAATAAACTAAAAAACACGCTTTTATAGTGAATTGAACTAAAAAGTAAAAAAATAATTCTTAATATAAGAATAAAATGATTAACGAGAAAACTAATGTCATGGTAATAGCGTTGGGCGTTCTATATTAATTGTTATAATTTCTTACTAGTTCTCTATTCCGAAATGCTGAGTTAGTGTAAGAATGTAGCACAAAGCATCCCACGCTTTTACCACAATGACATTAATTTTCTCGTTAATCATTTTATTATATTAAAAATTAATTTTTTTGCTTTTTAGTTCTATTCACTATAAAAGCATGTTTTTAGTTTGTTTTTAACTATAATTTATTTTTTAAAACTGTCATTTATTCTTTGTTTAATTTATCCTTGAGTTTGATATTTGGAGCTGGAATTAGTCTTGCTCTTCAATGGATATTAACGGGTCTAAAGGGTATTTATTCTCTGTGTTTATGGGTCCATGTATGAGTCCCGTATCATTATATTCAAAAGATTCCGTCTATAGGTACATGTCTAACTAATAAAAGTGTGTTAAGAAGAAATATTAAATGGCAATCGTATTATATCACCTTTTAAATGTATTGCTATAATGTTAATTCATATCATCACTTCTAAACACATTGCTTTATAAAAAAAATATTTAACAGTTAAAATATAAATTATTTTTATTCACATGCACAAGTCTTTTTTTTTTTATTATTATTTCCATTTTCAGAAAAACTAGACTTATATTAAGTAAGAATTTTTTTTGTTTGTTTTATTTGTATTAACCACAAGCCTATTTGCGGTTTTAGGGATGCGCCTTAATCATTTAGTCGCTAGATCTAGAATAAGTCGCTGAATCTCAAAAACCTTATTTTTGAAGATCTTGATCAGGACAGTGAAACAAAATTATTATATTGTCATAGGTCCTTGACAAGTGTGCAAAATTTCAAATTCATCTGACCTTTTAAAGTGGGTAAAAATCAAGTTCAAAGATTCCATTACATACAAGTGAAACTTATAAAAGCGTGTTAAAAAACTATTAGAACATGTATGTCAATCAAGAATATTAATTCAGTTTTTTTTTATTATTTGCAACTGCATAGCTGTTACCACAATGCAGTATTTTTTAAATTAGATGTGTCTATTTTCTATAATGAAAAAAAGTAGCAATGGTAGTCATGAGATTATTGAGGAATCTTTAAATCCCTCAGTCATATCTTGGGAGTCAAGAAGGGGTTATCAAAATCTTGCAGGGTCCACATTGTCAGGCTGATACATAAAGAGACCTGCAGTGATCAAAAGTTTAAGAACCACTGGTTTAAGGTCCTTTTCCCCCCTTATTAATTGATTTGATTCTTTTTCAGTGCCCACAAATGGACTTGTGATTTATTGTGGAACTATTGTTACAGAAGAAGGCAAGGAGAAGAAAGTGAACATAGATTTTGAACCTTTTAAGCCTATCAACACATCTTTATATTTGTGTGACAACAAATTCCATACTGAGGTAAAATATTTTTAATTTTAAAATTAGTCACAATATATATTTGCACTATGAAAATAATTGTGATACTCTATTGAATTTGATAAACAAGTATGTAAATGAAGTTTAAAGTGAAAAATTTTCAATTACATGTTTTATTTTAAATGTTATATAATTGTTATAATGATAATAAAAAGTAGATTATTACTATAATATCTTTAATCACATCTGTGAGAATTTATGTGTATGTATATAAAAAAATATTTTTTTATAATGGACACTATTCAGAGCCACCTGTAGCTCGATTTATCAATCACAATGGCTCCATACTTGATGTACAGGTAAATGGTGACACATGAGAGGTAAGATTCCATGAACAAAAATTTATGGTGCTTTACAAATGTAACAATGAAATATTATGTTTTATTTACATTTATTTCCCTTGTGTAGAATTTGGCTATTGTTTCCATAGACTACATTGTGCATTCTCTGTACTTCATTTCTTATGGCCATATGCAGCTTGTTGCAAGGAATATTCCACACTATGTGATGTATGAACAATGGTTCCCATTGATGATTGCAATTGCAAAATTTGTTGTCAATATCTGGTTCTTCGAACTTAATCATTCCATTCAAAACATTAAGCAACCGAGCCCCCTTCTGTAGCTTCTGTCGAGCTTTAAAGCTTGGAGTTGCAGTGGTAAAGGTCATGTAGCTTTACCTATAATGTGAGTTGCATATTCATTTCAGCTGAGAATTCTATTCTTCAGAGCTGTCTGCATGTTTTTACATCCAAAGTTACTGGTGCAGTTGTCACATATGAAAGCAAGTCCAAATTTATAGTATTTTTCTGAATAAAGCATGAATTTGGATTTTGCTTTCATA
This sequence comes from Trichonephila inaurata madagascariensis, assembly GCA_019973955.1. Classification (NCBI taxonomy): domain Eukaryota; kingdom Metazoa; phylum Arthropoda; class Arachnida; order Araneae; family Nephilidae; genus Trichonephila; species Trichonephila inaurata. The sequence goes on along the minus strand of BMAV01026147.1, from coordinate 609,131 downwards.
CCTATATTTTATGCTAATTTTTGGTTTGGTAAGCTACAACAGCTGTATAGGTTCCCCTAACAGTAATTTTTTTTAATTATGAAACTTGCTTCCCATGTCCATTACTAGTCTCCATGTTAAGTTGTGGTTAGATTGAGCTACAGATTGCTCTGAATAGTCAGTTTAAAGTAAACTGTTGATTAAGTAAAAATTTGTGCACTGTAAATTGGTAAAAGATGATACCCTCCTCTCATTCTTCCTTGGAGATAAATGATTGATGTTGTCAAACAAGATTAATATTTAATGCAATGGTTACCTTTTGTCAAGTATTTTATTTTGTTAAATAAAAAATAATCAATGTCAGTTACATTTACTTAAGCTTTTCCTTCAGATTGTGCTGGGCATTGTTCAGTATATTTTCTATTATTTTGTCATCCATTTAAGGATGTTGAGAAAACAAGTGTAACATTTGAAAAAGATTTGAAATGTTAATAATTAACAATAAGTGTTTTTTATCTAGACTGCAAACAGATTTTAATGATTGAAAATGGCTATCCTCATTACTTAAGATCTTAGTGCTTAGTAAAATTTTAATAAATAATCCCATCTCATGTAAAATTGAATATTTTAGTTTAGTTTTTCATTAGTTTTACTGATAAACAGCTGTTTAATTTTTGGAATGGCATAGGACCATTCTCAAAGTTGTACAGTAATAAATCTCGTGGTTGTCTTCTATTGTAAAAATTATATAGAGATGTCCTAAACATAACAAACAGTCCTTGACATAGACATGCAATTTTTTTTTTCAGGCTTTGTCAGCCCTTTTAGCTGATGATAATAAATTTGGCTTTATTGTTATGGATGGTAATGGAGCTCTCTTTGGGACATTACAAGGCAATACCAGAGAAGTTCTGCATAAATTTACTGTTGATTTACCTAAAAAACATGGTATGTATTTTTTGCATATCTATTTTAAGTATACACATATTAGTTGTAAATAATATTTAAATTTGTAAATTAAATTTGAATTCTATTCTGAAGTACTGAGAAATAAATTTGGTAATTTCAGTTAAAAACATGTTACCATATGTCAGTAATTCTTTTCTAACATATGAAATAAATTAACTACTCAAATTATAATTCAAGTTATTTAATTACATATTTTTCATTGGGAATTTAGTTTAATGTACAGTTTTAAAGTGCAACAGAACTTTTCCCAATATTTTTTAGATGAAAGTGATCAATTTATCTATGAATTGATTAAATTATTGCAATTATATATATTGTAATTACTGTGTTTTGTTCTAAATTGTTAAAGGTTTAAAAAGATATTTTACATGTCTTAAGAAATTTCACTTTTTTTTAATAGGACGTGGAGGTCAATCTGCCTTACGTTTTGCACGTTTGCGCATGGAAAAGCGGCATAACTATGTAAGAAAAGTAGCAGAAGTGGCCACTCAGCTCTATATTTCTAATGATAAAGCAAACGTTGTGGGTCTTATTTTGGCTGGTTCTGCTGACTTTAAAACTGAACTTAGTCAATCTGATATGTTTGATCCTGTAAGTTGTAGTTTACTTTATTTGCTTTGCATAAAACTAAACTGGGTACATTATTATAATTCTTTGTTATGTAAATAATTTGATATGTATTTCTGATATAAATTAACATGACACACAAAAGGTTTTCTTCCTCTATTTGTCTAAAATTGCATTCTTTTGATTATTAAGTTAAGATTTACCAGTTTTGATAAAAAAAAAATGTACATTTTAATTTTGGCAATATGTTTGAAAATTAAAAATATTACATGAGTTATGTCATGTCTACACAAAAATCACTTCAAACTACACATCTTCATAGATTTCAGCACTTTTTTTTTTATCTTTCTATCTGTGTGCTATTTTTCTGCACATTTGTACAAATTCTGCTTGTTATTGTTAACATGTTAAAATGATAACCAGGTTCTTCTAAAACTGTTTCTTTAATCAACTAGCCACTAATTTAAATTTTTTTATGGTAGAACATTGTTTATCTGAATCAATTGGGGCCGGACACCATTTGGATATGCCATTGTTCGGATACCCGAACGCGATCCATGCAGTATATGAAACTGGACACTATACGAGCTGTCAATGAGCCACTAATTTAATTTAATCAGCTATTTGAACAATGGTTGAACTTAGCAATTAAAAGAAGAAATAGTTTAATGTTTCAGTTTTGAATCATATCTATGATCAAATTTTAAAAAACTGATGTTATTTATATTTTGTATGTTTTCACAACCAATGTAATAATTTCATTGCACTGTATTATGGCTCCATTTATTTAGTAACAGAAACATCAATTTCATTAGTGTTATTGATTAATGTTTAATAACTTTGATAATTGCTTGTTCTTTTATAATTATTAAATTTAATGTATACAGTAAATTTTGTATTTTCATGTATTTATTTAGTATAAAGCAATATTTTACCTTATATATTCTATATTTTAAAAATTGTATGTATGTTCTTTATTTTAAGAGGTTGCAAGTTAAAATTTTAAAACTGGTTGATGTGTCCTATGGTGGTGAAAATGGCTTTAATCAGGCTATAGAATTATCAGCAGAAGTGCTTTCAAATGTTAAATTTATTCAAGAAAAGAAATTAATAGGTATGTCATAATGAATTGTTAAAATTTCTTAGTTAATATATTGCTTGATTTATGTCTTCAAAAAATGTCAAAAGATTTTAAATTAGATGAAACTATATAATGTTTCATTATTAGAGAAATTTTTGATATGTTCCAAAATATGACAGGAGTTAAAGGTTAACACTGTTAAATTAAGAGTACCAAGTTGACTGAAAACTAAGCTTCAGAAAAATATTTCTTCCTTTCTCAGTAAGATGGTACATCACATTTGCTGATCTGGTGTAGAAAAAGGGAAATTGTATATTGTTACTGATTTTAACAGCTTTCAAAAGTACTGAAGGTCCTTTCAACAGGCAGGTTGTTTCATAATAAATAATTTATTTTAAAGTAGGTAAAAAAAAATTTACTTTTAACAGGAAATTGGTTGATGCTGTGAAATGCATTTAGTGCAAAAACACTAAAGACGAAATATCGGTTAAGACAAAATAATACAAGGGTCCCGACAAACTACTGCATATTTTCATGCACTTTTATCTCTTTATCATGAAAAAACTACCCTTCAGGTTATGAATGAAATACAAAAAACACCAGCAATGCAGACAAGATTTAAGAGGGATGTGAATTGAAAAAGAGGTGGTTTTGCATGTTTTGTATAAAGGAGGCTTACTTGGCTTTAAAATACCCTTGGAAGAGCCTGTGATACAAGCTAATTTTGTTCATCTAAGCTACTTTCAGCTACCCCTCAAACTCCACACAAAAATGTCTTATCTTTGGCTTTGGAATTTGGTGGTGAGTATACTGCTGTGTGAGTAAAAAATCAATGAGCTCAGTTTGTGGGGGGGCCCCTCCCAATTTAAAAATAAATTACGAGCACAATGGCGAAGAACTGGAGGGAAAGCAAACTTCTATTTTGCTTAAAATTAGGATGGAGCTTCTCAAGGCAGTTGAACAAAAACAGAAGATGAAAATGGAAATCTGTAAAGATCCTGATTTTGCTAAATTTTGTATTAAATTTCATTAAGTTCCTGTGAATGTTTTTGTTTCATTGATTTTTATTAAATACATTATATATAATATCTATGTAAATAAAATGTACTCTAATAAACTTATTTTACAAAATCTTTCAACACAAAAAAAATATTTCAGTTCCCTAAGTTTTGTGTTAAACAATTTTCACTGTACTTAAAATCTACGTTAGTTCAAATTCACATAGCCGTACAAATTTGTAGTCGCATTATGGTATGATACCAGTGAAACACTCAGGTACTATTAAACTTTTATGCATTCCAAATGTTGCTTTGTATCGTCCTTATAGAAGCTAGAAAGAACCTTGTAAAGTTGTCCTGTCAGATAACCATCTCTTTTTAAGAATTTTTTTATAGACGTCTATTTTTATCATCAATGGCACCCCTGTATAACTTTGTCTGCTAATCCTTTTGACAGGGAAGGTACTGTACCAATGTATTAAATAGATCAGAATTTGTACTTGAATCATTTATGAAAAAAGTAGAATCATAAAAAAAGTGATTTTTCATTACCTTTGGAATATCTGTTTATGGTGCTATTTAGTCGATATGCAAGACTATAACACTTGAATTTTAAATGCAACAATTTAATTTAGTGGAGAAAACTTTAAAAACAAGTATCCGCAGTTTTGTGTGGTGAACCTCTCCCTGTCACGTTTCACAGATTCTTATTACACAAAGATGTTGCCATTCCACAATAGATGTATAATTGATGGCTTTGGGGTAAATAGCATGGTAAAAAATAATTATTTTACTCAAAATACATATTAAGAATTTAATATAAATTAAATAAACATACAAATGAACAATTAAAACACAATATGATTTATAATAAAAAATACTTTTCTATCCAATTACTATTTGTTTAGTAATATTAAAGTAGGTCCTTCCACAAAAACAAGTCTGGAACAGATGAATAATAAGTAATAGTTGTGCATGTTTATATTTTCTTGAATATTTCTATTATTTAAAAAATTTAATTTGTTTGGTTTTATTTCTATTTTGTAGGAAGATATTTTGATGAAATTTCCCAAGATACTGGAAAATACTGTTTTGGTGTTGAAGATACACTGAAAGCTTTAGAAATGGGCTCTGTAGAAATTTTAATAGCTTGGGAAAATTTAGATATAGTGCGATATGTACTAAAAAATCATGTTTCAGATGGTAAATAAACTTTTGTTTTAATAATTATATATGCATAGGCATGTTGGTTGTAGATTAATTTATTATAATATTTTTTTAATTTATTTTTTATTTGCAGAAGATAAAGTATTACATTTAACGCCTGAGCAAGAAAAGGACAAGACTCATTTCACAGATAAAGATGTAAAGTGTTTTTTTTTACTCGGTTGAAATTTTTAAATGAAATCTGTGTAATTTTAGCAAATGTTTAACCCTCTGACTGGAACATCCGCCTCTTAGACGGGTATGATTTGCTTTGATACCTGTGGATAACTCTGTGGTGGGATTTTCGGGGTGGGGTGCCTTGACATCTTCAGTTAGACTCTACCCAGTGAGGGGATCGTGTGGTGGCATATGGCGGTTTTTTTCAACTTGCAATATGTGCAATTTATCTTATCACCGTTTATCAGACAGATATTCCTTCGTACGTATGTTTTAGTGTCCCGCCTTGCAGATGGATTAATCAGCAATATTTATTTTATAATTTAATTTGCATTTTGTAAATTGTTTATGATTATTATAGAAGACAGCCATGAAAAAAGAAGGAATTGCCATTTTTGTCCCTACAAAAAATGTGGAAATCTTGTTTTTGAAAGGAACACACCAAAAAAAAAACTGTGATATTAGTATTCTATAAAAATGTTTTGTTGTGTTTCTATTATTTTATGCATTGTTAGTTTTACTTTTGCATTACTTTTGTTCCTTAGTTTTTTTGTTTTTGGCATTATTTTTAATTACTTCTACATGAATATAAATAATTTCTAATCAGTTATTATAAAAATACTAGTCACAATTCTTGTGATAAAAAATACATTAATACAGTGTACTTCATAAAGACAAATATTAAAAATTGTATTTTTGTTTATTTTTTTTAATTAAATTATCTAATGTATATATCTTTAAAAAAAGTTGTGCTTGATTTAACCCCTCATATCTTATTTAAGCCATACTCAATGTCATGAGTGATAAGGACATAAAAAACAGTCCTTAAAGTAATAAAATTCAAAAAAATTTGCGCAGCCATTTGTTAGACGGATGTTTCTCAAAGCGGCAAAAAAAATTGATGTTCTGGCCAGAGGGTTAAGACTGTAAAACTAATAATAATATTTGTGATATTAAAAGGATTGTTTATTAAATCAATTTTTAATATGATAAATGGGTAAAAGTATCAAAACTATATTGTGTAATAATAAAATATATTGCTTTTGTATTTACAGACTGGGGTAGAATTAGAACTTGTTGATTCTTTGCCTCTTCTAGAATGGCTAGCCAATAATTACAAAAGTTTTGGTAAGTTAGAATTTATTGGATGTTTTCCCAATTAAATTTAGTAATTACTTACATAGTATTGTTAATTTTTAATGGGGAAATCTTTTTTTAATTCTAGGTGCAACTCTGGAAATCATTACAGATCGTTCTCAAGAGGGATCACAATTTGTTAAAGGTTTTGGTGGAATAGGAGGTATGTGTGAGAGAAACTTTAAATTGTTTTTGTATATATTTATATCATATATTTCTTTTTAGCACATAGAACATTTTTATCTAAAATTAATTTATATAAAGAGTAGACAATGTGTACTTTGTGGGGTATTCATGCAGTTTTTCTGTAAGAACAATTCAGTAAATTTTAATTTAAGAAAATTAAAAGTGAAATAAATTACTTTTTTTCTCTCAGATTTTCCATATTACTTCAGGTGTTCTAAATTTTTCTGAAAATAGAAATGTTTCTATAAATTGCAAAGTTGCATGCATTATTAAGACATATTTTTCTTGTTCCAGCAAAAAAATAATAATAATAAATGACTTAAATGCATTTTTAAATATTTTCTTCTTTTTTTGTAGGTATTCTACGATATAGAGTTGACTTCCAGAGCCTTGATCTTACAGATGGCTTAGATGACTTTGACCTAGAGGATTTGTAAATTTTTTAACACTTGATGCCAAGATTCTGCATCACTTATATTCCCTTTTCAACTTGACTTCATATCTGAGTTTGTTGAAAAGATAACTTTGACCAATTTTTTGTACAGGAGCTGAAAAAAAAAATTAAGAATGAATTTAAAAAATATTTGGTTTGGCTTTTGGCATATAAAAGGAGAAAAAAAGACATTCATTATAGTGTGGTTTTTTTTTTGTTATTGGGGTGTGGGATATAAAAAAAATTAATATATTAATTTCTAAATACTCAAAATATATGCCAACAATTTCCATTTTGGAGGATTATTTGCATAGTTAAACATTGTTTGTAAGCCATAATGGCTTTGTGCCTGATTTGCTTATAAGAACAAGCTGGTGAAAGACTGGCATACAACAGCTGAGCTCAATTACATTGAAAATAAATGATGCAAGTTGGACTTGCATCAAGCTGATTTTTTGCCCTGTTTATTTTGTACTCATTGTATTTCACTGATGTGAAAAAATTTTACTTTTCATATTTTGTAATAAAAAAACTTTTTCACACTTTATAACACTGTACTTTACCATATATATCTACATATGCTTCACATCCCCCCCCCTTTCATACTAAATTGTTTTTTAATACTTAATCTTATTTATTTGTAAACATGAATGATATTTTCTCACTTTTGTGCTACTAAATTGTTCCATGATTTACCTGTTGATGGATTTATGATGGTTTTCATGGTTGTTATTACAAATAAGTTGTTATAATCCTCTTGTGCAAAATGTCAATGCATTTATAGATGTGAATAAGGTTTTGTAGATATTTACTTGTGAGCTGAACTATATTTTTATTGAAAATTGTTGTAGTGTTTCTCAGGTGAGAATGAATCAGCTTTTGTGATATCTTCAGCTGAAATTTACTTGTAAACATGGCTAGGTCAAGGTTACTACTTTCAACAATCTAGAAATTCAATATCTGTAGTAAATTATCTGAAACTGTTACTTTCTAAAATGTGCTTCAATAGAGGAAAAAAGAAGCATTTAATCATCTTATTCATGTTTAAAACTGTATCGATTGTTATCTCCTCGATATGTTTAAAAATATACTATATTTTTTTTTAAAGAATGTATATTGTCTTTATAATTTTTTTTTTAAATTAAGATTCTTGATTTCAACTATGTTAGTGCTGAGACAACGAAGTTAACAAAATTTTGCCAATTTCTCAGGTACACATTGTGAGTTTCCAATTATTCCTATAAATGGTGAACTCTTAACAATCAATGATAAATATTTTAATTATTTGTGTGCATATCTTAAATCGTATATTTTTTTTTCATGGTGTAATAAACTTTAATGATATTAAGAGAATATAAGTTTTTATATATAATAACGCAATTATTGTCAGTGGTTGCTTTTAATCACAAAACAGTTCAATGCATTAGTTCTCTTTGGCACATTACTTGGTACTCCCAAAATTTTGAATCAGTGTGTGGATTTTTTCCCCAGTTGCTTCATGTATGTGCTGGTATGCTATATATTGAATGATGAAAATTATTAGCTGGAAATAATTTCATTTCAACAATGCTCATTTATGAGTAATGTAAAGTAATTACATTTGTGGGAAATATATTCATAATCTGATTTGGTAAATGTATGACACATGGGAAATGTGTATCACATATTTAATGAAAATTATGAAAAAAATTGGATGAAGCTGAACAAACATAAAAATTTATTTCTTTTCTTATTGAATCAACTGTGAGGGTGTTATTTAAATTTATGGCATAGCTATTAACTTCAAAGGGGAAAAAATCTAATGTTATGTGTACTTCAAAATAAGTAACAGGGAAATAAATACAAGTTGGATACACCACACTATGAAATATATTTAAAAGAATTTATAAAATATACATGTTGATGTAGATATTGTACATGTTGGGTGTCATGAATTGTGGAGCATGCTTGAAATATAAATTGTTGCATTTTCTAACAATTTTCATGAAATCTTAGTATTTATTTTTGCAGAATATAAATCAGGAGTGGCCAACCTTTTTGGGAAGAGTGGCACTATCTGATTTAAAAAAAATTATGCATGCCACTTTCAACTTTTCCTACAAATAAAAGAACTAGCGTGAAAAAATGTTGCTAATGGTTTTTTTTTTTTTTTTTTTTTTTGTAAATAACATATTTTTTTAGTGCAAGTAAAAACAATATTATATAAATAAGACAAAAGTACAAACTTAAGTTTTATTGTTAATAAACCTTGTACAAGTTCAATCAGTTAAGAGTTAGATGTAACGTAAAAATGAGTAACTTGAAGTATTTAACTCTAAATAATTAAACAGTCAGTACTTAATATACTTTTGACTTAGTAATTCTTTTACAAAGTCATCTATATTAGGATTAGCCCTTGAAGATGTTGATAAAATTAAGTTGTTTAAAGTGTATATCGGCTAATTTTGATTTTATGTCCAAAATTTAAAACATTTATTCAAGTTTTGAGGGGGCTAGGTAGTCTGAGAGAACCACATTTAAATTAAATTGTTTTGTGTGTTACGGTCACAACTCCGCCATGACACACGGGTTGGCCACCCTTGATATAAATGATGAGCAGTGGTTTCCATCTATCAGGTTGAAATTTATTTGGGAAAGGATATCTTAAAATTGTGTCTTTCACAATCAGTACAGATAAAAGTTTGTGTCTGCTGAAACTATGAATTTGCCTATATAGCAAGTGACACATTTTTTAAATATTTGGAACAAATAATTATTTTTTTGCACATCTCATTTTTGATGTAGAATATGGCTGTCTCTCTTTTCTTACACAAACACTTTCAAATGTGATCATTCCTTTTTGATATATCTTAATTCCCTATCTTGGAGAATTATGTAGTTTGTCCTTTTCCTCGTACTTATTCATATACAACTGTTTTAGAATTACTATTTGATTACTACTGCCTTTATTTTATATTTATAAAGCGTGCATTAAACCCTTCTTTCCCCACTCCTATCAAAATGAGTAGGATACTGTTTACTTCTCAGACATGTGATGTGAAGTCTGATTTTAAAACTTATTTCAAATGTACTTTAAAATTATTAACCTATGATACACTAACTTTAATTGTTAAAATCTCATATGTGGAAAAAGAAAATTCATAACAAATAATACCAAAAACATGAAGTCTTTCAAATATTTTAACACTGAACTAATCTATTTTTAAAAATGAACTTGCTTTTTTTTAAAGCTGTTTTAGCAATTTAATAAAATAAAATTCTAATTAATAGATTTAGCAACAAGATATTAAGTAAGGATTCACTATAATATTTAGTATAAAGTTGAAACATTTTTAATGAGTTTTTATATAAACAAACTTGCAATAATTTTTTTAAACATAAATTTGGACTCTTAATTTTTTTTGGATAATTGTATCGGCCTTCTCTACGAACTCTTAAAGTCGCCAAAAATGATGCCAATGTGGCTGTGTCTGTAATTTGAATAATTAGTTTTAATCAATTACTTTTTATTAATTATAATTAAATTACTGTATTGTCACCCAAAATAATCATTTCAACTCAATTGAGCGCTTTAAAATGTATTTTATTAACGATTGAAAATTCCACCAAGATAAATATACAGAGAATGTGAGCTAATAGTGGGGATTAAAAAATGGCGATTTTATTAAAAGAATTTTAAAGAACATTCACGCGCATGAGATCAGATGTATGCTCTATGGCAGTGGTTCTCAAACTTTCAATCACCATGGGCCTCCAAAACTTTGAACACCCTTCCCTGATTCCCAACACATGACCAAATTCCTCAATAATCCCAAGATTGCCTCTGCTACTTAATAGACTTCTTTATATTTAAGAAAGCAATACACATATAATTAAAAATACTAATTTAAAATGGATAATGTACTAAATTGTATTAAAATTTTTAATGAGAATGGTGCAGCATTTCTATTACAAGTTCTGTTATATTAGGTGTAACATTTGAAATTTGCCATCTTAATTCCGCGGTTCTACTCTACGAGATGAATAACACCTAAAGTAACTACTTAATTTTAATGTTTTTTCTTTATTATTTGTATTCTTAACTTAAAATTTTTAATATCTTAAATGCAGCTAAGGTAAAAAGCTGAACATGTGTGTTACTGCCCAATTTTCAAAAGACGAGATTGAGCTTTTCTGCGGGAAGCAGGTTCTCCGACAACCCTTCAACTTATCTACGAGATGAATGGTATCGTTATCGTATTGGCTCAATATGAATTCAGTTCTTAATCTTTGCACATGCCATTCTACTGTTTTTAAACACATAAATCAGCGTTTCAGACTGGGGGGCGTGATAACTCCGCAAGGGGGGCACGAGCATATTGAAACGTCGTAAACAAAATACATTTTGACATAATAAAATACACACATTTGCACTGATATTAAAAAAACTTGTAAATGTGTGTGTGTGTGTATCAGTACTGCACAATGTATTTTATAATTAATTTAACAATACTATAAAAACAAGTATAATAATTATATTAGTGACCCCTTGGGTTTGTCATTTATAAAATTATATACACAAATTAACAATTATCTTGATAATTTGTATGGTTTATAATTAATGCCTTAAAAAAAAATGCCGATAAAAAGTTACTCGATTCGCTCCCCAATACCACCGTTTTGAGGAGGGGGAAGAAAAGGAATAAATAAGCAAAAACCCTCTATGAAAAAAGTAAATATTGTCAAGGTCCTTTTATTGCAATCGAAATAATTTTATGGATAGCAATGCACAGAAAAGATCGTACTTTGACAAGACGTATATGTACGTCTGAGGCAATTATCGCTTTGGGTGGATGAGGCGTTTATATACGCCGGTGGCACTATAGAGGTTAAAGTCGTATTGTAACTTTAGCGTCAAAGTATAGTATTATTGAATTCAATATATTGTAGGAATTCTTTAAATCAATCTTTAAGAATGTTTAATCTTTAGCATGTGTGCTAATACAACCTTTAAAATATATATATACAGGGTGTCCCCGAATGCCGTTTCCAAACTTGGAAGGGAGGTAGAGAACATCGTGAGGAACCATAATTACAAAGGAAATCGATAGGTGGCACTGTACGCGAGCCCGCAAGGTCGGTTTGCTCAATTCAGACATGGACAACGTGTGATGAACATGAATCGTTATACGAACGCTGAGTTGACGGATATCCACTTCATCAATGGCCTAGCCAACGGAAATGGACGTGTTACTGTTCGGTTGTATGTGGAAAGATGTCCAACGAAGCGACAACTGAATCATCAAATGTTCGCTCGAGTGCATCGGAATATGGATCTTTCTGAGCCACGATTGACGACACGCCCGTCAATTCTGAAATGGATCTGATGGTACGATGAATATCCATCGCTGCTGCTACGATCCGTGAAACGTACGGTATTTAACATGCCACGACAGTGTTGTGCGTGCATACATGCCAATGGCAGCAATTTCAAACACATCATGTGATGCCTTAATGTTATACTTTTAATTTATTACTGTTTTTGTAAGAAAGAGTTTTACACTACATTCTGTATTATGGCCTTACTGTCTTTGTGTCTCGTTAGGGTTACGTTTCCGCCCATGGTTTCCATTGACTCCTCAGGATGTTCTCTACCTCCCCTCCGAGTTTGGCATCGGGGACACCCTGTACATAAAAAAAAAAAAACATGTGTTGTGATATAATTCGAGCAATAGTATCTAGCTGAAGAAATTTTAAAATAAATGAAGAAGGAACTACCTATTACACACATATAACAGATACAAATCTAAATGAAACTTTGTTGTGTATATATTTAAGCAGAGAGAAATAGTGTTTTCACAAGTTGTATACAAGGGCTATTTTTTAAGTAAGGTTGTAACGAATGGTAATAGAGCGCCCTCTCCTGGCCGTATGAACAAGTAACAAGTCTCACTGCTATCTCGGTGAAGGAAGGACGTGCGAGAGTCAGCTTGCCTCCTCGGTGAAGAAAGGACATGCCAATGTCTGCCCTCACCAACCCCTTAGTATTTGTATCAAGGTTAACTGGGGTTTATTTTATATATTTGTAACTGTGTGCTCAATTAGAAAGTATAACCAATTAAAATTATTTGAGCTAGCCGCCGGTGTTATTTTTGAGTACACGTTATAAAATGGCGCCCAGCGAGTGGCCAAATAGTCAGTTAATAGTCCAGCTAGTCTAACGAAATCATCCTCAATATTCTGAACTGCTAGTTCATAAACAATTTCTAAAAGTATTTTCTGAAGTTGTAGCTGCCAGCTACGAAGTTGGATTGTTTATTTCCTACCGGGAAATTAGAAATTTTGGATTGCATTCGTTTTCACGGATCGTCAGATAAGTT